>OX578142.1:72003590-72603590 GCA_951213105.1 Amaurobius ferox | reverse complement strand
TATATATATATATATATATATATATATATATATATATATATATATATATATATAAAAATTAAAGGATTTTAATCGAAAATAATGCATAAACTGCTGTATGTACAAAAAAACCCATCTCTAGCATATCTGTTACAAATGAGTAACTATAGGCCAAGACTAAGGATGAAGAGAGAAGGTAACATATCACTACAATGGAAAGGGGGATGAGAAGAATATTAGATATATGTATATATATATATATATATATATATATATATATATACATATATATATATATATATATATATATACATATATATATATATATATATATATATATATATATATACACATACATATATATATATATATATATATATATATATATATACATATATATATACACATATAATATATATATATATACATATATATATATATATATATATATATATATATATATACATATATATATACACATATAATATATATGTATATATGTATATATAATCAAAATGTTAAGCACACCTTGTTACTACAAAGAACATCTTCATAAATTCATCAACACCGTTATCAAAAATAACTACCCGCCCAATCTTATTTTTTCTTTTATTAAAACACATTTTAAATTTAAATTCAAAAACTTGCAACAATTACAGCAACATATTGACAGATCATACTCTAGCATTACTAAATAATTCATCATCTCCATGTCTTCTTCTAACAGTTAAACAATTCGTATAATTCACTTTAACCTGCTTTGAGAAAACTGCTTAGTCAGTAACAAAAAATTCACTGTAACCTGTTATGAGATGATTGGTAATACACATGCTTTTCCAGAAGTACCACAGTACTAGGGGTAGATATATTTTCATTTTATTTTCATTATATTCTTTTGATATTACTTTATAATACTTTGCATCCTCATTTCAATAATTAGCCACAAGCTGGTGTAACAGAATATTTTATATTCATGTTTGATTTTTTTGTGTATTTGATCCACTTTGTCTTTTCTTCTACGTCGGGCCATTTACATTATTTCTGTAATATATTTTACAGTTGTGTAAACAGAAACGTAGAATCAGCATTAATGAAACATGTATGGCCCTTGATAACGTACATGGTTTCAGAAAGGCTTTTCATATTCATTTTATTCCTTTTATATTCACTAGATTCCATTTATTCAATTTCCAAACTTCTTGCATAGCTCATCGTGCTACACTAGGCTTCTGATTTGCAATTTTTTTACCTTTACCTTCAGTTTACAAGCAATTTTCTTTGGTATTTCTCGGGTATATATATATTACAAGTAATCATAAAAATCTTCAATTATATATATATATATATATATTCATTATAAAAAATTTAGAAGCTTTAAATTTTTTTGTCTATATTTATCTTTAATATTTTTATTATTCACCTTACTATATATTGATATATTGATATATTGTCTATATATTCATTTATTATGAATAATTGCAATTTTAATTTTTTTAGAATGAGGTAACAAAGGAATCTGTATCTAAAGAGTCATATCGAAATAATATTGTAGCCAAAATCAGGAGTTGAAAATATTAAATATTTAACCACATTATCAATGGATTTACTTTTGTTTTTGTCGAAAAATTGAGTTTCAGCATTATTTAAGTGTGTTGTATCCGGCCTGAGTCATAAGTAGTACGCAAATTCTAGATCTATATTTATATAATGACAGTATTTCATTAGTACTTCTTATAATTTATTTTACCGTAGAATTCCATCGAACCGCTCTTTCGAGGACCCCCCCCCCCCCCCCACACACACACACACACTTAATGTCTCAATTTAAAATACCAAACAATTTCATGGAAGAGACTCCCAAACATCGAAAAAAATAAAAAAATTCGTCATCGAATAGAATAAATTTATTTATAGTAATATCGTTATTTTATCTTATAATCATGCGCATAAGGTAATCATAAAATGATTCAAAATTTGAATCCCCCTCCTTATCCCTTTTCCACTCCCTGCTTTTTCTTCACATTTGAGGGGACAAATCAACGGAATTCTAATTGTATCTTTTTGCCGAAAATTCTTAATAAATGTCCCTCCTACATTTTTTGCGAGTTTCCAACGTACAAAAAAAAAATCCTAACTACAAAGCAGAGTTGGGCAGTATCGAAAATACATGTATTTGAAATACATTTTCAAAATACATTTGTATTTTATATTTTGTATTTTAAACTGAAAAACCTAAAGTATTTTGATAATGTATCGAAAATACATTTTTAGAGTATTTTATATTTTCAAAATACTCAAAATACATTTCTTCAGATTTCAAACTATTGTGTTTAAACCGCAGATGAATGATTCCCAAATGGGAAAAAGGCTAATTAATCATTGAATTTGTTTTTAGGACTTAATCTAAACATCCTTTTTCAACCAGGCTCCGATAAAGATGTTAATTAATGGGATGTTTAGTGACTGTTGTGACCTATAAAAAATATAATTTCTGTTATAAACTTTACGTTTATATTGGAATTACATAATGTTGTTTGGCAAATGGCTCCTTTCTGTCTATATGGATAAAGAAAAGAGGCAAGAAGAGAGCTTGAACTTGCATTATTTGTAGAAACAGAAGCATAGGCAATCCAAGTTCTGCTGTGTGTTCATTTATTGTGGATATTTTTATATAAATATACTGCTGCTCATAATATAAATGTATTTAGGGAATTAATGAAATATGACGTGCATGGTATGTAGTATTAAATGAAATATGTTTTAAAGTGATACCTATTGATAATGGGAAAAATATGGGGGAATGCCAATTATACAAACTAAAATGCGCGATTATAAATAAGACTTTTGAAACCACAACGCATTTTAAAACGCATCTAAAGTTAAGGTTTTAGTTTTATGTAGTAGTACCCAGTAGCGTAGCGTGATATTCTTGACTGGGGAGGCTAAGCGATTGTCATTTTAACTTGGAAAAGGTTTTTGTATAATAAGTGAATTTATATTGGAATTCGCACTTTCAATAAGTTTTATTTCCTTGGTGAGTAAAATAAAATAATTTAACATAAAAATGCTAAGAGTGAATGGAATGCACAATATTTTAAAATATATTACCTATATAAAATACATACATACAAAGTATAACATTTTAAATGTTTGCTTATTTCTACATTAGTTGAACTTTTACAACCATTTTATTAAATATGAAGTCATGGTCGCTTATAGGGGAGGACACTCTACCCCTTGCATATTCAAGATAACAAAAATGAGCATCAATCTAAACGATGTTATACATTTTATTCTTGAGTTTACGCCCTCCCCCCTCCATGTCCGCAAAACGTTCTGCATGCGCACATGTATGAAAAAATGCACTAAAAATTTCTGAGAAATCTGGAACATAAGCTTAGTTGAAAATCACAGTCAACAATGTCCCTAAACAATATTGCTTATTAATTATTTACAAATACTGTGCTATGAAAACTTAAAATTATCTTATAACTAGCAGCATACCCGTTCTTCGTACGGAGTATATAATATAAAGAAACTTATAATTCACAATCATGTGCAAATTCCTATAGTATACTAAATGGCATTTTTAATCAAAGTATTCTGCTAAAATATTTAACATAAAGCTCCTAAAAAGAAGTTAACGAATGTCTGTTCTCGCTATTCAAAATTATCTTCACGGGCATATCTGAGGAATAAAAAAAACATCCTGGCCTTTTTTGTAAGCAAATTTACAAAAAATATGGAATTGAATCAATATATGCAAAATAAGATCGTTAAAATTGTATGGGGTCCGTACTACTTATATGCGCGAATATTAGAAGATATAACTTGTATTAGTAGATTACATGTATAAATTGAAAATATCAATAAATCAGTAATCTTTAAACCAGAAGGCAGTAATTGATTCCAATATGTGCCGAAATGAAAGTGCTAAAATTATATGGGAAGATATACCCGTACTACTTATAATGTCGTAGATTAGAAGATATGTCCTAATGTTAGTAAAAGATTACCCGCATTATAATATGAGTCTTAAAAATCTTTACCAAAATAAAACAGATTAATTAATAAATTAAAAATATCAATAATCCCCGTAATCTTCATACCAGAAGGCCGTACTTGATTCCAATATATGCCAATATATGTCAAAATATATGCCAATATAACTGTACTATTTATATTCTCATAGATTAGAAGATATAGCCGTGCATTTGTAGAAGATTACTCGTACAACTTACAATATATGAGTTTCAACCATTTTTTCCGCAATAAAACAATGGCATAAGAAATTGAAAATATCAATAATCTCTGAATCAATAATCCCCGAAAACATCAATAATAATAATCTATATAAATAAAAATGAAAATCTGTCTGTCTGTCTGTCTGTCTGTCTGTCTGTCTGTCTGTCTGTTTGTCACACCATCACGGGAGAACGGCTGAACCGAATTTGATGAAATTTTGTGGGTAGCCCAGAAATAGCCCCACTTAAAATTATATCCGTGTTTTGAGTTTCTACGACCAGTGGTTCTCGAGATATTAGTAAAAAACGAAATTTTCGTTTGTCTCATCATCACGGAAAAACGGCTGAACCGAATTTAATGAAATTTGGTGAATAGCCTTAAAATATCCCCCCATAAATTTTGTCCAAGTTTCGAGTTTCTAAGACCTGGGGTTGTCGAGATATTAATGGAAAACGGAACTTTTTCCTAGGAGTTCTACTCCCTAACTCCGTGGTTTATCCAAACGAAAAGCTTGAAAATCGTTTGAAAGTGAATTAAAATTTAATCTCTGAGTTTGATGGGAGATTTTTTGCGTTAATTAGTCACTTTCTGAAAACATGAATGGTTTGAAACATGATTTAAAGGGGAAATCTATCTCCATGGTTCATGGTTTATTTAAAACAAGCTTTTACGGAACAATCAGAAGTATAGAGAAATCAAAATCGTTATTTAATTTCGCAGTTTATGTTATAAGACATGACATATTTAACATGTTATAAGATTATATCTTATATCATGTTACTCAGAAACGCAATTAAATTAAATCTGTCTGTTAATTTTAATAATTATTTTTTCGATTTGAATAATAAATAAATGGATATAAAAATATATTTTAGAAAAGAACGATTTGATTTTTCTTATAGCATTTTTGACTGGATAATATCAATTACGGTCTTCAGGTTTAGAAATTATTATTATTTATATTTTCGGGGATTATTGATTCAAGGATTATTGATATTTTCAAGTTATTATGCAATTATTTTATTATGACAAAAATTGTTTAAATTCATATATTGTATGTTGTACGAATCTTCTACAAATACACGTGTATATCTTTTAATCTACGAGAATATAAGTAGTACAGGTATATTGACATATGTTTTGATATATATTGGCATATATTGGAATTTATTACGACCTTCTGGTATAAAGAGTACGGATATTATTGATGTTTTCAATTTATTACGTCATCTCTTTTATTTTGGCAAATATTTTTGAGACGCATATTGTAATACGGGTAATCTTCTACTAACACATTGGCATATTTTCTGATCTGCGACAATATAATTAGTACGGCGTTGCATATATTCATTCAATTCCTATTTTTTCTTCTGTAAATTTGCTTACAAAAGGGGGCAGGATGTTTTATTCTTCAGATCTGATCGTGAAGATAATTTTGCATAGTGAGAACATATATTCTTAAACTTCTCTTTAGGAGCAATAAATTTAATATTTTAACAGAATTTGCACATGATTGCGAACTTTAAGTTTCTTTAAATTATACACTCCGTACGAATAACGGGTGTGCTGTTAGTGGTTCATAAATTTTAACATTTTAGGAGGATATATCATGTTGCTCGGCATCGCAATTAAATTAAATGTGTTTGTTAATGTTTTTATTATTTTTTTTCGATTTAAATAATAAATAAATGGATAAATGGATATAAAAGTATATCTTATGAATGGACGGTTTGATTTTTCTTTTAATTATATTAATTGCTGACTGCGTACATCAATTTCATTTATTTTGGCAAAGAGTTTTCAAGCTTATATCGTATTTAGCTACTAAACTCATATATTGTGTTTAGCCAATAAATTCATATAGCCGATTGTTGAAACAGAAAAAGAGTAGAGCGGGTATATCTTCTAATACAATTGTAGTGTTTTCATTTAGTATATTGAAACGGGATAAGAATGTTTCATTCAGATCTGCAAATTCAAAGCTACGAATTTGGAGGGATATCGCTAATTTGACAACTTTTCTTAAACTTTGCCAAATTGACGGAAATGTCGCCAAATTGATATAAACGACACACAAACAGCTGCCATAAACCTTCGAGTTGGTCGTGTGGCTTGGGTCTTCTACATATCAATGAAATTTTTTTTTGTTTTGTTAGAAGAGAGTACTGAAATGATGTTTGGTTAGCATTTCTCTGTCAGACCAACCATCCTACTTAGTAATACATTTAGCGAATTTTTAAAATGTCACCAAATTGATAAAATTTTTTTCAAATCTATAAAAATATCTTGAAATTGATAAAATTGCGCTACATAAATGATATTAATTGTTTTTTGTTAGGGGATAGTATTGTGATGATATTTCGTTAATTTGTCGCAAAGTGGAACTGTCAGTTCTACAGTCCCACTTGGCGATAAATTTGGCGATTTTTTAAAATGTCGCTAATTTGACGAAACTGTCGCCAAATGTTCCATAGAAATATAACTATTTAGACGATATTTTTTCTACCAATTTATTTGAAGCAAATCATATCATGTCGCTTAGTAACGGATTTAAATCCAATGTGTTTATGCGGCAGACGATTTTTATTAAATCCTTTCCGATTTGAATAATGAAGATATGTATATAAAATAAATTTCATTGCCATTTCATTTTGGACTGGATAATATCAATTATACTCTTCAGGTTTAAACATTATTATTATTGATATTTTCCGGAATTATTGATTCAGGGATTATTGATATTTTTAAGTTATTACGCCATTGTTTTATTGCGGCAAAAATTGCTGACACACGCATATTGTACGTTGTACGAGTAATCTTCTAGGAATGCACGGGTATATCTTCTAACCTACGAGAATATAAGTAGTACAGGTATATTGGCATATATTTTGACATATATTGGCATATATATTGGAATCAAGTACAGTCTTCTGGTATGAAGATTAAGGGGATTAATTATATATTCAATTTATTACGTCGTCTGTTGTATTTTACCAAAAAACATTTGTGACTCATATTGCAAAACGGGTAATCTTCTACTAATAATCGGACATTATAAGTAGTACGTGTATATCTTCCCATATAATTTTAGCACTTTTAATTTTGACATATATTGGAATAAATGACTGTCTTCAGATTTAAAGATTACGGGTTTATTGGTATTTTCAATTTATACATGTAATCTACTAATACAGGTTATATTTTCTAATATTCGCGTATATAATTAGTACGGGTCCCATACAATTTTAACGCTTTTATTTTGCATATATTGATTCAATTCCATATTTTTTTTATATTTGCTTACATAAGGGGTCCAAGATGTTTTATTCTTCAGATATGTCCATGAAGATAATTTTATATAGCGAGAACAGAGATTCTTAAACTTCTTTTTAGGAGCATTATATTAAATATTTTAACAGAATATTTTGATTAAACATGTCATTTAGTATACTATAAGAATTTGGGCATGATTATGAATTTCAAGTTTCTTTATATTATATACTCCGTACGAAGAACGGGTATGCTGCTAGTAATGTTTAAATCTGATGATCGTAATTGATATTATCCAGTCAAAAATATGATGGCAATGAAATTTATTTTATATACATATCTTCATTATTAATATCGGAAAATCTATATAAATAAAAATGAAAATCTGTCTGTCTGTCTGTCTGTCTGTCTGTCTGTCTGTCTGTCTGTCTGTTTGTCACACCATCACGGGAGAACGGCTGAACCGAATTTGATGAAATTTTGTGGGTAGCCCAGAAATAGCCCCACTTAAAATTATATCTGTGTTTTGAGTTTCTACGACCAGTGGTTCTCGAGATATTAGTAAAAAACGAAATTTTCGTTTGTCTCATCGTCACGGAAAAACGGCAAAACCGAATTTAATGAAATTTGGTGAATAGCCTTGAAATATCCCCCCATAAATTTTCTCCAAGTTTCGAGTTTCTAAGACCTGAGGTTGTCGAGATATTAATGAAAAACGGAACTTTTTCCTAGGAGTTCTACTCCCTAACTCCGTGGTTTATCCAAACGAAAAGCTTGAAAATCGTTTGAAAGTGAATTAAAATTTAATCTCTGAGTTTGATGGGAGATTTTTTGCGTTAATTAGTCACTTTCTGAAAACATGAATTGTTTGAAACATGATTTAAAGGGGAAATCTATCTCCATGGTTCATGGTTTATTTAAAACAAGCTTTTACGGAACAATGAGAAGTATAGAGAAATCAAAATCGTTATTTAATTTCGCAGTTTATGTTATAAGACATGACATATTTAACATGTTATAAGATTCTATCTTATATCATGTTACTCAGAAACGCAATTAAATTAAATCTGTCTGTTAATTTTAATAATTATTTTTTCGATTTGAATAATAAATAAATGGATATAAAAATATATTTTAGAAAAGAACGATTTGATTTTTCTTATAGCATTTTTGACTGGATAATATCAATTACGGTCTTCAGGTTTAAAAATTATTATTATTTATATTTTCGGGGATTATTGATTCAAGGATTACTGATATTTTCAAGTTATTATGCAATTATTTTATTATGACAAAAATTGTTTAAACTCATATATTGTATGTTGTACGAATCTTCTACAAATACACGTGTATATCTTTTAATCTACGAGAATATAAGTAGTGCAGGTATATTGACATATGTTTTGATATATATTGGCATATATTGGAATCAATTACGACCTTCTGGTATAAAGAGTACGGATATTATTGATGTTTTCAATTTATTACGTCATCTCTTTTATTTTGGCAAATATTTTTGAGACGCATATTGTAATACGGGTAATTTTCTACTAACACATTGGCATATTTTCTGATCTGCGACAATATAATTAGTACGAGGTTGCATATACTCATTCAATTCCTATTTTTTCTTCTGTAAATTTGCTTACAAAAGGGGGCAGGATGTTTTATTCTTCAGATCGGATCGTGAAGATAATTTTGCATAGTGAGAACATATATTCTTAAACTTCTCTTTAGGAGCAATAAATTTAATATTTTAACAGAATTTGCACATGATTGCGAACTTTAAGTTTCTTTAAATTATACACTCCGTACGAATAACGGGTGTGCTGTTAGTGGTTAATAAATTTTAACATTTTAGGAGGATATATCATGTTGCTCGGCATCGCAATTAAATTAAATGTGTTTGTTAATGTTTTTATTATTTTTTTTCGATTTAAATAATAAATAAATGGATAAATGGATATAAAAGTATATCTTATGAATGGACGGTTTGATTTTTCTTTTAATTATATTAATTGCTGACTGCGTACATCAATTTCATTTATTTTGGCAAAGAGTTTTCAAGCTTATATCGTATTTAGCTACTAAACTCATATATTGTGTTTAGCCAATAAATTCATATAGCCGATTGTTGAAACAGAAAAAGAGTAGAGCGGGTATATCTTCTAATACAGTTGTTGTGTTTTCATTTAGTATATTGAAACGGGATAAGAATGTTTCATTTAGATCTGCAAATTCAAAGCTACGAATTTGGAGGGATATCGCTAATTTGACAACTTTTCTTAAACTTTGCCAAATTGACGGAAATGTCGCCAAATTGATATAAACGACACACAAACAGCTGTCATAAACCTTCGGGTTGGTCGTGTGGCTTGGGTCTTCTACATATCAATGATTTTTTTTTTTTTTTTTTGTTAGAAGAGAGTACTGAAATGATGTTTGGTTAGCATTTATCTGTCAGACCAACCATCCTACTTAGTAATACATTTAGCGAATTTTTAAAATGTCACCAAATTGATAAAAATGTTTTCAAATCTATAAAAATATCTTGAAATTGATAAAATTGCGCTACATAAATGATATTAATTGTTTTTTGTTAGGGGATAGTATTGTGATGATATTTCGTCAATTTGTCGCAAAGTGGAACTGTCAGTTCTACAGTCCCACTTGGCGATAAATTTGGCGATTTTTTAAAATGTCGCTAATTTGACGAAACTGTCGCCAAATGTTCCATAGAAATATAACTATTTAGACGATATTTTTTCTACCAATTTATTTGAAGCAAATGATATCATGTCGCTTAGCAACGGATTTAAATCCAATGTGTTTATGCGGCAGACGATTTTTATTAAATCCTTTCCGATTTGAATAATGAAGATATGTATATAAAATAAATTTCATTGCCATTTCATTTTGGACTGCATAATATCAATTATACTCTTCAGGTTTAAACATTATTATTATTGATATTTTCCGGAATTATTGATTCAGGGATTATTGATATTTTTAAGTTATTACGCCATTGTTTTATTGCGGCAAAAATTGCTGACACACGCATATCGTACGTTGTACGAGTAATCTTCTAGGAATGCACGGGTATATCTTCTAACCTACGAGAATATAAGTAGTACAGGTATATTGGCATATATTTTGACATATATTGGCATATATATTGGAATCAAGAACAGTCTTCTGGTATGAAGATTAAGGGGATTAATTATATATTCAATTTATTACGTCGTCTGTTGTATTTTACCAAAAAACATTTGAGACTCATATTGCAATATGTGGGTAATCTTCTACTAATAATCGGACATTATAAGTAGTACGTGTATATCTTCCCATATAATTTTAGCACTTTAATTTTGACATATATTGGAATAAATGACTGTCTTCAGATTTAAAGATTACGGGTTTAATGGTATTTTCAATTTATACATGTAATCTACTAATACAGGTTATATTTTCTAATATTCGCGTATATAATTAGTACGGGTCCCATACAATTTTAACGCTTTTATTTTGCATATATTGATTCAATTCCATATTTTTTTTTATATTTGCTTACATAAGGGATCCAAGATGTTTTATTCTTCAGATATGTCCATGAAGATAATTTTATATAGCGAGAACAGAGATTCTTAAACTTCTTTTTAGGAGCATTATATTAAATATTTTAACAGAATATTTTGATTAAACATGTCATTTAGTATACTATAAGAATTTGGGCATGATTATGAATTTCAAGTTTCTTTATATTATATACTCCGTACGAAGAACGGGTATGCTGCTAGTATTTAATAAAAATCTTCTTCCTCATAAACGCACTGGATTTAAATCCGTTGCTAAGCGACATGTTATGATTTGCTTCAAATAAATTGGTGGTCAAAATATCGTCTGAATGGTAGGTGATAAGTGAACTTTTTTTTCGTGAAGTTCACCTTACCACCTACTCATTTCTTACTCTGAGGAGTATTTTTATATTTATCCCCCTATTTTGGAACAATTCAAGTGATTTCAAAAATCATGATGCACAAAACTCATCTTGGAGATAGGGTCATATTTGGCCAGGCGCTCCGGAAACTCCCCCCCCCCGACCTGAATATCGTCTGAATAATACGATCTCTAATGAAGGTTTGGCGGCATTTTAAAAAATCGCCAAATTTATCGCCAAGTGGGACTGTAGAACTGACAGTCCCACTTGGCGATAAATTGACGAGCCATCATCAAAATATTATCCCCCCAAAAAAACACAATTTCATTTATTTAGCGCAATTTTATCAATTTCAAGATATTTTTATGGATTTACAAACATTTTTATCAATTTGGTGATATTTTAAAAATTCGCTAAATGTGTTACTAAGTAAGACGGTTGGACTGACAGACAAATGCTAACGAAACAACAGTTCAGTACTTTCTTCTAGCAAAACAAAATAAATTTCATTTATTTACATCGTTTTCATCAATTTGGAGACATTCCAATCAATTTGGCAACGTTTAAAAAATTTGCCAAGTTAGCGATATCCAACCAAATTCGTAGCTCTAAACTTGCAGATCTGAATAAAATATCGTGTTTCAGTTTGTATATAATAAATGAAAACACTAAAATAGTATTAGAAGATATACCCGTTCTACTCTTTTTCTGTTTCAACAATCGGATAAATGAATTTATTGGGTTGACAGAATATATGAGTTTATTAGCTAAACACAATATATAAGCTTGAACCTCTTTGCCAAAATAAATGAAAGTGATGTACGCAGTTTGCAATTAATATAATTAAAAGAAAATTCAAACCGTTTTTTTCTAAAATATATTTTTATATCCATCTATTTATTATTCAAATCGAAAAAAAAAATAATAATCATTAACAGACACATTTAATTTTATTGCGTGGCCGAGCAACATGATATAAATAGAATCTTCCTCATAAAATGCGAAATTAAATAACCATTTTGATTTCTTTATACTTTTCATCGTTGAGTAAAAGCTTGTGAAAAATATAAGCCATGGAGGTAGATTTTTCCATTTAAATTCATGTTTCAAACAATTCATGCTTTCAGACAGTGACTAATTAGAGCAAAAAATATCCACCAAACTCAGAAATAAAGTTTTATTTCTCTTTGACGTTTTAAACAAGCGATTTTCATCCTTTCCGTTTGGATAAACCACGGAGTTAGAGTAGAACTCCTAGGAAAAAGTTTCGTTTTTCATTAATATCTCAACAACCCCTAGCCTTAGAATCCAGAAACTTTACAAAATTTATGGGGGGCTATTTTAAAGCAACCCACAAAATTTCATTCAATTCGGTTCAGCCGTTCTCTCGTGATGATGAGACAAACGAAAGTTTAGTTTTTTACTAATATCTCGAGAACCACTGGTCGTAGAAACTCCAAACATAGACTAAATTCTAAGTAGGGTTATTTTCAGGCTACCCACAAAATTTCATCAAATTCGATTCAGCCGTTCTCTCGTGATGATGGGACAAACAGACAGACAGACAGACAGATTTTCAATTTTATATATATAGACTAGCAGCATACCCGTTCTTCGTACGGAGTATATAATATAAAGAAATTTGAAATTCATAATCATGCCCAAATTCTTATAGTATACTAAATGACATGTTTAATCAAAATATTCTGTTAAAATATTTAATATAATGCTCCTAAAAAGAAGTTTAAGAATCTCTGTTCTCGCTATATAAAATTATCTTCATGGACATATCTGAAGAATAAAACATCTTGGACCCCTTATGTAAGCAAATATAAAAAAAAAAATGGAATTGAATCAATATATGCAAAATAAAAGCGTTAAAATTGTATGGGACCCGTACTAATTATATACGCGAATATTAGAAAATATAACCTGTATTAGTAGATTACATGTATAAATTGAAAATACCAATAAACCCGTAATCTTTAAATCTGAAGACAGTCATTTATTCCAATATATGTCAAAATTAAAGTGCTAAAATTATATGGGAAGATATACACGTACTACTTATAATGTCCGATTATTAGTAGAAGATTACCCACATATTGCAATATGAGTCTCAAATGTTTTTTGGTAAAATACAACAGACGACGTAATAAATTGAATATATAATTAATCCCCTTAATCTTCATACCAGAAGACTGTACTTGATTCCAATATATATGCCAATATATGTCAAAATATATGCCACTATATCTGTACTTCTTATATTCTCGTAGGTTAGAAGATATACCCGTGCATTCCTAGAAGATTACTCGTACAACGTACAATATGCGTGTGTCAGCAATTTTTGCCGCAATAAAACAATGGCGTAATAACTTAAAAATATCAATAATCCCTGAATCAATAATTCCGGAAAATATCAATAATAATAATGTTTAAACCTGAAGAGTATAATTGATATTATCCAGTCCAAAATGAAATGGCAATGAAATTTATTTTATATACATATCTTCATTATTCAAATCGGAAAGGATTTAATAAAAATCGTCTGCCGCATAAACACATTGGATTTAAATCCGTTGCTAAGCGACATGATATCATTTGCTTCAAATAAATTGGTAGAAAAAATATCGTCTAAATAGTTATATTTCTATGGAACATTTGGCGACAGTTTCGTCAAATTAGCGACATTTTAAAAAATCGCCAAATTTATCGTCAAGTGGGACTGTAGAACTGACAGTTCCACTTTGCGATAAATTGACGAAATATCATCACAATACTATCCCCTAACAAAAAACAATTAATATCATTTATGTAGCGCAATTTTATCAATTTCAAGATATTTTTATAGATTTGAAAACATTTTTATCAATTTGGTGACATTTTAAAAATTCGCTAAATGTATTACTAAGTAGGATGGTTGGTCTGACAGATAAATGCTAACCAAACATCATTTCAGTACTCTCTTCTAACAAAACAAAAAAAAATTTCATTGATATGTAGAAGACCCAAGCCACACGACCAACCCGAAGGTTTATGGCAGCTGTTTGTGTGTCGTTTATATCAATTTAGCGAAATTTCCGTCAATTTGGCAAAGTTTAAGAAAAGTTGTCAAATTAGCGATATCCCTCGAAATTCGTAGCTTTGAATTTGCAGATCTGAATGAAACATTCTTATCCCGTTTCAATATACTAAATGAAAACACTACAATTGTATTAGAAGATATACCCGCTCTACTCTTTTTCTGTTTGAACAATCGGCTATATGAATTTATTGGCTAAACACAATATATGAGTTTAGTAGCTAAATACGATATAAGCTTGAAAACTCTTTGCCAAAATAAATGCAATTGATGTACGCAGTCAGCAATTAATATAATTAAAAGAAAAATCAAACCGTCCATTCATAAGATATACTTTTATATCCATTTATCCATTTATTTATTATTTAAATCGAAAAAAATAATAAAAACATTAACAAACACATTTAATTTAATTGCGATGCCGAGCAACATGATATATCCTCCTAAAATGTTAAAATTTATTAACCACTAACAGCACACCCGTTATTCGTACGGAGTGTATAATTTAAAGAAACTTAAAGTTCGCAATCATGTGCAAATTCTGTTAAAATATTAAATTTATTGCTCCTAAAGAGAAGTTTAAGAATATATGTTCTCACTATGCAAAATTATCTTCACGATCAGATCTGAAGAATAAAACATCCTGCCCCCTTTTGTAAGCAAATTTACCGAAGAAAAAATAGGAATTGAATGAATATATGCAACCCCGTACTAATTATATTGTCGCAGATCAGAAAATATGCCAATGTGTTAGTAGAAGATTACCCGTATTACAATATGCGTCTCAAAAATATTTGCCAAAATAAAAGAGATGACGTAATAAATTGAAAACATCAATAATATCCGTACTCTTTATACCAGAAGGTCGTAATTGATTCCAATATATGCCAATATATATCAAAACATATGTCAATATACCTGTACTACTTATATTCTCGTAGATTAGAAGATATACACGTGTATTTGTAGAAGATTCGTACAACATACAATATATGAGTTTAAACAATTTTTGTCATAATAAAATAATTGCATAATAACTTGAAAATATCAATAATCCTTGAATCAATAATCCCCGAAAATATAAATAATAATAATTTTTAAACCTGAAGACCCTAATTGATATTATCCAGTCAAAAATGCTATAAGAAAAATCAAATCGTTCTTTTCTAAAATATATTTTTATATCCATTTATTTATTATTCAAATCGAAAAAATAATTATTAAAATTAACAGACAGATTTAATTTAATTGCGTTTCTGAGTAACATGATATAAGATAGAATCTTATAACATGTTAAATATGTCATGCCTTATAACATAAACTGCGAAATTAAATAACGATTTTGATTTCTCTATACTTCTCATTGTTCCGTAAAAGCGTGTTTTAAATAAACCATGAACCCTTTAAATCATGTTTCAAACAATTCATGTTTTCAGAAAGTGACTAATTAACGCAAAAAATCTCCCATCAAACTCAGAGATTAAATTTTAATTCACTTTCAAACGATTTTCAAGCTTTTCGTTTGGATAAACCACGGAGTTAGGGAGTAGAACTCCTAGGAAAAAGTTCCGTTTTTCATTAATATCTCGACAACCCCAGGTCTTAGAAACTCGAAACTTGGACAAAATTTATGGGGGGATATTTCAAGGCTATTCACCAAATTTCATTAAATTCGGTTCAGCCGTTTTTCCGTGATGATGAGACAAACGAAAATTTCGTTTTTTACTAATATCTCGAGAGCCACTGGTCGTAGAAACTCAAAACACGGATATAATTTTAAGTGGGGCTATTTCTGGGCTACCCACAAAATTTCATCAAATTCGGTTCAGCCGTTCTCCCGTGATGGTGTGACAAACAGACAGACAGACAGACAGACAGACAGACAGACAGACAGATTTTCATTTTTATTTATATAGACTAGCAGCATACCCGTTCTTCGTACGGAGTATATAATATAAAGAAAGTTATAATTCGCAATCATGTGCAAATTCTGTTAAAATATTAAATTTATAGCTCATAAAGAGAAGTTTAAGAATATCTGTTCTCACTATGCAGAATTATCTTCACGGGCAGATCTGAAGAATAAAACATCCTGACCCCTTTTGTAAGCAAATTTACAAAAAAAAAAAGAAATTGAATCATTATATGAAACCCCGTACTACTTATATTGTCGTAGATTAGAAAATATGCCAGTGTGTTAGTAGAAGATTACCCGTATTACAATATGAGTCTCAAAAATATTTGCCAGAATAAAGGAGACGACGTAATAAATTGAAAATATCAATAATCCCCGTAATCTTTTACCAGAAGGTCGTAATTGATTCCAATATATGCCACTATATATCTAAATATATGCCAATCTACCTGTACTACTTATATTCTCGTAGATTAGAAGATATAATGCATTTGTAGAAGATTACGTACAACGTACTATATATGAGTTTCAACAATTTTCGTCATAATAAAACAATGTCATAATAACTTGAAAATATCAATAATCCCTGAATCAAAAGTCCCCGAAAATATCAATAATAATAATGTTTAAACCTGAAGACCGTAATTGATATTATCCAGTCAAAATGCAATGTCAATGAAATTTATTTTCTATACATATTTTTATTTTTCAAATCGGAAAAGATTTAACATAAAATCGTATGCCGCATAACACATTGGATCCGTTGCAAAGCGACATGATATCATTTGCTTCAAATAAATTGATGGAAATCATATCATCTGAATAATGCGACCTCCATGGAAGATTTGGCGACATTTTAGTCAATTTAGCGATAACTTAAAAAATCCCCAAATTTATCGCCAAGTGGGACTGTAGAACAGATAGTCCCATTTTGCGACAAATACACAATACTATCCCCTAACAAAATACTCACAATACTATCCCCTAACAAAACACAATTATTTTAATTTATTAAGCGCGATTTTATCAATTCTATGATATTTTTATGGACTGACAAATATTTTTATCAATTTGGTGATATTAAAAAAATTCGTTAAATGTGTTACTAAGTAGGATGGATGAACTGTCCAACAAATGCTACCGAAACATCATTTCAGTACTCTATTCTAAAAAAACAAATCATTGATTTGCGTCATTTTTATAAATTTGGAAACATTCCCGCTAATTTGGTAAAGTTTAAGAAAAGTTACCAAGTTATTTAGAGATATTCCGCTAAACTCGTAGCTCTAAATTTGCAGATCTGAAGAATAAAATATTCTAACCCCGTTTGTATATACTAAATGAAAACACTAAAGTTGTATTATAAGATACAGCCGTTCTACTCTTTTTCTGCTTCAACAATCGGCTAAATGAATTTATTGGGTAAACACAATATATGAGTTTATTAGCTAAACACAATATATGAGCTGGAAACCTCTTTGCTAAAATAAATGAAAATTATGTACGCAGTTCGCAATTTATATAATTAAAAGAACAACCAAACCTTTCATTTAAAAATATATTTTTACATCCATTTATTTATTATTCAAATAGAAAAAATAATAATAAATATTAACAACACATTTAATTTCATTCCGTTGCCGAGCAACATGATATAAGATAGAATCTTCCTCATAAAATGCGAAATTAAATAGCCATTTTGATTTCCTTATTCTTTTAATCGTTGAGTAAAAGCTTGTGAAATATAACCACGGAGGTAGATTTTTCCATTTAAATTCATGTTTCAAACAATTCGTGTTTTCCGATAGTGACTAATTAATGCAAAAATCCTGCACCAAACTCGGAAATAAAGTTTTATTTCATTTCGCCGTTTTAAACAAACGATTTTCATCCTTTCCGTTTGAATAAACCACGGAGTTGGAGAGTATAACTCATAGGAAAAAGTTCCGTTTTTCATTAATATCTCAACAACCCCTGGTCTTAGAAACTCAAAACTTGGACTAAATTTATGGGGGGCTATTTCAAGGCTATCCACAAAATTTCATTAAATTCGGTTCAGCCGTTTTTCCGTGATGATGAGACAAACGAAAATTTCGTTTTTTACTAATATCTCGAGAACCACTGGTCGTAGAAACTCAAAACACGGACTAAATTTTAAGTGGGGCTATTTCTAGGCTACCCACCAAATTTCATCAAATTCGGTTCAGCCGTTCTCCCGTGATGATGGGACAAACAGACAGACAGACAGACAGACAGACAGATTTTCAATTTTATTTATATAGATTACAATATACTAAGAATCCGCTAAAAATTATCAACCACTTTTATTTGATTGAGATTCTCGTCTAACAGGGGATTTTAAAGAAAAATGAAACTTATTCTTTCTAAAACTCCCAAATACACAAACGGATGCTTCGCTATATTGATGCCTATATGAAGAGCTATGTCTACTTTGCAAACTACGGAAATTTAATGGTAGTCATTATTACTATATTTCTTCTTCTTGAGATTGTTTAAAGTTAGAGGTTATTCGTGAAAAATTACTTAAATTCTTTAGTATTACAAATAATGATTAATTTCTACAAATAGTAATTAATAGAAACATGTTTGACACAAAATGGAGGACCATAAGACTTGCACTACCCACCCTCACCTACCCATCATTGATGAAACGTCACGTCCCACATCCAGTCATTGATTGTTTATAGTTGAAAATGGGGAAAGGGTTTAGAGTTGAAAATGGGGAAACAATAGCCACGCCTTCTATAACCTAGTTTTCTATGTTATAGTCTAGGGAGGAGTTTCTCCTTATAGACGACGAAGGCTGGATGATTTTATCTTCCAAAACATTAAAATATGCATTTTAATGGGAAAAATACTTTGAATCGTGTCACTTTAAGCAAGTAAAATGTAACAATTTTCTAAATAATATATATATCTTCGCAAAATTATTTAAAAAATTATAATAAAAGTACGTTTAAATAATTATTTAAATTAGATTTTGAGCTGGGGAGGCTCAGCTTTTCAGCCTCAATGGACGCTACGCCACTGATAGTACCTCGATTTCAAGAGTATTTATGCTAGTACCTTGGCATTTGTTTAATCGCGGTTGTGCTATATCATGCAATAAGTTTTATTGGTAGCAAAAAATATGCCATATTTTAGGTAAAGTGTTTCTTCGAAACATCTATTTCTCAGGATCTGCTGCAGATAGAGCTCAGATGATGACTGATTTGAAGTTAGCATCATATTGCAAAGGGGTTTGAAGTTCACTATGAATTTCCACTTTCGGTTCTTTTTCATTTCCGGCTCAAATATTGTCATTTTACTTGAAAAGTCTATATCTCAAAATTGGCTATAAATAGAGTTTAGATGATAACTGATAATATGGATTCCGCATCAAATTCTAGAGGAAGTAAGGTGGTTCAAAGAATTTTTACATCCGGTTTTTTGTCCGTATCTGGTTCAAAAATTTTCCTTAAAACATATATTTTTCAGAATTGTCTATAGATAAAGATAATGACTATTATGGATTTAGCATCATATTCTAAAGCGGGACCGGGGTCCACTAAGGATGTGCACCTTTAGTGCTTTTTCATCTCAACAAAACTTTCTTGAAATTTTATTTCTTAAGATTGGTATAGATAGAGCTCATATGATGACTGATATGAATTCAGCATAAAATTCGGGAGATGGTTGGGGGTTCATTAAAGATTTCCCACTTCTGTTTCTTTTTCTTTCTTTAGGCTGAAAAATTTTCCTTGAAACATCTATTTCTAAGGATATCTATGATGACTGATATAGATTAGCGTCAAATTCTAGAGGGAGATATGGGATTCATTTCCCTAAGGATTTCCATTTACGGTATTGGAGATTACCGTTCTTTTTTTTCTGAAAATTCGTATTACTGTACTCATTTAAAGGAAAAGTACTGTAAAAGTAACGACAACTTACTATCTCGTCCTCATTTCCCTTTTAATATATCTGGTCACCTTAATTTAGGGCATGTCATAGGGGCTTATTTAAGGCGTATTACACCAGAACAGTGGGTGAAATGTGTATTTAGAGTTTATGTTGTTATTGCATATGGTTTATATTGAAAATCAATCCATTATATAACCGGCATCTCACAATAATACAAAGGTAGAAAACAATTAAATAAACTAACTAAACACGAAACAAGAATATCACACATTAGACAAACTCAAAGCCCAATGGAAGAGGTCGAAGAAGTGATCACGACCTCAGGGACAATTCATATAAGTTCTCACTGTAAAAAAATAAAGTACTTAAAAACGAAAACTTCAACGTACTCGTTTTCATTTGAGTATAATGGCACCACAAACGAGTAGGTGACATACTGAAATATAAGTAACCGCACTTGCTTGAAAATAAGTACTTCAATAAATAAACGTATTATTTCATTTTGATTTCATTAAAAATCGTGTAATAAATGTGCAATTATAATTCTGAAATTTTTTGTGCAAATATTTCGAAGAATAAAAGTTATAGCCTCGAAATTAAAGAACTATATCGTAAGAATTACGATGGCGGATGTATATATTTCGTGTGCGGTGCTATGCGGTCGTGTGTTTCTTCTCTAATGTGGCGGTAGAATACGGACACTCAATAAGCATTGCTTGTCTTATGCATATGGGCTGTTTGTCAACCGTCATTTATTTGCAGTTTAAAAATATAATTGAAAAATAAAAATATAATTGATTCTCTCATATACTCAAAAATGAGTACATAGTATTTACATTATGCTTAAAAGTGATTCTCCCATATACTCATAAATGAGTACATAGTATTTACAATTTTGCTTAAAATTGATTCTCCCATACTCATAAATGAGTACATTATTTACAATTTGAACCTAAATATGCTTAAAATTTAATTCTTTGATATACTCAAAAATGAGTACATGCGTTTTCCAAAATTGAAACATGGTTACTCGGAGTTATTATAAGTATGTAAAGTGCTCGAAAATGAGTACATTCTACTTTTTTTTGAATACCCATTTTTAACAGTGAGCTTGCCAATACAGTCTACAAACATCACCTTGCTGCTAGGAATCTTTGTCTAAATCCGTACATACTGAAAGGTGACTTGAGTTCACAACATCAGCACTACAAATGGGACACACAATCGTTGGAAGAATTTCTATCTTATTGAGGTGTTCGGCCAGACAATTATGACCCGTTTTCAATCTAAAATTGGACACTGCCTCCCTGCGAGGTTGTTTGCTAAACACCTTCCAGCTGTCTTGGATATTCTCCCAAACTTTGCTTTTTGATTTAATTTCCAGGTATATTTTACAATTCTCCATAATTTTGCTATAACCTAGTTTTATTGCATGACTCCAGTGGAACGGGTTTTTGGGCAAGATAAACTAGAGTACCCTTTTCTTCTAAAACGTCAGCGGACTCATTATCGCCGATTCAGACATGTGATATGGTATTTAGAATTTAATAAAAGAGCTTATTTACGGCATATCAAAAGTACGCTCACGCAAAGGGCAAATCAAATGAGCTTATATAGGGCGTATCAAAGCTTATTTAAGTCGTATTATGCTCGCGCAGAGGGCGAAAAGTGTATTTAGGGCGTAATATTCAGTCATATAAGGGCATATTGGACACTGTACCTCGCGCTGAGTTCAAAGCGTATTATGCACCCATGCGAAGGGTTAAGGCATGTCCGGATGCTTATTTAGGACATATTACGTATTATGTCCGCTTAGCGGGTGGGGAGAAGCCGCGTGTGTTCTCGTGCAGCAGGCATTATGAAAGATTAAACGAATTAACTCAATTAATCCCTGTTCTAAGACCCGAACTACGTCGGGGACAGGGCAGTCCAGTGGTTAAGAAACGAGGATTGCACTTGGAGGACCCGAGTTCGATTCCCGGCTCTGCCCAAACTGTCCCGTGTTTACGTGGAGTACAGGCACGTCAAATATGTGGGTCTAAAAATCTTTCCGAGGGGTTGGTGGTAAGGGAAGGAATGTACGGTCTCTGTGGATGTCATCCCACTGCATTTCAGTCTAAATTAGGTGGCACTGTCCCAAACGTCCAAATAGATACCTTACACCTTCGGATAGGTCGGACGGTTTGGATCGAAAGAAAGAACAACGTCGGGTACATATTCTACGTGGTCGATAGCTACTGCAAGAAAGCTGCAGTTAAGAGCTTTTAAGAAAGTACAGCGATCGTGGAGCCGAGTGCATGTCGGCTCAGCGCTTTGTTTTTAATTTGTGTTATAAGTGTGAGTATTGTTTAAAGCATTCTACGGTATTCGAGAATTCGCTGTGAGTTCCGATATAATTTTAATCACAGATTTGCATCTTAAATCACGGATAATACCGGGTGCACTTTAATTATTTAAATTTCTGTATTGCTTATCCCATAAATAAAGAGGTTCCTGAAATATTGATAGCACGGCACGCGGTTCCAAAATAAAATATTTAATACGACAGTGTGGTGCTTAAACGTTGTCTAAATCAGCGGCGTCGCATAATAAGCATGCGTAATTTTTAGAGACAGAAAAGAGAAATACTTCGTATAATCCGCATCGCCGTATAACAGCAGATACAATCGGAACGCCTTCATATATCTATGCAAAACTCAAAAGTAGTTAAAATGCTGAAATTTACCTTGTATTTAAATTAGTGACACGATGACGATGTTAAATTAAAGATTGTTACTTCAGATAAACAGATTTTAGCAAAAATTGTTGCATTTTGTATAGTATATTGCTTTCTTTATATGCCTCTTTATATCTTATATTTGCACATTCATTGTTTATTGCTGCAGATAATTCGTGTCGACCTATAATCCGCACCTTCATAATTTGGAGTTTTTCTTTTATAATTATCAGATAATATTCAGGAAATTATAGTAGTTATACAATAATATACCTACAAGTTGGATGCTGATCAGACGAGTCGCCAAGTATGACGTCACTAAAAAGTCTACTGTAAGATTTTGTTGGCTAGCTCTGCACTACCTCAATGTCTATGGTTCTCGGTATTTTAAAACTAGAATTTGGCAACAATTTAAAAGGCACAGGTATTTAAATTCCGTGTACTTCACTGTTTGTTTATCAGCCGCAAGTTTGAAATTATTTTGTTTGTATTTCTTTCTGATTTAAGATTTTTATATATTTTTTTTGTGTTTTGATTTGTTATTAACATTATTTATATTTGGATAGCATATTTTGCTATTCTCTTGAATTGTTCTTATAGATTTATGCTTATCGTGATATTATAAAAACATTATCTGCGTATTATAAATGGATATATTGTTCATCTTGATATTAGAAATGCATATTTAATTAGAAATATATTGATAGTAAAATTGATACAAAAGTGATCATTAATTGTCTTCGCAGGATGCCTTAAGTGGAAGCTGTAGTTCCAATGAAATAAAATACCCTTTAAGATGGGTGTTTTGTAAAATCCCATTATGTAACTGTCTCACTACAATAACTAAAATGCTTTTCGATCTAATGGGGCGATTGGACATAAAAGACTGGAATACAAAAAATTTGATCCACTGTACTCGAGAATGATCTCAAATTAAAAAAAACAGCCGTTAGTAACAGCATTTGACGGATGGGGATGCTTTATTGCTTTTGCTGGTGTGGTTACTCTGTTTTTATCCTAAAAAAGAAGGCTGTTTTTTCGTTCCAAAACCGGTTATACTTTTAATCAACTGTTTATGATGTTACTTGTGAAGTATGTTAGTTTTAGATTTTAAAGGGCTGTTTGAATAGATATTTTCAACTGCTTAATAAAAATGTTTCAGGGGTTAAAATTTTAAGTATCACATGTTGTTTGGAATGAAAAATTAGAATTATAAATATTTTAAAGAAATATATAGAATATTTTTAAATAGAATTTTTCAAATAATTTATTTGATTATAAAAATAAATTTCACATAAATGTCAAAATAAAAAAATATTTCAGTATTTCTACAATGTGGTTATAATGTGCTAAGCCAGTATTAAACAAATGCCCTTAAGGATTTTCTATCTTTAATAATTCACACACAAAATTTCTCATAAAATATTTTTAAAATTTTTATTATGCATTCATTGATTTATTAGCTATCAATAATAACTTATTTTTTTCTATTTCATTATCAAGTTAAAAAAGTACATATCTGAAACAAAGCAATAATTTTAATAATGTAAATTAAGATTCCTAATGTGGATACCTGCAGTTTAATGCCAAATGTGCCCCAAATGCCTTTGCATGTAAACATCAAACAGGTGCCTGAGCACCCAGATAAATTCAAGAAAAGGTGATTTCTCCCATGTTTGTTGACCATAAGTAATTGATATATGCAGTGTTAACTTTGCTGTCAATTGCTATTTTGAGCTATGTGGGAAACTTGATCTCATGAACTACATATTAGTTCACCCATTGTTCAGAAAATAAGATTCAGATTGCAGTTCCGTCACCTTCTACTTGCAATAGGTTTCAAGTAAAAAGAAACTCTACAAAGGCTTTATGCTGGTATAGGTATATGCTACATTTTGCATACTTTAATTGGGATTGAATGTGAACAGAGACCACACAGTAACTTACTGCCAATTCTAGTAGTGAGGGTGAGGGAGAGATTTAGTCCTCTAAAGACCTATGTAAACACGTGTATCTTCGGATTCTCAGTATGTTTGTAAATAAATCTCACTGATGTTAATGTATTGGAATGAAAATAGTTCTATATTTTAAGAGAAGTTGCTTGCTGAGTTTCATATTTTTAGGGCTTTCACCTACTATCACTATGTAATTTATTTACATTTTTACTAAAGTTTTTGAGTACTTTCATCAATACATAGTCACTGCTCACTATGTATATGCTAATAGGTGTAATTTGCTTTTTATTTCCCAGAAGTGGTTGATACTTTCGACTAGGGCTGTGGAGTTGGAATCAGTAGCAGTTTAAGGTGGAGTCAGAGGGAAGTGTTTGAATTACAGATGCTCTTAAGCTACAAGCATAGTTTTGAAATTTAAAAGGGAGAATCATACCAAGAGCATATCCAGGGGGAGATTTAAATGTCTAGTTCTCTCCTGAAATCCTGAAAAAGTGTATATTACATATATGAGACCTTTTACATATATTAGCATCAACAGTATCAGGCATGATTTTGGCATGAACAATTAATTGCCCAGGGCGGACATGTGAAAATAGAATTGTATAATAAGAATGACTTTGGACACTATTTCCACAAAAAATTTCTATGTTTAATCAATTTTGTGACATAACATTCATTTAAATGAAATTAATTTTATTTATAATTTTGTAATAAGAGAATAAGATCATTCAAATTCCCTTAGTGATTTATTATCTGGTAACTGCAATTATCTCTTTTGAGGCTGTTATGGCTTAGTTGAGAAATACACGCTTAAAAATTATGAACGTTCCTAGATTTTATAGTTTATAGAGCTATTTTCAGTCAGTAAATCATTAAGGAACATTATGCTTTTCCAGAAGACAAAAAAAAAAAAAAAAAAAAAACCTGAGGGAGATTGGGAGATTCCCTCAATTTATCCCGAGTTTCAGATTTATTCCCGAGCTGCATCCATGCCAAGATACATGGATGCAGCCTTTGTGATTTCCAAATGTAAAGATTATAAAAGGGGTATGAGACAGAGATGAGATGGGCTCTGCTTTAGCCCAATGGGTTCTGTTCATTCTATAATAGGAAGTGTTATGTAGTGAAATGTGATGTTGTTCATTATAGACCACCTATTAAATCTGTCAGCCTGGACATAGGAAAATAATGGGAGCATGTTAAGTGGGTTGGTGACTCACAGAAGTCCAAAAACTGTATGCCTCAGATATTATCCTTGACTGATAATTGACAAAAGGCTGGTAAGAATTATGACTAGGTGAATAAGGGCTCTTTATATATTGTATTCCTACTTAAGATTTTATTGCTCTGTTTAAATTATTTTAGTGTTGCTTATGTACTTAGGTCATGAATTGTCTCTGGGGTGTAAGGCTGCTAGACTGCTATGTGAATGTGTGTGGCCATATAGCATAGCGTGTAATAAATCCGAAGTTTCAGGATGCAAAGTAACTGTTTATACATTTTTTGTGTTTGATATCTAAACTTGATTGACTATCATTGATTTGCTATCAATGGAAATTTTTAAAAATTAGTAACAATTAAGAGGAATGTTGAAAACATATATTGGGCTTGGGTAGTTTTGGGCTCTATTTCAAACCAAATGCAAGAAAAATGACTCATGTTTTAAATTAATTAGGGAAAGAGAGGATACTAAGAATATGAGACAGCCCAGTGGTTATTACATGGGGATTGTACTTCAATGACCCAAGTTTGATTCCTGCCAGTGCCCAAATTGTTCCTGTGTTTATGCGGAGTATGGGCACTGTGGGTCTGTGTAAGTCCTTGAGAGAGGTTGGTGGTAAGGGAAGGAGGTTACCATCTCTGTGAATGCCTCTCCCACTAAATTCCTGTCTAAATTTAGTGGCACTGCCCCGGCCTTCCAAACAGATACCTTACACCTTCAGGTAGATTGGACAGTCTGGGTCAAATAACAAGAATGTGGGTGTGCAAATGAAAATACAATAGAAATATTCAAGTGGAGGCATAAAAAAATTAGTCTCAATGAGACTATTTTCTATAAATTTTGCAGTTTCTGGGGCTAGAGGGCAAAGGCTGATAAAAACTTCAAGTTTTTGTTTATTTATTATGAAAATAGTAATGACAAACAATTATGGAAAAAGGAAATCAGAAATGCTCCATTTCACTCCAAATACAGGAAAACTAATACAAAATGCTTCAAGTTAATAACGAAAAATCAAGAGGAGGGGGTGCAGGGGAGAGGTAATTAAATATGGAGTTGAAAATTAAAAAATACATTTGAAGTGGAAGTCAAAATATCTGACACAATGAGTCAATACGAAAATTACCAAATGTTTTATTTTTACTATCACTGGGAAGTAAAGAGGGGGTTATAAAAGACTAACAATTCGAAAGTAATAAATGAAAAAAATCTAAAAATTTCAAATATACACCACTGAATCAGAATGTAGGATAGTTAACATGACACTTTAAGTTGATTGAAAAAAGAGTTATAAAATGCATGTGATTGCAAAGGGGGGAGATGAAAAAATTAAAAAAAAATTGTGTGCATTAAAGAAAAAATAAATCAGACCAAGTTAAAAGTATTGACATTAAGTTAAAAGTATCCATTTTTTTTTAATTTTGCCGTTGCTGATGAAGGTGGTGGGAGTAAACAGTAAAAAAGATCAAATATTTGTACTTCTTAAGTGTGAAAGTAATAATGAGTAAAAAGCCTTAAGCAAATTTTGTAGGTATATCCTCTTAGTTTAAATAAGAAAAAATAACATTAACATTTCGGGTTGATTAGGCACAAATGGAAAGGGTTATAAAATGTGGGGATACAAACATTAAACACAATAAAAATATTCGAGTGGGATATTAAATATTCAAAAGTTTTAAATTTGTGCATACACCAGTTTGGTTCATTTTCGTTGCCATTCAAGGTTGACCAAGAGTTTAATCATTTTACAATATATCAAATTTAAGAAAGAGAAATGTATTTGTACTACTGTAAGTATATGAGTAAACTATTATTTAAAAATATATCCTTAATTGTATTTTTTTACTGCTTTATTATATTAAAAATTTATATATGGAGTAGGAGGAGGGGCAAGCTTAAAACAAATTTTAAATTGGAAACATTTTTAGAAATGACCCTAAATAGCGTTGTTTGGTCCAGCTTGGTGTAAAGTGAGTCATAACTGGTTTTGACATCCCCATTGCATTCAAATTGTTCTATAAAATGAGAGATGGTTGAATGTCATCTTCTGTCCTACCGATCACTGTTGTCTGATGGTTTGTTACTAACTGTGCACAAATAGACAGAAGAAAATAACAGTGGTTTGTATCTCTTTTCGGGAGCTCATGCCAAATACGTACATTTAGTTTTTTTCCATTTTGAAGATTTTATATCTGTCATTTCTATGGTTATTTCTACTAAAAAGAGCAGTTAAGTGATAGATACAATTTTTTTTTTTTTTTTTTTTTTTTTTTAAGAGATCTCATTTGGATTTTTCACCTACTTTAGCAAATCTTGCAGATATAACAGTAGCCATTGATGGGGAAGTTTTAGGCAGGAAAGATGAAGATCATTCTGAAAGCTCCATTCTCATCACACTTGACACAAAAACAATCAGCATCAAATAGTGGAATAGAAGCTTTCCAGAGCTCATCGGATTGGGACATCAGGTGTTTCATTTCTTCAGATTTGGATGATTTTTCCAGAGGAAAGTTACTTCTCAGTGCTTGGGTACCACCATCTAGCTTCTCTTTTCAACTCCAACAGTGTAACAGCAGATACCTTAAATTCTAAACATTATGGCTTAATTGATTTACCTGGCTGATATATTCTAGCTTTCTAGAAAGATCATTTTGTAAGGTATGTGTGGTACTCGCTTCTACAACATGTGGCAAAGGAAGACATAAAATATTAGGTTCTCTCATTAAGAAACCTTATAAGAACTGGAAAAAAAACATTGATCAGACATGTTAAAGCCAAGTATCATCAAACATGCTGCGAGCATGCGAACTAATTTTTGAAACTTGCAAAAGGAAAGCAATTGAATATTCTTTATCAGTTTAATAATGATAGAAATAAAAAAATTCTGAAATGCAGTCTATTTTAACGTCAGTTAAATTCAGTGATACTTTGGTGACAAGAAGTAAATCTGTGTGGCAATGTGATGCAGGCAATGTTCTTCTAACAGATAGTAGTGTTTATAATGGAAATGTTTGATATCTGTTATGTTTCCGTGTTGATGTTGGTGATTCACAAATAGCTAAGCATTTACATCATGGACTGGACCTAGAAATATACAAGCCCAATAATTCAGAACGAGCTTATTGATATTTTTGGTAAATACATTCAAGATCAAATTGTGTGTGAAGTTAACAAGGCACATTTTTTGCTGTACTTTGTAATGAAACCAAGCATATTTCAAGCATTGAACAGCTATTTTTATGCCTCTACTATATTGATAAAGGGGAATGTAAGATACATGAAGAATTTTTGCTTTTTGTCCCTGTAAAAGATTTAACTGACTGGGGTCTTCCTTCCTTAATTCTCGAGAATCAAGAAAAACTCAATATTAATTGTGAAATCTTGTAAGGCAAGGGTATGATAGCACAGCAGTCATAAGTAGATATTTGCAAGGAGTGCAGTCATACCTTTCAAAGGAAACCTTATGGATCGTTAAGTGTACTGCAGTGTGCACTCCTTGAATCTTGCTGTAGCTGATTCTTGCAAGATTTCATCTATTCAAAACTGCATAGGAACTGTTCAGACCATTGGGAATTTTTATCATTTATCTAGAAAAAATAATGAAATTCTTAAGGACTTTATTAAGAAGCTACTATTGACATCTAGACACCAAACATTATTATCAATGTGTGAAACCCACTGGGTTTATAAGCACAAATCTTTGAGATTTTGAGAGGTTTATAGTGTAGTAGTTTCAGCATTACAGCATATTGAAAATGCAAAAAATCGATGTTTGAATCATCATCAAACTGTGTCGTTACAATGTTACTTGTTGTTATAATGCCCAGAATTGTTCCGAAGAGGGGACATTCCATCTGATACCCCAGAAGAATATTTTAGAGGGAATTTTTTCCTACAGCTTATTGATTATATAATAGTGCAACTGAAAGAAAGATTTAAGTTACATAAAACAACTATTAATACTTTACAAATATTCATATCTTATCCTTTTACCACAAATTGTGATGAACAGCTACAACATTGTAATAAAATTTATTTAAAGTGTACTCCTAGAGAGTTGAACTTCATTAGTGGAATATCATTAGTGTTAAATAAAGGGTTAAAAATAACTTATGAATCACAAGAAATGAATTTAGCACAATTTAATTTATAAAAAATTTTAGGGGATGAAGGTTAAAATTTTTACTTATGACAATTGTAATTTTCTGGTTATCTGCATACAAACCTTATTATCTTTAAAGTGACATGTATGTGAATTGTAATTGTTTCATGTAATTTCTTGTGTAACATTGTATATGAATTAACTTATTTCTTGGAAGTATTATGTATATATAACAGCAGTAATTGCTTAACATACAATTTCAATTCTAATTTGTTCCTATTGAACTGCAAGCTTCCCAGTTTAACCAGTTTCATTTGTATATCTTATAACCTAATTTTAGGTGGTGTTTATTTATAGGAGTTAAATTATCATTTATTTGGTTTACTAATTTGTCTTATTTTTGCATATTTTAGAGAAATGAATAATGAAGAACATTTTACTTATTCATATAATACAGATGAGCTTTCAATTTATACTGAAAAAGGAAAAAAGTCTAAGGTAAAATTATATATATATATTTTAATATTTTAAGAATTTTAATTTACTTGTATTATAAATAACAGAGATTGATCATTTATTGAAAATGGTCTGTATAGCAAATGTGGAAATAAAGTGGTCTAAAGTGAAAAATTTGAAATCAAAATTGAGTCTATGACAAGCTTGAGAAAATTATAAATAGAACATTATAAATAAAACAGGTACTAAATAAGTATGAAATACCCCTCTTTCCCTGTTCCATATATAAGTAAGCAATTGAAAAAAGAATTACATGTGATGTAAGATTGGTGAATATAATCCCTTAACTACACCCTAAGATTGAAATTTATTTAAGTATTATAAATAATATATGTAATACAGATATATACAGGGTGTATATAAACTGATGGTCAGAAATGTAAGGGGTTATAGAACTCACCAAAACAAACAACTTTCACAATACAATGTGGGGTCGGAAAGCAAACGGTGAGCCGCGAGAGGGTGCTTTCTCTGGGAGTGGATAAAACGCTGCATCAAAATGGAGTGAAGTGAAGATGAATACAGTGAAGACGAATAATGGAAATTTATTGACAAAATGTTTAGAACAAATGCTCAAATGAATGACCACCAACTGCGAGATAGGCGTCACAGCGGTGACGGAGTGAATTGCATACACTTTGGAAGATTCCTAGCATTTCATGAAAGTTTGCAGCTGTGACGCTAATTCGGGCAACAAGATCCTCTGGTGACTTTGATGGGCATCTTGTAAACGGCGCTTTTTAGCTGTCCCCAGAGGAAAATGTCCAGGCAGGATAGATCGGGAGATCTGGGAGGCCAAGCGACAGAATCACCACAGCCAATCCATCTGTTCGGAAAAGCAATGTCCAGGTAGTTACGCACAATCCTGGTGTAATGTGCTGGCACTTCGTCATGCTGGAACCACATAATTATTCATTGATTTGGTGGTACAACATGCAGTAAATCTGGCAGCACCTGCTGGAGGAAAGTGAGGTACGTCTGTCCATCTAGGCAGTCTGGTAACAGATACGGGCCTATTAATTGGTCGTGGATAGTCCTTGCCCACATTCACGGAGAACCTTTGCTGGTGGCGTCTGGAACATGTAGCAAGCGGATTTACTGTGTTCTCCATTTTGATGCAACGTTTCATCCACTCCAACGAAAGAGCCCTCTCGCTGTTCGCCAGTTGCTTTCTGACCCCACATTGTATTGTGAAAGTTGCTTGTTTTGGTGAGTTCTGTAACGCATTACATTTCTGACCATCAGTTTATATACACCCTGTATATATATATATATTATGCAGGGAACCCTTATATATATATACAGGGCGTCCCAAAAACATTCCCTTGGCTTTTATTCCTTAAATATTGATCTTAGATATACATAATAAATTACAAAGTTGCATAAAAAAGTTACAGAATTTTATGAAATCGACAAAAATTTTCAGGGGATTAAATTTGAAGAAATACAAAATTTAAATTTTTATACGACCCCTGTACAAAAACACTTCCAATGAGTAAAATGTGTCCCATACACAAATAAGGTGATGTACAAAATTTCAGCATTTTATCATAAAAAGTCCCAGAGATATGTTTAAACAAAGTTGGTGAGGGATTAATCACAAATTAAAATGTAAATGTTTACAGCAAGAGTGCAAATGATGCAACGCAGAAATGCATCATAGGCAAATAATATCTGCCTCTTATCTTTAATAGATCTTTGGCATGGATGGAAAACATTTTGAACAAGCTTTGTAGTTTTTGTGTAAAGTTATTATTTCTACACAGTGTAGATACTTTTGTACCAATAAATAGCTAAATTATTATTTATTTCTGTAACCATTGTATTTTTTTGTAATTTGTGTATGACCCCTGAAATGCGATCTGCCGACATGATTTTTCCCATCTGAGAACCCATGTCGATGCATCAAAAAGTAGTTTAAGTCAGCATCTTTGTCTTTTCATATTTCTGGGACTTTTTATGATAAAATGCTGAAATTTTGTTCATCACCTTATTAGTGTATGGGGCACATTTTACTCATTGGAAATGTCTGTGTATGGGGGCCGTATAAAAATTTAAATTTTGTATTTCTTAAAATTTAATTCCCTTGAAAATTTTAATCGATTTCATAAAATTCTGTATCTTTTTTTACGCAACTTTGTAATGTATTATATATGTCTAAAATCAATATTTAAGGAATAAAAGCTGAGGTCAATGTTTTTGGGACACCCTGTATATATATTAAAAAAAAGTAGCTGATGCTGCTGCTATTTGACAAATTTCTTGTTCCTCAAGTTTCTCTGCTTTATACCGAAAAAACTTATACAAAAATATAAAATTTGATACACTTGTAGAGAAACGTTTGGGGAATATGCTGAAATAAACCATTTTTCGATATATTATTTTAGTTTAAGAAATATTTAATGCCAAAGTTAAGGGCAAAATATTTGAACTGTGAGTTCGCAACCTTATAATAGCCTAACAATAGCAAGACCACGATTTTTTGTAAGTACTTGCCTACATAGTTGAATTTTTGCAGGACGGACCCCTTTTTTAATATTAATGTAGCTTACAAGATATTTTACTGTTTATGTACTTCTGAAGTGAAAATTTTTCTTTCGTATTAATATGTCCATCGAATTTCTCAGTCTCCTACTGCAAAATCTATAACATGCAAAAATATGAAATTTGGTACATTTGTAGAAAAATAATAGGGTAACACAGTGAAATAAACCGTTTATCGATTTAAACTTTACTTTGGCCTGAAATAGCTCGTGAAAAAACTGCGAGTAGGAGTCAAAGCCTCCCGATTCACGAAGCAAGTTGTGGAAGTTGGCAAAGCGTAGCCAGCAGGAGGCATAGCCCCTAGGATATATATATATATAGGATGGCCCACAATAAGAGAACAGTACTTATTTTTCTATAGATTTTGTCAGGAAAATATCTGACAGGCCAGCAAAATCACAATAATCTGTTTAATTTATCTTATTTAAGTTTTAAAATAACTTTTAACCAGTATTGTCTGCATGTTTTTTATAGTTTCAAAACCAAACTATAAAAAAATTTGTTTTAAAACATCACTAAATGATTTTTGTGTATCAATTCAATTTGGAAACGGCCCCTGGATTTATGAATTTTGATGGTTGAAGGCCCAGACCACACGACCAACCCAAGGGTTTTCGGTAGCAAAGTGTGTGGCCGGGAAAGGAATTTTGATGGTTAAAAGAGTATCAAAAAGTTAACAATAAAGTAGTGTAAGTCAGAATGTTTGCCAACTTCTTTCATCCGAAATGTGAACTTTAAGAATCAAATTTATACTTTCTCATACATAGTATTGAAAAGGTATTTTTTTTACGAAAATTTTTTAGTTGTAGATTTTGATGCTAATATATGTTGTATACCTGCTGAACATGTTTTGACTATTTTTGGAGTGATGTCCATCTGTAAGTAGATTTCTTGTGTACATGTTACACAAATTACACAAATTAATAGATTTTCACGAAACTTTGTCTGTCTTTGTTATCAAAATATCTAAAACTAGATAAAAGGAAATTTTAAATTCAAGCGAAAACTTCGAAATTTATTTGAAATTTTATATTTCCTTAGCGTGGCAGCATATAACAAAATTTGATGTAATCATGCATAAAAGGGTTTATTTATGGCTCATTGATCACAAGACTTTATAGTTTCAATCATTGTTGTAAAAAATAGCTATTATACAATCTTTTTTTGTTCATGATGTTATTAGCCCCTCTCAGGGGGGAGGGTAACTAACCCACCCCCCACGGGGGTACATTCTTCAGTATGGTATCAATCTAAATATATACTATACATATATATACATATATATATATATATATATATATATATATTAAAATAACAAAAACTAAAGTGCAAGAGTGTGAATCAGTAACCACAGTATCAATCCGCGAGCAAAATAAAGCGTGTTGTGAAAAGCAAAAAGCAACGAGGAAGGGCCGAAAAAGTAGAGCACGGAGAGGCCAGGACAAGGAAAACATATTAAAGAATAGTATATCTGCCAGAAACGTCTTCAGGGGCACATTCTAGACAGATATACTAAAATCCGTTGTTTCTATGATTGCATAAAAACACGTGGTTAAAATATTATGCAATCTGTGCCCAACAACGGAATAACAGAAAAAAACAAATAGGATAAAATTCAATAATAGAATATAAAATACCACATAAACATGAAATATAAAATACCACATAGACATGAACATGAAAAATATAGCGCACAAATATACGAATTTGCAAAAAAGAGCAACTCACATGTCGAAAGGTCGTCACCGTGAAAAATCTTCAAATGAATCCACCACATATATATATATATATATATATAATAGTTTGAAAGTCCAGTGATAGAAAAGTGAGATGCTGCAACTCGAAAAACTTAACTTTCTTTTCAAACCTACAAAATAAAAGTATAAAACAGCAAATCTTCAATCAAATGGAAAAAATACAAATTTAGAGTCATCAGGTTAAAGAAAATCAACAAATTTCAGTGGTATGGAAACAATAATAGGAAAACACAAGAGATCCAAGCATTATTGCTATACATGTGGACAAGAGCTGGGCCTTAAAAATGGAATTGTTCACTTCGCCAAAACTCTTCATTGGGTCTAAATATTTTTTCGAAGCAAACACAAAATATGTATGTTTCTGAAGAAATAGATAGATTATATCTATAAACTATTTCTACTTGGACAATATACATAAAGAACGAAAGATAATAGAAACAAGAATACCTGAAAAAAACATTGCATATGCCCGAACCAGTCGAACCCTGGAACCCTGAATGAAGAGACCAGTGTTGCCATTCGCAAAGGAAAAAGAAATTGTCTACTGTTGCCATTCATAAGAAATAAAAAACAGTAATGTGAAAAAGTAAGAAAAAGTAATAAAATACAATAAGAACTACATAAAAGTGGGGCTAATAATAGTAAGGCTTATGTTTAAGTGGATGTAAAAATAAAAGTATTATTAATACAAGAGAATGGTGATGTCTGGCTAATATAAGATACTATGAATAAAATTAATGAAAATCCAGCTAATCTAAACTTTTTAACTATACCATTTACTAAATAAGAGGGATATTTATATAAATTGCTGGTAATTTTTAGATTATTTATATGCATAGCATGAAATTTTTTATCAGATAATCTATAAATTCTAAAAAGATGATTAAGTATAATATTTCTAAACAATTGAATCGAGTTGCAGGAATTAAATGGTAAGATTTTATTAATGTTAAAATTAAAAAAGTCTTTTTTATCATATAAATTAGTAACAATTCTATTAGAAGGTTCAATAAAAAGATTTATATCCAAAAAATAAATATTATTACTAATAGTAGCTTCATTAGGAATTAATTCCAAATTGTCTGAATAGAAATCTATATCTATGAAATAATTTTCAGTATATACTAAGCAAATCAGATCATCAACATATCTGTAAAAAGTATAATCTATTGAAGTAAAAGACTTTTCATAATGATAAAGGTATCAATTAGTTAACATACTGCTACTGCAGCCACCCTGTGGTACTCCTGAGACTTGTAAGTATAATTTATTTCCTTGAAATATATAATTATTGAAAATAACAAAGTGAAGAAGTTTAGGAAAATGTATAAAATTTGTTTGAGTTGATAGATTAGTAATATAAGCATTATATAGAGCTAAAATTACATCATATCGATCAGAGATCTTAATATTATTAAAAAGATCTTTAAAATCGAAAGTTTGAAATCCTATTAGTTTTCTAAGTGATGTTAATTTATTCTTTAATTCTTTACTATTATTTAGACTAAGGTAATTATTGCTAGACTGATGTAAACTATCATTTATTAGATTTAATGAATTTAGTAGTAATTTACTCGCAGTAGTAGAGTAAGTATTATGACCACTAGTTACTGTTCTAAATTTAATAGGATTTTTATGAAATTTTGGAATAAGCACTATACAATATGGAAATTTAAGAAATTTATATTTAATATTTAAATCACTATACATATTGATAATTTTCAATTTGATACTATTAATGGAATGTAAATCAAGTTTAAAAAGACTATTATTTTTTAAATAATCTAACAGAAACTGTATATAAACTTTTTTACAGATAATAGCGTAATTATTAGAGGCTTTATCAACATAGGTGATAATAAAAGATCTTTGTAAATCATTAATGGAATGTTTAATATTATCAATATTATATAAAGATCTAGACAATTTAATACTACTAATAGCATTTTTAATAGATTCTAATAAAGTAAATTTCCACATATTAAATGCCTTTAAAGGCAGAGCATATTTAGAAACTAATTTATATATATATTTATCAAAATTAAGATTAATTGATTTTAAAACTTTAATAGAATTATTACAAGAAGGTATCCTGAATTTAGTGCCAAATGACATAATGGTTCTTAACGTATTGCCATTAAACTATACCTAAGTCTCCTGTAACTATATGCCCCAAGTCTGGATTTAGAAATTTAGCATATTTGTTTACTTCACAAATACATTCATTATCTACTATTGACATAGAATCATGATCTATAGAGAGAGATTGTGAAATTTCATTATAATTAAATATAGATCTACCAATAAGCTTGTTGTATTTAAAAGTCTTTGAAACACTCAAATCTCCAATAGGCAATACATGTTTGAACTTGTTAAATAGATGACCAAAATTTATAGAATTATAAATGGGATGCTTGAAAGAGATTACACAATAAGAATTAGTAGATGTATTATTATTATGAAATTGATTAAGTTTTAAATTTAAATACTTGGATCTTGTAATAAGCAAATCATAGAAAATATGATTAAAATGTTCATTAGCAAGATTTAATTTTAAGAAAATGTCACATAAACTTTATTTAAATGTTTTTTCTTTACCGCAAAAACCCAGGATTTTATTAATTTCCATTGAAAAGTGCTGTTAAATTGATAATGTAAACAAATTATCTCAGCTTTATGATTATTTTATAAGTATTTTCCTTTGCCACATTTAAATTTTTTGAATTTTACTGATTTACTATTCTTTAAATGGGGTTTCAAAAAAGGGTGATTAAAAATAGAATATTTATTATATACAAAATTGTCTTTTACAATATTACCATTTATATATATTTGATTTAATGGAAAAAGAGTACAATTTGATTCAATATAATAGTTTTCAAAATAAATCCTATCTTCTGTATTTTTTATATCTAAAATATGTATAGTAATATTTTCAAAACCGTGTTTAGCAAAGTGTTTATATTCTATTTTATTGGAAGTTGGAAGAAAATTATTATTGAGGATGTATTTTTTGACTTGATCTCTGTGTACATTCATACGTAGATGAATGGGATTAGTAGTTTGTCCTATATATGATAGATTGTAAATGTTGCAAGATAATCAGTAGATGCAATTAAAAATTTTACAAAAAGGCAGATGGCTATCTTGGTTCGTAATTTGAGTATTAGAAGCAGATGGGCAGGTTTTGCATTTTTTATTCTTACATTTATTGAAATTATAATTTTTAGTGGGGTAATTATTATGTTCAAAACTATCCATGGCACAATGTTGGTAATTTGATATCAGTCTAAACAATTCCCAACATGAATTGAAAATACTGGACAATATTTATCAAATTATATACTAATAAGTATAAATATATTTGCCAGTCACTAAATCATATAGGATGTGTTATTCATAATAGTATAAGTAAATTTATGAGAATAACAATATAGCATAGAGAAAATAATAATAGAAATAAAATAATTGCTTATATATAAGTATAAACAACTAAGTCCATGTAAATCATAATCATAATGAAAATCAAGAGGAAATTACAAAATAAGAGAAAACATAATGCTATAGTTACATTAGTTCTAAACTAGATTAAATATAGATTAAATAAAACACTGAGTAATAAATAATACGAAAAGTGTAAAAAGTGGATTCACTTAAAATCCAATCCAAATATGTAATAATAAAATAAAGTCAAGTAAAGATTGTACTGAAAAGTACAGTTGAAAGAGCTTCAAAAATACATCATTACATAATACTAAATGCAAATATATAATTACCCCCCAAAATCCAAAATAATAATAAAAGTAAGAAAGATTAACAATAGATGACAGCACTAGATTAGAACCAAAATTAGTTAATTATAAGTGAATATAAGAATAAAAGCAATATACTAATTAAAACAAAAGAAATTAACTAAATGATAAACAGTATGGAGTAGGGCAAATTTTAATACAAATAATTATATTATAAAAGTATTAACATAGACTAAAAAATACCAAAAAACAAATTAGGAGAATACAAGCAACATAATTCCTCTAATAACATTGGACGGAAGTGAAATTAAAAAATAACTATATATATATATATATATATAAAATTTGGAATTAATTCCTAATGAAGCCACTATTTGTAATAATATTAATTTTTTGGATTTAAATCTTTTTATTGAACCTACTAATGGAATTGTTATAAATTTATATGATAAAAAAGACTATTTTTATTTTAACATTAATAATATATTGCCATTTAATTCCTGCAACTCGATTCAATTGTTTCAGAATATTATACTTAATCAGCTTTTTAGAATTTATAGATTATCAGATAAAAAGTTTTATGCTATGCATATAAATAATCTAAAAATTACGAGCAAATTGTATAAATATCCAGCTTATTTAGTAAATGATATAGTTAAAAAGTTTAGATTAGCTGAATTTTCATAAATTCTTTTCTTAGTATCTTATATTAGCCAGACATCAACATTCTCTTGTATCAATACTTTATATTTACATCTACTTAAACATTAGCCTTACTATTATAAGCCCCACTATTTTGTAGTTCTTACTGTATAATATTACCTTTTAATGCCTTTTTGTATTACTGTTATTTATTTCTTACGATTGACAACAGTAGATCTTTTCTTTTATCCTTTGCGAATGGCAACACTGGTCTCTTCATTCTGGGTTCCAATGGTTTGGGCATATACAGAGTTTTTCCTAGGTATTGTTTCCTTTATTTTTCCATCTTTATGTGTGTTGTCCAAGTAGAAATAGTTTATAGATATAATCTATCTTTTTCTTCACAAACATACATGTTTTGTGTTCATTTTGGGAAAATACTTGGACCCGATGAAGAGTTTTGCCGAAATGAACAATTCAATTATTTAGGCCTAGTCCTTGTCCATGTGTATAGCATTAACGCTTGGATTTTTTTTAATTTGTTTTTCTATTATCGATTCCATACCATTGATATTTGTTGATTATCTTTAGCTTGATGACTCAAAATTCGCATTTTTTTTCCATTTGATGGAAGATTCGCTATTTAATAGTTCTTTTTATTTTGTGGGTTTTATATTAAGTTAGGATTTTTGAGTTGCAACTTCTCTCTATTCTATCATTGAACTTTCAAACTATTATTATATATATATATATATATATATATATATATATATATATATATAATAAAAATATTATATGAAATTCCAATGATAGATTAGAGATAAATTGTAATACAGGGTGTCCAGTGCTATCGGTGCTCAATGGCTATTTCCTAACCCGTTAGTCACAGAGATATACTTCCAATTACAGAAATGTTTTAAATTTTAAAATTTATTATCCTAGAAACAGTTTAAATCAATAAATGCATTTTTGAAAGAAATATGAAATATAAATTTTTATACGGTCCCCCGGTCCTATCAGTTATATTTAGGAAAATCATCCTGATACAATTTCAATCAAAATAAAAAAAAATCATCCTTTTACAACCAAAATTCACTGAGTTATGAAGCATTAAACTTTATGACTTAAGTCGCTTTTCCACGCATAAAAATGTCCTGTTTCAGGTAACCTTTAAGGGACCGTAAAAATATTGAAATTCTGTATTCAAAGTATTGTGTTTCAATTGCATTTGCTGACATAATGTCGAGAATGAAGCAAAGCTTTTTATCAAATAGTAATTCGTTTAGAAAAGTATTATAGTCAGGTCTCGACTAATTTCTTCTAGGGGTCTTTTTAAGATCTTTATTGTAAATGACGTAACATGTTATTGTTTAAGTCAAGTAGTTTAAGTCAATAAATGCATTTCTGTAAAAATTATGAAATTTAAATTTTTATATGGTAATAGACCAGTAATGAGACCAGTTGCAACATACCTGCAGACGAAAATAAAAAATTATGCACATTAAATCTAAAATAATAAAGGCATATAACACCTAAAAAATAACAGATTTGTATATATAATTATTTTGTGTATAACCCCCATTTTTCAGCACAAAAAGTGCTCTAACTTTAAGCATCTATAAGTCTGTCAATTTTGGTTGTAAAAGGATGATTTTTTTTTATTTCGTATGAAATTGTATGAGGATGATTTTCCTAAATATAACTTGTAGGACCGGGGGACCGTATAAAATTTTATATTTCGTATTTTTTTCAAAAATACATTTATTGATTTAAACTGTTTCTAAGATAATAGATTTTAAAATTTAAAATATTTTTGCAATTGGAAGTATATCTCTGTGACTAACTGTTGAGGAAGTAGCCATTGGGCACCGATAGCACTGGACACCCTGTATATATAGTGTTGCGAACGTGCAATATTCCCTCATTGGCACCTCTTCTTTCGTCTGTCTTGGAGGCCAGGTGAAGTGAACACAGTCCATGATGTCAGCATGATGTGAGCCCAAGATTGCCAGGATTTCCCAGTTGAAGAAGGGTTTCCAGATTTGGTGACTTCCGGAATGTTCCAGAAACTCTATGAAGTAATGATTAGTCTAGGAGATATAGAGTGGTTTCCAGAAGTGGTGATTCACATTCAAATTATTTATAAAAATTATGAGTTTTTAAAAGCCAGTAATGTTTTTTGGGGCATCTACAGGTTTGATACACTAGCACATAATCTATTTTTAATTAAAAAGTTTTTGCATATTTTGTAATGATCTTATGCATTTGCTTAGCCCCTCTTCAACTGTCATTAAAATATTCTTGTAAAAAATAAATAAAATTTGCTTTAGCATAATCAGATCTGTTCACCTAAGCAGTTATGAAAATATGACACTTAAAATTCTCTTATTTGTAAGAAATAATATTTAATCTTTTTTTTTTTTAATATCTAAAATTTCAAATAAAAACAAGCAAAATTATGAAAAGTAACTGGGTAAATAAATTCATATTAGATGAATTTATAAAGTTATAAAAAAATTATGGGTAGCAATTATATTAAAGTTTACATATAGTTTGTAGATATATTAATGTTTTGGGGAACTGAATTGCAAAATCAAGAGTATAATTACAGTACTGGAAATCAAGAATTATTTTAATGTATGGTATGTAATTCTGAAATTGTATGCTTTGAGTTTAATTTTCACAATTGATACTGCTGGTTCTTATGGTTGTTAATTTCTATTTTATGACCATACAAATAGTAAATGAATATTTTAGCAAAATGTAATTATATTATATAATACTAATTTTCAAGTTCTAGAATAGTAATTAAATTTCTTCGACATTTGTATTAAAGTAGACATTTTATTTATTTAGTTTGATCATACCCTGGAGTCTTGCTGGGAAGATAGAGTAAGGAAGAGCTGTTTTCGATATACCTTAAGTGATTTAGAAACAAGATGTATTCCTGGAAGATATGGATTTATTGCTCAGGTAATTATATTAAATATATTTTTTAGATTCTCAAAATGTATTTGTGTACTTATAAAACAGATTTTCATTCGGGCCTGCAATATGTTGATGTTGAAGACCCAGACCACACGACCAACCCTAAGGCTTATGGCAGCTTAATGTGTGGCCGGGAAAGGGGCCTGCAATATGTGAATTTAAAATTTGTTATGTTTCCAACATATGACTGATATGTCTGGTGCAGCATATCCTCTTTGGATCTTGTGCCAAAAATCCCTAATAAACCAACCAAGTAACATATGACTATCTCTACCACCTAATAAAATTTTTGTCCCAAACTGTGAATTCTTTTGACAGGGAAAGTAAAAATTGTAATATCTTAAAACTGGCTTGTAAAAACTGGCTTGTAATAACTCTTAATTGATAATGTTAATCAATTTGTAATAGAAATTATGCATAAAACTTCAATTCACTTAATAATAATATTTTACATTAAAAACATGCAGTATTTCATAAATAGTGCATGTTAGCATCTTATAAATATCATTCATTTTTAAATGAAAAATAATGCATTAAATGACTATTCATTTAACATTATTCATCAAATCTGTATTATAATTTTTTCAGTTCTGAACAATGTTAAAGAAATGGAAAACATTCCTTTCAATTTGATCACCCTGAAAATTTTCTTGCATTAGCCACATCATAAAAAATTTCATTTGAATTGTTTAATTCGTTCGAGTTATATTTCCTATCTAGATACACACAGAGATTTTAATATCTTATAAATGATGTAATTTCCTTTTAAATAAAAAATACACATAAAATGGCTATTTATTTTATATATTTGTAATTATTTTTGACTTTTAACTTTAGAAAATTATAAAATTGGCCCTCTTCTTAATTTAAGTGCACTGAAAATCAATAGGCTTCTCATGTTTGAAAATTAAAATTATTGTATCAACTTTCAAGGAAATTGCTTAATTTCAAGAGATATGTCATATTTGCTACTTATGGACTTGCATGCAGGAAATAGCACATTTGCACCCTTGGATGTCCCTTTCTGTTCATCTAAAATAAATCTGATAATAATTTTTTATAGCTTATGACATTGATGAATGTATCTATATTGTTAATGTAGATTATATATATATATATATATAAGAAAAAAAAGTTTGAAGGTCCAATGAAAGAAAAGTAAGAAGCAGTAACACGAAAATTCAACTATCTAACAGGCTTCTCTCTCTCTCTCTCTCTCTCTCTCTATATATATATATATATATATATATATATACACACACATATATATATATATATATATATATATATATATATATATATATATATAATATTGGCCCTTATTTTTGAAGTTTGAATATTGTTGTCTGACCGTCTAACCCTCCTATGTTGTTCTATTATGTATAAAAATATTTTGTGAAAACTTTCATGCAAATCAGACTATATTTAGAGATCGCTCAAGTCAGTTGAAATTTCTACTTATAATTCGTTCATAGTTTGTGTTGTAGGTATTGTAAAAAATGAACATGGCAGCCACAGCTAATGCTAGACAGGTCTCCACAATTTTGTTAATTTTAGGTCTAAAGAAAATGAACTGAAAGGATTCATATTATATTCAAATAAATAAGTGTTGAGTATATTTTTCTACCATTAAATAAAATAACCTTGAATATGACAATTTGTGAGAGTTATAAGACTGTTGGCAGTTATAGGACTGAGGCTAAGGAAACTGGAATAGGCCTATATTCTCATTTCTCATGAATATGATTGTATCAGGAAACTGAAGAAGCTTCATTTAAAAGTAGACTAAGCTGAAAAAAATTCTATGAAATGAGCTGGGCAACAAGGCAATGAGACCTTGACAACTTATTTGATATTGCTCATCAGAGGCCCTGCAGATGATCAAAATACAATAGGACAAGGATTTTCTTCTCGCACAGAAAGAACCTGGTTGCTGTAGTTGCTTTGGGCAAGTGAATAAAGTGTTGGTATCAAAAGAAACAAGGACTGAGCAACAGAAAAAAAGTTTAAGCAGAAGTACGAGGAGCATCAAATGACTCAGATGGAAAGTTCTGCTCTAATTTTCACCAGTGATGAACACGGTGGAAGTAACAATAAACCTCCTGAAGAGGAGCAAGTACTGAACAAGTAATGGAAGCACCTTCTATTTCTACTGCTTCCAGCTGTAAAAGTAAATGTATGAATATTATCACACCATCTGTCGCTGTGGATTTAGATAGAGTAAAGTTAAGTGATAGAAAAGCCATATATCTGTTTGTTGTTGCTGAGTTTCTTAGCTGCAAAGTAGATGATCTTAATATAACAAGTCTTCTATTCGGAAATGGTGAAAAAGCATGTGAAGAACTTGCAATGAATTTAAAGAAATAATGTTAGACAAACTGCTCCAATGTCACAGGCATGGGTGTATTTAGGGGGGTTAGAGAGGTGCCAAAGCACCCTGAAAAATTGGAAACTCCTGGAAAATTGTTATATTGCTTGGAAGCAGTTCCCTATGAAATATTTTGTTAACAGTGCAATAAAATTTCCTCCCCAAAAATCATAGTTTGAACACAATCTTGACAAAATCAGATAATTCTGAATAGATTTCCATACTGTTTAAATACTATGTATTCCACATATAATCTAATAGCAGTAAAAGCCCATGTTTAAATGAGTGAAAAAAGAAGGAAAATGCTGTTTGTAGTTTCTAACATCTGTCTGCGATGCACTGGGAAGCATATTAAAGTAAACAATTTACACTTTATGCTTGCATATGATGCATAGAAGACGGAAATGAACTGTAGAATTGAAAACAAAATCTTGACTGGGTCTGCAATTTGCACCTGTTTCCTATATACTAATAAAATTATCTTTCTATAAAAAAATATATATATACATATAAGTAGAAAGTAGAGTTTTCTACCTGTCAGAAAACATTCCATTGTGTTTTCTAACAGTAGAAGCCTATAGCTATCCAATTCATAAATGAAACTATTAGAATTTCGCCAGTTAGATAGCATCCATTAAATCTATTTACCTGGCTAAAAATAAGAAATCAATTAAACCCAAATTAAGTTCAAGAAGCAATTAGTAAAGTAAATTATATTTTAATATTCATAACTAAACTAATTAGTACTATTCTGTGATATATAGAATATTCTAATTAAAAGTATCTCTTTATACTTCTGTATACTGAACAGACATGATACGTGTAACAGGTTAGTATCTGAGTAAAAACTGTGTAACGAACTCGGCTCTCATTTCCAATGCTCATCGCCTTGAGCCAGTTCGGTGATTCGTTTTTCTAAGCATATGCAAACACTTTTTATAATCTTAAGACATATTTATTAATTGGACTCGTTACACATATATACACATCTTCACAGATTATTCGATTCCATGCATCATATTCCGGACTCCACGAGTGCGATCGCCCGTTGAGATCAGGGTCCCACAAGTAAGTCTTTCTTCTTCCAACCGCTATTGCCCTCCCTCCAATTTCTGGCCCTTGACTCCCTGCAGTCCACAGTATCAAATTGCGTGTCCAGCTGCAAAACTCTCGGAGAAGTAAGATGGTGGGCCGAGAATAACCTTTCCCAGTCTTCTTGGCATGGACAGAGAGGGGTTCGTAACACCTTCCCCCCACTTTTCAGTCCATCCGTTGACCAACGATGACTGGAAAGTCTAAATCCTGCACACCCCTCCCCATAGTGGAAATTCCCACACACAGGCCATGCTCTCTGCAACCCGGATTTCCTCTATGAGCCAGTGACAGGATCGAACCATTACATAAGTATATTTCCATAGACACTAAATTATTCTTAAAACACTAATTATCAATTTCCGACTTAAATGTTTACACTTAAAACAATATCATACATTAAACCAAAATTATTCTTAAACACTAATTATCAATTTCCACTTCTACTGTTTAGCACTTAAAACAAAATCATCCTATAAACTAAAATTATTCTTAATACACTAGATTTATCAATTTTCACTTCTAAACACACTACAATACGACTAACATATAGAAATGCCTTAATAATATTAAACACACCTTACAATTCACATACATTTCCCCATAATTTCCAATTTTAGATTACTGGCTCAAAGCTTTATTCAAAGAGCACACAATATGTCATTATGGAGCCAGTAACCCCCTTCGTCATTTCACCTGCCCGGGAGTCCATTCTAGTAGCCCCACAGATTTAAACTTAACTTCTTTTCATCATCCAGTATCCACTTTCTGATCCCACAAATTGAGACCCACTCTTCCATTCTTTCCACTGACCATGTAATTTCTCCCTTATATTTCATTTTCGGTTTCTTTCCAAATCTCCCAAATTCCCCCACTAATAACTTCATTTCCGCTCGTGAATAATTACACAGTCTCTCTCTTGACCACTTACCTCCATAACCTTGGTCTCACAGGGAAACAAATTTGTTTCTACCCCAAGCATATTTTATCTTCGGTTTCCTTCCAAATCTCCTAAATTTCCCCACTAAAAACTTCATTTCTACCCGTGCAAGTTTGCTTCTACCCCCACCAGTCCTTTGTTTCTTCTCACTGACAGAACTCATAACTACCTCCATAATTCCTGTTCCTTCACATTTCCCTTCCAACATTGTTCCCACTTTAACTAACATGGCTTTCTCATGACTTCCAACTGAGAACACTTCATTCTCTTCCGTTCCTATTGTCTCACTTGGGCTATAACTGACTCTCCAGTTCCCCATCTTTCGTTCATTGTCTCCGTCTCCTTTCCCTCACACTCCGTAATTCTACTCTTATCCATTCCTTTCGAATTCTTCAAGATCCCCAATGTCTCTAAACAACTAGTAAGATTTTCCTTTTCGGTGATAATTGGACTCACAGATATTGGGACCCCAGAATGGCCTTTCTCAGTCCCATCCCCTTCCTTACCATCCCTACTATATTGTTCACTATCGGACTCGGAACTTGAGGTCGCCTGCTCGATCACCCCATTCCCTTCAAGGGCAACTATGACCTAGACATATCTATGATCAGGAAACTCTCGACTCCCCCCGACTTTTCTTTCATCAGGGCAGGGTCCACTCGTGACCTTGTATGCCTTTTCTCCCTCAACATCTTTTCTCTTTCTCTCCAGAACTTCGAGTCCACGGGAAATCCCTCTCTCTGAGACTTTCTAACCCCATTTTCCATAACAGAATTCTCGCTTTCCATTCTGAGACTCGGGAGATCAGATACCCAAAAAGGCAGATTAATTTTATCGACGCTTTTTACCCCTGTCTGAATATCTAGGCTTGGCAATTCTGATTTTTCCCAAGTCTCCTCAAATATTCCAAACTGAGCTTTTCGTGACTTTTCCGAATTAAGCTTTGTACTTTTAAGCACATTACATATTTCTGGGCATTCATACCTATAGTGCCCTACCTTTTTACATGAGAAGCACAACACTGTGTTCTTATGCACCTTTTTCACTGCTCTGCCAATTTGGCCGCTATAGTTCCGGGTAATGGTATTCCGTGCAATTTAAATTTCACTATTCTTATTCTGGTTCATTCCCAGTTCCCACATTAACCATTTGATCTCGCTTTCCCTCTTTTGCTGCTCCTTTCTCTCTAACTCTCTCAACTTTCTATTGCACTCTAATTCTTTTTTCTCCCATTCTTTATTCTCTCTATCCCGTTCTTCACACACACACATTCTCTTCTCTCTCTTCCCTAATAGAATACAATTTATTTCTTATAGCTTCTTCCTCATACTCCTTGCTCCCACAAATTATATTTTTTAATTCCACCACCTCACACTCAGAATCCGCCGTCTCGCCTATTTCATAACAGAGCCTCACAAGATCAATTTTCTTCTCTTCCAATAAATATGCCATCCTAACCACTGCGTGAGAACCAAAGATTACCCAAACAATAATAGCTCACCCGAATTTATACCATACCACCCTCTTAATACACAACATTGCATTTTTCCCTTGCTCCAAAATACATAATGTATACACATGTCAAATCACATTTATCAATCACATATATCATAGCACATTTCCCCAATATTTTCCTTTGATTATAAATTTTGCTCATAGCCATTGCTTGGCATAGCATTTTCTCTATTAATATTATTTTTTCTTTACAGTGAAATCATTTCTCTTTACTACTATTATTTATCCCCAATCTTAAATTTAACACAATGTTTCTCATTAATATAAAACCAAATATTAGAAGTAATATCATTTAAATTTATCTTAATATTAAAATACCCTATACATAATATTATTTATATTTCCACATACAAATTTCTCATTAATATTAAATGTAACACAATTTCATGCAACAATTTACTATAATTTCTTATCAAACCAGCATTTAAACACATTTGAATATTGAAGTAAAATTTTTATCCATATATTACTTCTGTCACTGCTCATCTAGGAATTTCCGTTATTTATTAGCAAAACTTTAAAAGTCATAATTTACTTCCATCAATAATTTACTTCCCACAAACCAAATGACCCACTTTAAACTCATTACTAATTTTACAATTTAATTTAAAATCCGCTCTAGCACAGAGAGCATCACCCCGAATGTAAAAATTTCCACTTACCTCTTCTTCTGTACTAGATGTCATCATTCTTTCTTATGGGTTGGGGGTCTTTGTCACAGGCTATATCGATAGTCAGTTACGTCCATATCATTAAACAGACACACAAATGAATCCATATGATTCACGCCGATATATCATCCCAATTTATTTTAATCACTACTCAGGAATTTAAATGCATTCCTGCCTTTTTCCTTTGTTTAGCGTTTTGCACATTTCCTTTGCTTAGCATTTATACATGTCGGCAGCGCCAGTGTCACGAACTGGGCTCTCATTTCCAATGCTCATCGCCTTGAGCCCGTTCAATGGTTCGTTTTTCTTCTAAGCTTATGCAAACCACTCTTATAACCACAAGACATCACATTTATTACATATAACTATTTACACATATATACACATCTTCACAGATTCAAATTGATACATCACAATTCTCGGGACTCCGCGAGTTCCATCGTCCGTTAAAATCCGAGTCCAGAAAGCAAGTCTTTCTTCTTCCAACCGCCATCCCCCTTCCCTCCAATTTCTGGCCCTTGACTCCCCGCAGTCCGCAGTATCAAATTGCGTGGCCAGCTGCAAAACTCTCGGAGAAGTAAGATGGCGGGCCGAGAATAACCTTTCCCAGTCTTCTTGGCATGGACAGAGAGGGGTTCGTAACAAACTGAACAAAGTTTCGTTTTAGAAATATGCCAACATGGCAGAGTTGGCTGACCATGATTGCTCCACACTGCCTCACCATGAACAATAATAAATTGCTCATCACAAAGTTAGTTGAGCTTTTGATAAAATTTGGTCCAATGAAGTCAATCCCAGTAACTTCAAATGCTAAAGCTTTGGTTATGCGTTCCATCGGTAAAGGTACTACGGCTTCTTTATCTGAAGTGGCTGTTAATTTTTGACAAATTTTCATAATGTTTAAATACTATGTATCCCACATATAATCTAATAGGAGTAACTGCCCATGTGGAAATGAATGAAAAAACAAAACAAAGGAAAATGCTGTTTAGTTTTTAACATTCGTTCATGATGCGCTGGGAAGCATATTAAAGTAAATTAAAGCAATTTATTAAGTTTATTGAAGTAAACAATAAAGTAAAATCGAAATTCAAATCTTTTATTTTTTAAATTCACTTCTACTTTCCTTTCAGAAAAGGTAAGTCGAGTATTTTATTCAACTATGAATTTTCGCATGCTTAAAATATTTATTTTAATTAAAGTGATAAAAATCCATCACAAGCAAGTAGTTAATCCTTGATTCTGTTAATGGGCATTATTTGGAGAGGGCGAGGGTCAAGGAGGTGCCAAATTTTAACAAGTGATGTAGACTAATTTTTAAAAGTACTATATACACTAATATTTAAAATGTGATGCTCATATCACCTATTTATATTTACTTAGTAATGATACATATAATTACCCAAAAAGGCTCAATTGTCAGCTCAAACCATATTCATAGCTGCATGTGTGGTTTCGTAGATTTCCTAGCATATAACGACAGAATGTCTGTTTCCCTTTTATTAGCTTTTGTTCCCCTTTTAATTTTGTAATAATGCGTTTTATTTTTTTAATCATTTGTTTTACTGCTAAATATTTAATCAATTTAGTAATCAAATCACTATGATTTAATGTCCTTTTCATAATTATTTTCAAACACTCCAGTTGAGACAAGGGCATATGCAAGGTATTTAGAAAAAGAAGGTAGGTCAAACAGCGCAGGAGAAAGCGATTGGTTTCCACTCCGTGACGTCATATCCAGACTAAAGGGAATTTCTTCAGTAGTTTCTATGTGCTTTTGAGTTCTGGTGCGCTTTTCAAATGATTGCAAATTTCAATTATTATTGAACTTTTTAGAAAATGATGTTATATTATAACAGATTTATGAATAATTTTAGCGTATATTTTAATGGATTATCATAAACTTGCATGTTTAAAATACAATAAACGCGATTTCTCTATTTGGAAATGATAGAACAAAAATAATTAATTCAAAAGAAACTTAAATAGAAGTCCCTTCCTTCTCCATAATTGGAATTGATTGAACAATAATTATATGTTTTAATAGAGGAAAATGGTATTACCGTGTATTTCTTATTTTCAATGAAGTACAGGGTTTAATACTAAAATAATGTATTTTATATATAAATTTCTACTGTCACATTTTTAATTTATAGGGTTCACATCCTATTAGAATCAACTAGCAATATCATCCTACTAGCTTAATGAAAAGCACGTTATATGGTTATCGATTCATTTTAACTTTTGTTATAAACTAAGTACGTTGCTACATTTTTAACATGTATAATTTTAACTTATATCTGCAATTCATTCATTATTCCTTTATAGGTATTTATGTTTTGTTTTGTAAAATAAAATATATTCAACTATTATTACTGTAACTTTTAAAGACAACTTTTTAAAAGAATTATGTGTTACACAAGCATATACTAAAATGAAAATTGTTTCGCTGGCAAAATGTTTAGATATTGCTACTGTTTGTGCAGATTACAAGGGAACTGCAATAAATTTGTATCAGATAAATTTGTATTATTCCCGTACCTCATTGATTTGTGGGCGGTTCAAAATTCTGCAGAACCAATGGTGGAATTCTTTGAGACTGAAGATCCCAGTAACAATTTAAATCCAAAAGTATAATGTGGTAGCACACAACTTGCCCTATATAATGCAATTAATTTATCTTTTTTACAGTGAAAAAATGATGTATAAAATCCACGGCACTAGATTTTTAGTACTGGATTGTACACCTGATATTTTTCCGGATGACAGCAATTTCGCAATACCCAATTATCTTATATTTCACACAACTCTGACAATCATCAATATTGATGGCATCCGCAATAAGTAATAGACTCTATATATTATAATGTTTTAAGAATTAATTCATTAATTTGGCATCATTTTTGCAATTTTTACGATAATGGCGATATTTCACCAAATTAGGACAAAGTTCGCCAAATTTATCACCAAGTATCAAAAACAGATGAAGAGAAGAGCATTTCTTACATATAAATGACTGCTGTTGAATTGTTATGTGTCAAAATGCAAAACTATTACTTAAAGTATCTTCTCTCGTGAATGGAACTAGATTCCCGAGAATAATGTTAACAAATTTATCGCATATTATTACATATGTAAATTGAACAATTTCACCATAATTATTTTTTTAAAAATTGTATTGAATTTTTATATATATATATATATAAATTTATTTGTAACATGTGCAATATCTTTAGAACGATTCTTGCTAGAATTTTGAAATTTATGTCATTCGTTTTCTAATGAAAAATTATACAGGAAATGATCTTTTGTGTAACATTATTAAAAGTTCTGATCTTTAAATGATTCTTTCAAAATTTCATTCGAAAATTTATGGGTGTTCTAAACATTCAATTGCGTTTAAAATCAATTGGGTTCCAATATTCACTGATTTTAGTATTTGTTCCAAATTTCTTTCGAAACACTCCGTTCTTTCGAGAGATATTGCACAAACTCATGGACACAAACATACAGATATCACCTCAAAAACGTTCGATCCGAGTTCAATTCAGGAATAATTGAAACTTGCTTTCCGTCGAAAATTCGAATTCAAATTTTCAACCCTGTCACAATACTTCCCAATGCATTATACTATGTACATAGGAAAAGTGATGACTACATCAACCGTTTTCTTCCTACCAGAAATTCATTTTGGAAAGCAAAATTAATCATGGAATGGAAAATACCTTGAATATGCTATAGTACGATTAAAAGTAATTTTTCCTTTCAGCATTTAATTATCCATTCATTTTGCAACTTTGGAGCCTTAAAAAACTTATTCAAGCTTACATCCATTACTTTGTTTTTCTTCGTATAGCTATAACAGTAGCACCACATAATTCCTCATTGCTCCTTCAATATTATGACTGTTATAAAAACTATCCATTCATTTTGAAACTTTGGAGCCTTAAAAACCTTATTCAAGCTTACATCCACTACTTTGTTTTCTTCGTATAGCTATAACAGTAGCACCGCATAATTCCTCATTGTTCCTTCAATATTATAACTGTTATAAAAACTATCCATTCATTTTGCAACTTTGGAGCCTTAAAAAACTTATTCAAGCTTACATCCATTACTTTGTTTTTCTTCGTATAGCTATAACAGTAGCACCACATAATTCCTCATTGCTCCTTCAATATTATAACTGTTATAAAAACTATCCATTCATTTTGAAACTTTGGAGCCTTAAAAACCTTATTCAAGCTTACATCCACTACTTTGTTTTCTTCGTATAGCTATAACAGTAGCACCGCATAATTCCTCATTGTTCCTTCAATATTATAACTGTTATAAAAACTATCCATTCATTTTGAAACTTTGGAGCCTTAAAAAACTTATTCAAGCTTACATCCACTACTTTGTTTTTCTTCGTATAGCTATAACAGTAGCACCGCATAATTCCTCATTGCTCCTTTAATATTATAACTGTTATAAAAACTATCCATTCATTTTGCAACTTTGGAGCCTTAAAAAACTTATTCAAGCTTACATCCATTACTTTGTTATTCTTCGTATAACTATAATAATAGCACCGCATAATTCCTCATTGCTCCTTCAATATTATAACTGTTATAAAAACTAATCAATTAGTTGAAAATAATTGCAGCTCAATAAATTTTTCCAAGATGTTAATATAGATCATTGCTGTATATCCAATCAAAACTCTTAGACTAAGGCAATATTAAAAAATAACAGAATTATTTGACAAAATAAAGCCTAGAATTTCCATAGAATCTTCATATCTTTCTCTCTGCTTGTCCCGTTGTGATGTCAAAAATGTCAAGACTCCTCTCACCTCTAAAAGGGGCTTTTGGGCGTTTGATGTCTAACCACCCCTGGGGCATATGCATGGGGGAGGGGGCTTATGGTGCTACAGCCTCTCCCTCCAAATTTGTAAAAGAAACTGAAATGGTAAATGAAAACTAACATAAGTTTCAAAATAAAAATTATATATATTCCTTTAAAAATTAAAGTGATAAATTTCAATAGATTTTTTTACATGTACATTCTATAAAGTGTTTCATTTACATTTGAACTTGTAATAAAATGATGGACAGCATACATAGAATTTAAGAAAAGATCTTCTCATGTCCAGTGACCATAGTAATTCAAGCCGTGCTGTGTTAGCTGCCATCAAAAATGACCCGCATGTGCATTTTTTACCAATTCTGGTAAACTGACTTGTTTAACGACAAACATACTCTCCATGATGCTTGCTTTTTTCACCACTTCTGGTAAATTGGCAACTCTGCAAAAAGAATGAGGTGATTTTTTTCCCCCTGAAAAATGTTCGGTTTTTGAAGACATCACATACTTCATTGTGGCATTAAATACATTTGCTTCATATTATTGGCAGATATTACAGAAAAAGATTGTGGTTTAGATAAATTTCCTGAAATTAAGTGATAAATATGTTTTTTTGTGAATTTCTCTTTCAAATAGTGAGGAAATGGCTAATTTTATAAAATGTTTCAGTGGTATTTCAAAAATAGAAAAATGTATCGAATTGAATTCTAAGTAAATTTTATTAATTTTTTACTCCATAGTACATTTTTACATATAGATTATTTAAATTATCTTAATAAACATGTACTTGTGTTTTTTTTTCAACAAAATTAAAGAATAAGTATATTATTACATTTTTGGGGAATAGATTATGCCTCTCTCCAACAAGTCATATGATATGCTGGCTCATGAAACATTAATCTGCTCTGCCCCCCCCCCCCCACACACACACACACATACTTTACTCCTCATCATATGGTACATTGGCATGGTATGCTTTAAAATCTGCCAAAAGAACACAAGGGTACTGGTTGCCGAGGTATACATTTTGAGTTTAAGCATGGGATGGATCAATTCTACAACCCACGTGTGATCCATATATTTTATTAGGCCATCTCATGTTTTGCCACTACTTGTGAGAGTTAACCTTTTTTTCCTTAATTTTTTAGATGAAGAGAACTATTGTTTCTTATTTTACAGATAAAAAACAGAAAATGGCTGTTACTACCTCCTTAACTAATGTTGAAATTTCCGGAGATTTGATAAACTGCAAGGAGATTTGTACAGCCGGGAGCGCTGAAAGACCAAGAAACAGCGAAATATTTAAGAATGAGTCTGTCAAAGAACGATTATAAACAAATGTGAATTTTGTAAATAATATTTCACTGCTTGTTGGAATTGAACTTACTCTCTAAAAGTAGAGGTATTTAAATGATTGTGGAAACCCCTGCCAAATTACCACTTTTCTTTCAAAACCGGAAAAGGCTTCAAACGTCATTTCCAGCACAAATGACTTGAAGATTATAACTGTCTAGCCTTTTCTAAAATTCAAAATGGTCTTTATTGTTCTTCCTCTATGTACTTAAATATAAATGAGGTCAGTATAGGCTTTCAAAGAGCCATGAGCTTTGTATTGAAACCATTCTACAACTTGAAGAAAGCAATTGAATGCTTCAAAAAACATGAATCAGCAATGTATCATAAATATACAGTTTTAGCTCAAACTGACTATTGTTGGGAAGTATCAAGAAGCAGTTAGACAGGAAGAAAGACTCAGAAAATAACAGATTGATATTGAATGGAATCATTGAAACTATTCAATTATGTAGCATTCAAAATATCCCTGTAAGAGGTCGCTCCGACTGGGGGTGCTTTCGCTGTCAAACCCTCTGAAAAACAATGGCAATTTTTGTAGCCTTCTCAGATATCGTGCCCATGGAGGAGATTTTGTGCTTCAGGATCATCTTAAAAATAGTTCACAGAATACTATGTACACCAGCCCACAGATTCAGGAAGCTCTTATTGATTCTTTTTCCCACATCATTCAGAAAAATATTGTATAATAAGTTCAAGGTAGTTGCTTTTATACAATTTTAGGGGATGAAGCAACTAATATATCTCAAATTGAGCAGATTTCGCTATGTGTAAGATACATTACTTATGTAGAATCTTTCACCATCAAGGAAGATTTTCTTTCATTCGTTCCTGTCTATGATCTAACTGGTGAAACACTGGTGGCAGTCATAGAAGAAACTGTTATTAAATATGGTTTAAACTTGATTAATTTGAGAGGGCAAGGTTATGATGGGACTTCATCAATGAAAGGTCAATGAGAGGTGTTCAAGCCCTTTTAAGAAGAAAGTACCCAAAGCTATCTACATTTCTCACTATTTAAATTTATTAAATTTATGCCTCATGGATTCCTTTAAAGTTCAAAGTGCTAGGAACGCGATGAGCATAATATCAGAAACTTGTACCTTTTTCAGAGCTAGTGCAAAACGTACGAAAGTCTTGGAAGATAAAATCAAAAATCTTGGACCAAATTGTAATAATAACAGGATTAAGACCCTTTGTGAAACCAGGTGGTATGAACGTCATGAAGCTGTAATACTTTTTAAGAATATGCTTTTGCCAATTGTTTCAATGCTGGAGCATCTCAGTGAACTACCAGGCTCTCATTCCAAAAAAGCTTCACTTATTTTGAATAATATATGCACCACATCATTCCTCTCATCTTTAGTTGTAGCATCAAAATTGTGGAGATTGACCTATAGCCTCTCAAAATATCTTCAAAAAGAGGAACTAGATCTTTTCAGTACTGTCAACCAAGTTAATAGGATGAAGACAGTCACCGAAGATCTTCGAAACAATGCCAATGTCAAATTCCATCGATTGTTCGTAGATGTACAGAACATGGCCTCTAGTCTCAATGTCGACATCAATTTACCAAGAATTGCTGGACTACAGAGATACTGCCCAAACTCACAATCAACTGATCCCAAGACTTATTACAGAATAACTGTCTACATTCCTTGCACTGAGGACATGATTTCCTCATTAACTGAGCATTTTTTGACTCATCAAGAGACTATATCATCACTTCACTTTGTCATTGCAGCATTTTGTGACTTACCTTTTGCAAAAATTAAGAAAGCTTTTGATTTTTATAAAGATGACTTGATAGAGAAGTACGAAGGTGCTCTTGCAGTGGAATGGGAATTATAGAAGCAAAAGTGGAAGAAAATCAAAGCAAAATCTACTTGTGCAATAGACAGTTTAACTCAATGCGACAAGCATCTCTTCCCAAATGTACATATCCTGTTGAGAATGTTGACTGTGCTTCCGGTTTCTACGACTACTGTGGAAAAAAGCTTTTCAAAACTGAAGTTAATAAAATCATGTTTGAGGAACATGATCAGCGAGAATAGACTTAATGGTTTCATATTATTATTTATCCATAGAGGCCTGACTTTATGAATAACTAATGGTGAAGCCATCTACCACTTTGCTGGATCTGGTAGTACGAGGCACCTTCAGCTTATTTTATAGAAACACACAAAAAAATGTAGTGTCCTTTATACTTGTATGTATCTACTAATACATTTTTAAAGTAAGTGCAGAAATGATTATATAATTCTTCACCTAATGCACTTAAAGCAGCAATATTTTTATTTCCATTCATTTATGATAATATATAATTCTATCAATTCAAAGTTTATAGTTCTGTCTCTAATTTAGTGAAATTCAAAACATTTTAATATCAGATATAGTGATATTGGTTTTATGGCACTCAATATGTTTTAATATAAATTATTCAAGTATGTGTATTTTGTTAGATACTTTGTCGTACTATTGCAGTTAAATATCCCACCGAACTATCATTGCAGATAACTTTTTCAGATCTGATTATTTTCCTCAGCCTAAAATGTTTAACACATATATTTAAATTCAAATGGTTATAAATTATATTGTTCCCGATTGATTTTTTTCATTATTACCAATATTTTTCCATTAATTAATTATCATTTTACGATATGCTTAAACTATTGAAAAAGTGAAAAAAAAAATTCTATTCTCTATATATTTATACTAAATTTCAATTATAGTCATATACAAAATGGAACACCAGGTTTGAAAGGGGTAATCACAAGTTTTAGCCCCCCTCCACAAATCAAAATCCTGTTTACGTTACTGAGTTGAGATAATGACTCAAATGCATTTTCTCTTTATTTCTTTCATAATTCATTAAAGTGAATTTAATTGCACAAAATAACATGAATAATTATTTGAATTTACACTAAATTTGAACCAGACTTATTTTCAAAACAGACATTACAAAAATGCGAAAAACTAAAATATCTTGCAAATGATTAATCCTAGAGTTATAGGGTTGGTCTTATTCTTTATGTCATCAAACATTACATAAGAAACAGTATTTAATTGATACATACAATTTTGGGTGCCATTTTGCAAAAAAGGCAAACTCTTTTTTTCTTTAACTGTACTAAAATCTAATCAGCACCAAGGTCATCCACAAGTAACTTATCTACCACATTTTGTGAAATTTGGTCAATTAGTTTTTGAACTAGAGTAGATACATATATTGTACAGACACACACACAGACGTCATACAAAAAATGGACTTTTGGGTTCTAGAGTGCTTGAAACATGTAGCTCTGTCAAAAACTCGAGTTGCGATTTTTGACACAATTCTAATATTTTTCCTATGCATTGCAATGTATGGCAAAGAAAGTAAAACTGGCATTTTTCTCTATGATTTTTGTATGCCCTTTTCTTTGATATCATACTGTATTTGTTTATATGTGTATTATTTCTTTATCAATCTCACCCTCCCTAAAAAATAAATAAAATTTTTATCAGTTTCTTTTTATTGACTGCTAAATCCACATCTGCAGGCCAATTTTTAATGTTGTTTAATGAACATGCTGCTAGATTTAAAATATTTGGGGGGGGGGGGTATTGCAGACTAATACAGGCATCTGTAAACAGGATTGCTATTTTTTAATTTCATAACTTTAAAAATTAAAGGTTGGTAGTAATCTCTAAATTTTGTATGCAATCAATTTTGGCACCCTGGAAAGAATCCTGCATATGCCCATGGAAGCCTCCCAACTCACGATGCGAGTTACAGGGGATGGTGAGTGCCAGCAAGCAGGTGCAGAGCCCCCTAGTAAAATATAAAATTATTTCTACATAAATTGACTAGCTGGAGTCATGGTGACAATTCATGTAACTCATTTCTTTCAAATTTTAACTTTTTGAATGTCATGCTTCTTGAATGTAGATGAACATAAACTGAAAACTGAGATTGGAAGAAAAATATCATTGGCAACCTCTATTTGACAGTGTGAGTAATTTGATTCCTCTAGGCATGTATATACTTGAATTAGAACAAAGTATAAATTCTTCAAGACTGCTTCTCTATTAGTTCAGTTAAACTCAGTAACCTTATGCTTTGAAGATTGAAAATTAGACAATTAGCTTGCACCAGGGAATGGAAATATATTTTTAAGACAATAGTAAAATGATATCTTTTGACACCCTATAAGCTTTATTCATGGTATGCGTCAGGGGGCTAATAGGCCAGGACTACCAGATGCATTAATTAATACTAACTGATATAGACTAATATAGAGATTATCAGAGTCAACAATTTCCCACTCTGACAAGATAATATTACTATAAGTGTTCCAAATTCTATTGTAGTTCTCTCTCTTATATTAAAATTATTGGATACTGCTTCAATGAAAATAAATGGTTAGTGTCCAATTAAGAAATAACTTTATATGTTTATGCTTAATAATACAATAATTCATCACAATCTTAGTGTAATTCATGTTATGTTAATACTTTGCACACTTGCAAAACTAAAAAATGTTTTTTTTAAATAAAATATTACAAGACTTAATTCTAATATATTTTTTTCTTTTTAAAACTTTTTACCCCAAGGTATGTGATAAGATTATATAAAATAATTTTTAAATATGCTGTTTCTTTGGATATAATATAATTAAAGTTCTGCTTTTTTTATAATTATGTGTACTCATGGTGTATATTGTCCAACTATTTTCTTTTTCATTTATCATTATATAAAAGCCTTATCTTCTTTTAATTTTATTCAGTTGAATATTAAAAGAGCTGTTGAAAGAAGAAAACCCCAATTTATGTCTGATATAATTATGCCATTTGATCATGATAAATTTCACTTTGGAAAAGTAGACACGAAAGAAGTAAGTTTCATGTTATTATTTTTTTTTTTACTTCTTTTAAATTTAATTACTGAACATTTTTTTTGAATTTTAGATTCTTTTCGAGCTTGAGCCTTTGCATTGGAAAAACAAAGATGTAAGTTTGTAAAAAGTGTTAAAAGTTATGTTATATTTTTTGTATGAATAAAATTATTCACAATTTTTTTATTTCAATTACAGACGTCTAATAGGCATTTATTGATAATAAATGTCAGTCCTCTAGAATACTGTAACAGTTTATTAGTCCCTAGTATTGAAAACTGCTATCCCCAGGTAATTTAATAAATTCATTTAGTTTTTCACCAAAGAACTATGCAATACATGTTTATAACTATTTTTTCATAATTTATTCTTGAGGTATTCGTATTTTTAATTTGATTAACTGCTTGTAGTGTAATTTGGGGGTATTTTATGTACTGCCAAAGTTTAATAAGTAATTTGATTGCAAAATGGATTAATAAACTAGAGAAAAATGTGCTTGCATTACAAAAAATCTGATGTGGACAACACATGACTTTCCTTATATAATGCAATGAATTTACTACTTTTACAGTTAAAAAAAATGTTATTCTTATAGTAGAAACTTATATTCTTTCCAAGATATTGAATTTTCTTCAATTAATCATCATTTTCATTGATTTAGCGCCATTTTTATCCATGCGAAATTTTTGTTAATTTGGCAACAATTAAGAATGTTGCCAAGTTGGCTACATTTCACCAAATTCGGTGCCAAAATCTCGCCAAGTGTTATGGATGGAGAAATAAGTTATTCTTACAGCAGATAAATGACTATTGGCTTTCAAATACAAAAGAATTACTCAAAGTATCTTTTTTCATGAATGGAACGAGCTAGATTCACGAGAATGATGTCACCAAATTTATCGTATGGTATTACGTATGAAAAGTGAACATGTTTCTCAATAGGAAATATTTTTTATTTATTTTATATGACTTTTTGATAATTTTTTTGAAAAATGTGCAATATCTCGAGAACGGTTCATGTTAGCATTCTAAAATTTATGTCAATCGTTTTCTAATGAAAAATTACATAAGAAATGTCTATTTGTGTAACTTTATTAGCGGTTTTGATTTTTTGATGATTTTTTCAAAATTTCACTTGAAAATTTAGAGGGGTTCTGAACATTCGATTGCGTATAAAAACAATAGGCTTCCAGTGCTTACGGATTGGGATTTTTGTACCAAATATTGTTCGAATCGGTCCATTCGTTCATCTGTTATCGTCTCCACAGACTCACTGACACACACACACATACTTTCACACAGACATCACTTAAAAAAATGTTTGATTCGTGATCAGGGATGTTTGAAATGTGCTCTACCATCGAAAACTCGAATTCGAATTTTCGACCCCGTCACAATACTTTCTTTATACATTATGTATATAAGGAAAGTAAAAATGATAGATACTTTAGTAAAGTTTTCCAAATTTATGCTATGGCATCTGAAGTTTATCTGATGTATCAAGTAAGCAATATGAGACTCTATGCTATTTAATAAAAAATTGAAAAATGAAAATGAAAACTATTTCATAATCTTTTCTTCAAAAATACTCATTCTTCAGTTTTTGGTGCATCCATATTAAGCTGCTAGTTTCATATATAGGATTTCTAAATAGCCATAACTAGTATATTTCACATTAAAATATATTTTATAGTAGTACATAGGCTAGTATTTAAGTTTTTAGAAAATAACACACAATATTTTTGTATAATAAATCATTTTATTGTTTTTCAAAATATTTGCATTTAGCATCAATATATTTTTAAATTTGAATAAACCTATTTTCAAAACAATTATTCCATTCAGAAGTTGGTGTAGCAGAAACATGTGATTTAAAAGCTACAACTGCATCTGCTGGGCTGTTAAATTGTTAACCACACATTTTATTTTTTATTGTTGGGGACAAGAAAAAATCATTGAGTGCTAAATGAGGTGAATAAGGACAATTACTCATGAAATCAGTTTTATCATGCTTCAAATAACTAATAGTTTGAAATGCAGTATGTAAGCTTACATTGTCATGAATGATACAACATTTAATATTTTTTCTGATTTGAGCAACTATTTCTCACAAACAAATTGTCGTATACAATTTACTGTTCTACGATCCTCTAAAGCAGGGGTTGCAACATGGCCGGATTTACCAAAAAATGAGGCATCAGTTTCTTTGATACACTTCATGCAGAAACAACTTTTGTCGGATTTGGTTCATTCTGAAACACCCAACCAGTAGATTATTGTTCTGTTTTAAGTTCATGAGAATAAATTCATCAACTTTTGATGAATATAATCAACTTTTGTCGGATAATCAACTTTTGTCGGATTTAGTTCATTCTGAAACACCCAACCAGTAGATTATTGTTCTGTTTTAAGTTCATGAGAATAAATCCACATTTTGTCATGTATTATAATGTCAAAGACATGTTTTGAGGCATCAGAGTTAAATCTTTTGAGATTTTCCTTGCACTATTTAATTCGAGCATCTTTTTGAGCTCAAATTGAATTGTGTGGAATCCAATGCACACATGCCTTTTTGACTTTTAAATGATCATGTAAAATTGAATGCACTCAGGTCTTTGAAATGTTCAAAGATGCCTGAATTTCATCATATATGACATGATCTAAAGTGATCATTTGTTGCACAGCATCACTGTTTTCTGGTATCACTGTATATTTTGGTCAATCTTCACGAAATTCATTACTGAGATTCCTATTTTTAAGATAGAATTCTTTAAACCAGTTGTAAATTGTTGCTTTGGATGGTGCTTCATCACCAAAAATTGAATTCATTCAAAGTTGTCACCCTTCAAGTCAACCCTTTTTGAAAGTCATAATAAATCATAACTCGAAAATCCCTTTGACTTAAATCCATGCTTTGGCTCTACTTTATTAAAGCCATAGGCAAAAAATCAACTTTCATAAACTGCTGGTGCTCATAGACATTCTTTTTGATGAGTAAACAACTTGAAAATTTCAAATGAATTGGATTATATTTAGAACTGCCTCATCACAGTTCAAGTTTCACACACTTTTCTTGCAATATTGCCATGAAAACTGTTGTGCAACAGATTTGTGAGGTTTGGAATAAAGCAAAAATTCCAATTTCTGAGTATAGAAACATTGTCCAGCAGATGAATTCATTACTGGAAAAGTACAGAAACATTTGTTATAATAAGAATCGTAGAATTTCTGCTCAGTTTACCAGAGAGGCTGATTTTGTAGACCACGAATCTTCTACAACTCTCAGCATACTTCAAGTCTCACTACTTTGTCCTACTCATTTCATGTGTGAAGACTTCTTGTCCTGATGGCTCCCCCTCCATTATTTCCCCCTAGACCCATTGGCTGATGTGCTTGTGAGAATGCTGCTATTGGTCTTAGATACGTTGGGTGTAACAGCTCAAGGTCCACAGAACCACTTGACCTTATGATGTGTATGGGGCTTCTTATGGGGCTCATTTATTACACCTCATAAATTTAGATGAAGTTAATGTCACTCACTGGCGACCATCTGTCTGTGTTCATTGTTGATGCTTACAAGGTTTATTTCTCTCTCTCTCTCTCTCTCTATTATCTGGTACTCACAATGCACAAAAAAGACATATTTTTGTCATCACAGTTTATTTTTCCTCTCTTTCTCTGGGACACTACTCAACTCTGTCATTCAATCTCAACTCTGTCATTCAATAGAGTTTTCTACCTGCCAGAAAACATTCCATTGTGTTTTCTACCTGCCAGAAAACATTCCATTGTGTTTTCTAACAGTAGAAGCCTATAGCTATCCAACTCATAAATGAAACTATTAGAATTCCACAAGTTAGATTGTATCTATTAAATCTATTCACCTAGCTAAAAAGAATGAATTAAACTCAAATTAAGTTCAAGAAGCAATTACAGTAAAGTTTTAAATTATATTTTAATATTCACAACTAAACAAATTAATACTATTATACAATACATAGAATATTCTAGTTATAAATACCTATTTATGCTTCTATATACTAAACAGACATGATACATGTTAACAGGTTAGAATTGGAGTAAAAACTGAACAAAGTTTCATTTCAGAAATACACAAACATGACAGAGTTGGCTGACCATGATTGCTCTTTGGTGAATTGGCGATGGTGCAGGTTTTTGTCCATAACACACTGCCCCACCATGAACAATAATAAATTGCTCATCACAAAGTTAGTTGAGCTTTTGATAAAATTTGGTCCAATGAAGTCAATCCTGGTAACTTCAAATGCTAAAGCTTTGGTTATGCGATCCATCGATAAAGGTACTACGGCTTCTTTATCTGAAGTGGCTGTTAATCTTTGACAAATTTTCACAGTGTTTAAATACTATGAATCTCACTTATAATTAAATAGGAGCAACTCCCCATGTTTAAACGAATGAAAAAAATAAAACAAAGGAAAATGCTTTTTAGTTTTTAACATTCATCCATGATGTGCTGGGAAGCATATTAAAGTACATTAAAACAATTTTTTAAGCATATTAAAGTAAACAATAAAGTAAAATCGAAATTTGAATCTTTAATTTATTAATTTATCTCTGCTTTCCTTTTAGAAAAGATAAGTTGAATATTTTATTCAACTAAGAATTTTTGCCTGCTTAAAATAATTATCTTAATTATAGTGATAAAAATCCATCATGAGCAAGTAGTTAAGCCTCTGTTCTTGTTCATGGGCATTATTTGGGGGGGGGGGGGGGTGCCAAATTTTAACAAGTGGTGCAGACTAATTTTTAGTAAGTAATTATTAATAAGTTTTTTAAGTACTATATACACTAATTTATAAAATTTGGTTCTCATATTATCTATTCATATTTACTTAGTAACAATACATATAATCACCCAAAAAGGCTCAATCATCAGCTCTGAGAGTATTTATAACTACCAACCACTCAACCAGCAGCTTATACCCTAGGGTGCGTTGGGTAGCCTGGGTCTTTCAGTATTTATAGCTGCATATCTGGTTTCGTGGATTTCCTAACATAAAGACAAAATGTCTCAGTTTCCCTTTTATTAGCTTTTGTTCTCATTTTAATTTTGTAATAATTTGTTTTATTTTTATTTTTTTTAATCATTTGTTTTACTGCTAAATATTTAATCATTTTAGTAATCAAATCATTATGACTTAATGTTCTTTTCCTAATTATTTTCAAAATCTCCAATTAAGCTAATGACTCAAATGTATTTTCTCTTTATTTCTTTCATAATTCATTAAAGTGAATTTAATTGCACAAAATAACATGAATAATTATTTGAATTTACATTAAATTTAAATCGGACTTATTTTTCAAAACTGACATTGCAGAAATGTGAAAAAACTAAAATATCTGAACGATTAATCCTAGAGTTAATTGTTGGTTTTATTCTTTATGTCCTCAAAAATTACGTAAGAAACAGTATTTAATTGATACATACAATTTTGGGTGCTATTTTGCAAAAAAGACAAGCTTTTTTGTAACTGTTCTAAAATCTAATTAGCACCAGGGTCATCTACAAGTAACTTATCTATCAAATTTTGTAAAATTTGGTCAATTAGTTTTTGAACTAGAGGAGACACATACATGCACAGACACACACATAGACGTCACACTCAAAATAGATTTTTGAGTTCTGGAGTGCTTGAAACATGTAGCTCTGTCAAAAACTCGAGTTGCAATTTTCGACACAATTCCAATACTTTTCCTGTACATTACAATGTATGGTAGGAAAAGTAAAAATGGCATTTTTCTCCATGATTTTTATATGTCCTTTTCTTTGATATCATCCTGTATTTGTTTATATGTGCATTATTTCCTTACCAATCCCGCCCTTCCTCCCAGAAAGAAAATAAAAAGAATAAATAAAATTTTTATCAGTTTCTTGTTATTGGACCTCTAAATCAACATCTTCATATCAATTTTTAATGTCGTTTAATAAACATTCTAAATTTAAAATATTCGGGGAGGGGGGGGGGGTTACAGACTAATACAGGCATCTGTAAATAGGATTGCTATTTTTTAATTTTGTAACTCTAAAAATTGAAGTTTGATAGTAATTTCTAAATTTTAACTGCAGTCGATTTTAGCACCCCTCCCCCTGGAAAGGATCCTGCATACACCCATGGATGCTCAGACCTGAAAAAGAATCAAATCTGAATTAACCTGCAACTTAAACCTAGTGCTGTTAATTTCTTTTTTATTGGCATGGTGGCCGTGTTTTAACAGCTTTGGTTAATTTATTGTTTTGTCAATAATTACTTGGTATTAGCTATTAATCCATTTTCCAAATAAATTATATATATATATAATAAAAATATAAAGATACTAATAAATGACATGCTCTAGTTCAATATCATGAGGTTGGTTGATTTCCGTCAAAGAGGAATTGCAAATATAATATCTAACAAAAGAAAAAACGTATCAGAGAATTAAACAAGATTTTATACTAAAAGGAGAGATATGTAATAAAACATGGGAATTGAATAATCAATTTCTATATGTATGATACAAAAACTCTAAGCATGCAGCAAATCTAAGCAATCTAAGCAAAAGAAATGGAAAATGATGGATGCCCAAAATTTGAGAATGACGAAAATTAATGAAGATATGTAAATTTCAATAGCTGGAATTGGATAGAACCTCTATAGATGCTACTTTTCAAGGATCTTTACACCTATAAAAGTTCTAAATGTGTTTCGTATTATAATACAACCACGTGGTTGAAACATTATATATATATATATATAGTGAAGGTGCGATGTCATATCTTAATCATTACAGAGGTCATCATAAAAAGAAAAGTTTATTTATAGGAACATAATGTAAGCTATTTACAAGTATATCCATAGCATGGCTCTATATCATAACACGCATGAACGTGGTCATCCAAATACGAATGTCCGTATCGCTGATGAGAATGTTCTGGGGCTGGATTTTATGAGCCAGTGCAGAGTTGTTGCACATGCGTCACATGCAAAGCAGAGAGTCTCTGGAGATCAAGAAGCTGTGGCGAGTTTTATGCTAATCACACTTGATCTGGAGACTTTATGCAAATCTCTGGAGAAGTGTCACCATATACCGGGTGGTCAGAATTAAAACACCCCTACTCTGAGCTCTCGAACTACTCAGTGTAAAGGCTCCAAAATTGTTGAACCTACTATTCAAGACATGGGGAAAGGGATTACGCGAAAAAAAAAATTAGTTCCAGAAACACCGATAGGTGGTGCTGTACAACAGAAAATATGTTGAAAAGACACAAAATAATCACAAAAAAACAAACACATGCGATATGGAATTTTTCCTTTTTAATTTTTTTTGCTGATATGAAAAGAAAAGAAGATAAAAAAGTGAAGAAACTTAAACTGTCATTGTAACTGCAATTTCGCACTGTAAGCACAAAAATTTGCATAAACCCTTGGTTTGCAGCTACTATGTTCTGGGTATAAAAGGGGATATATCTGGGAAATTTTCATTCTTATCAGCGATGGCTGTCACACTGCCAGAACGCGCTTTGCTTGTGAAGCTGTTTTGTGAAAACAAAGGACATGCTGCATCTGCACTTCTAGAGTTTCGTCGACTAAAGAATTTGCGCAAAGGACCATTACTTCCACAAACTCTCAGGAGAATGATCGCTCGATTCGAGAAAACTGGACATCTTGGAGTTCAGCCGGGTCGAGGATGGAAATCAACTCGTTCAGATGTCGTTAACGATGTTGCCACCGCTATTGTTGAAAAATCAATGGATAACGTTATACGCAGCATTCCCTGCATCGACAAGGTCCTTGTGATATGAATGTTTGGTATGTTCGAATAAAATGTGTTACAAATGTGTATTTTGTGTCTTTTCAGCATATTTTCTGTTGTACAGCGCCACCTATCGGTGTTTCTGGAACTAATTTTTTTTTCACGTAATCCCTTTCCCCATATTTTGAATAGTATGTTCAACAATTTTGGAGCCTTTACATTGAGTAGTTTGATCTATAGAGAGCTCAGAGTAGGGGTGTTTTAATTCTGACCACCCGGTATATATATATATATTTTATGAAAGTCAGATAAATTATTGAAAATTTTGACCATTTCAGGAGCACTGAAAGAAAAAATGTAAACCCAAAGTTACCAAGGTGCAATAAGTAGCAATTCTAGTATTGAACAAATTGACCTCTTGCTGATTAATGTTTTGAAAGTTATTAATCCATACCAATTATGTTTAGAAAATATTTGCTCCACTTATAACAGCAAATGAAACATTACTAATACTTCTAATACAAACCAATTATACCTACATTAAAGTAAGACTAAATTATATCCACTTGGGTGATTAGATCCACCTCTCTCCTAAATCATTTACCCTTCTCAAAGGTATTTTCTATTTATTTTTTTTATATTTGCATAACATAGAATTTAGTTTAATCACTTAGGAAAATTAGATTATGGTTACATTTAAATATACCAGTAATGTCAAAAGTCTGATTAAAAATGTATCTAGGAATGCTACAAAGTGAATATTTGAGACAAATATCAGAATTACAAAACCCATCATTTGTTAAATTTATAATTTCGATTATACAGCAATAGAATTTCTTATAAGTTAAATACATCTTTATTTAGTGTAATGAGTTAATAAAATTTGAATTATATTTTTATTACTTTTCAGATTTAATAATTTTAATCAGCTAATAAGTGATTTGGTTCAAAAAGTAAATGAAAAATGTAAATATTTTCTGATGAATAATGTTGAATCAAAGATTTAATTGTAAGGAAAAGATTTAATTTTAAAGAAAATTTATTGTGTACCAAAATCGGTTATTTTATCTTGACATATTAGAGATCTTCAAATTCATTTTTAGTAAAGCATGAATAATTTGATAATTGTTTTACTGGTTACTTATAACAAATATATGAATTCAAAAAGAATTATTTTTAGTAAGTTAAAAATATATGGTATGCTTAAAAACATTTTCCTAATAAAAAATTCCTTAGATTAAAGAAATTGTATGAAGTATAACTGAATATATTCGCACATGGTGAATAAATGTTGAAACATTGAGGAATGGTTTTGTAACTAATAAAATGAGGTAAATAATACATAAACTGCAGATTTCACAGGAAAACATAGATTATAATATTTTAACTTGCAATTAAGATGATATTAATATTCAAGAATGTATTCGCATGGCTGATGTTATATCTAGTGAAATTCATTTTTTTATCTATAATGTTTTTACTTTTTTGTTATAATAATTTTTTGTTCAGTTTCATAGTAGAATAAGTTAAAAAGTGTAAATTTCGTTATATTTGTAAAAAAAAATGATCCTGCCTACATGATTATGATGATGATGATGATCTAAGGCCTTCAGCTTATATTGCCACCCTGGTCAATCATGTGCTGCAGTCCTTGCTTCTGACCAGCTTGCCCATTCCATCTGATTTCTCTCTTGTTCCATTAGTCTCTTCCAAGTGGGTCAAGCTCAAGATCATTTTCTTTTGGGCACCCAAGTAAGTGCCACAGCAGGGATGTTATGCTGTAGCATTCTCAAGACATGTCCAGTCCATCTCCATTTTTAGTTTTTATTTCTATTTCAATTGCTTTCTGTCCAGTACTCTTGTAAATTTCGGTATTAGTAATAATACAAGGCCAAAATGCTCCCAAAAATTTCCTCAGGCATTTAGTCTGCCAGGCATTCAACTTGTTGTATTGATCTTTTGTTAATTTCCATGTTTCAGCTCCTTACAATAAAATGCTCTTTAATAAGAAATTGAAAAGGTTGATTTTAGTTTTTAAATTAAAGTTAGCAGCTTTTGTCTTTGATGGTGTTTTTCATGATCTAGCCAATGACTATAATAAATAATAAACCTGACATCATATGCCCCTGTTTTACACCTGAATTAATTTAGAATTGCTCTGTCAGTTTTTCATTTATTTCAACACATCAGCAGCTGCTTCGATATAACCCTTAATAATGTTAATAATTTTTTGTGGGATTCCATAACTATCAAGCATCTTCTATAACATGTCTCTGTTAATACTCGTAGTATCAAATGCTTTTCTAAAATCAATGAAATTTATATGTAAATGTGCATTTAAGGCCGGTTCAAGGATATTTTCTTGTGTGGACAAAACTGTTTTAGGCCGCTCTTCACACACACACACACACACACACATATATATATATATATAATATGAAAATCCAATGATAGAATAGAGCTGTATATAAACTGAGCCAGCCACGAAACTGGGCATGCAAATTTCGTTTTAAGAGTTATGCAAATGATCAAACTGTCAATGCGAATGACGTTATAGGGCTCATGAAACGCGCATGAGAACGACATATCGTGCGGCATTTAAAACAACCAAGGTTCTTATGGGCAATTGGAACTGGATTTTCTGCTTTAATACTGAAAATTGTGTACAAAGATGCCTTTGAGACGTACTCGACAGCACTATGAACAATTGTCTGATTTTGAGAGAAGTTGCATCATTGACCCAAGGGAAACTAGTTGGTCCAACTGACGTATCAGTTGCCATCTTGGTCGGAGCGATTTGGTAATTACTTGGTGATGAAAACAGTGGATCAGAGAAGACCTATGTAACCGTAGCAGAGGCACAGAATGCCCCAGACAGACAACTGCTCGAGAGGATCGTGCAGTCAGGAGAGGAGCCACGTCTACTCCAATGGCGTCGCTATTAGCCAATCGAAACCATTTGACATCCCCATGCATCCTGTATGAATGTATATCATTCGAAGACGACTGGGTGAAGGTGGGATTAAGTGTCGACGTCCATTCATGCGTCTACCACTTACCCCTCAATATAGACAGAGCCACCTGGATTTGTGTTTAACTCGGTTGGCCTAGACAGTATCCGATTAGAGGCATGTTTAGAGATGAATCCCACGTCTATCTCAGTACTGATGACTGCTGCATAAGTGTGTGGATGAGATCTGGACTTTTTTCATGATTATACGAGAAAGCTATTAAGAGCAAAGCATCTTAGATAGGCAAGAGCAGAAGGGACTGACTAATCCTCCTTAAAAACAGGATCACCATCACTTTACAAAAATTATTTTATTTCAATGACCTATCAAATGTTATTCTCATCTAAATTTATAGCTCCAATTAGCGGTTTAGAAAATGTAATACTTTACATTTATTTCTACATACATATATATAATACAGCAATAATTTAAAATACATAACTGAATTTTGAACTTTATTTATAATTTCCCTGCACACAAATAATATATACGAAAAATATTGATGGGGTCGAAAACTGGAATTTTCGATAGATTAATATACGTTTTGGGCATCCTTTAACCCGAATCAATTATTTTTAAAGGGATGTCTGTGTGTATGTGAGTATAATGTTAGAATGAATGGAATGAAGCGAATAAAATTTATGATTTTAAAGGGCAAAGAACATTCGAAGGTCGCAAATTTTCAAACTTCTTTTAAATCATAAAAAAACAAGAAAGATCAATCATGCTTAAAGCATTGATTATGAAACACTTTCCAACTTCAATGCAATTTTATTTAAACATGTCTAAAATGCAATACATTCCTCGGTAATATTTTAAAACTTATCACAATACTACATTAATTTATTATATTTGAAAACTTAAACCTTTATAGAAAAAATGAACTTCATTCAAATAACGGCACTGAAATATAAATTGCCTGATTTAAACATCTCTAAAATGCGATACATTCCTCGGTAAGTTTAGAATTATCATAATACTACGATAATTTATTATATTTGAAAACTTCATAAAAAAAACTGAAATTCATTCAAATGACGTCATAGAAAAAATAACATGCCTGGCTCTCTCTATAAAAGCAGCATTTTATTCATAAACAATTTCCCATTCATTTAATTCATCACAATACTATAATAATTTATTTTATTTAAAAATTAAGACCACAGAGCTACAAGTAATTAAACTCTATGCTCAAAACTTTATCGAAAAAAATCGTCCTTCTCTTTGTAAAATCAATGAATATTTCATTCATATCAGCTATACAGACTCCATGAGCTAAATCATTTTGTGTTAAAGAAATACAGCAATTCTAATACAACTCATTCTACATATTTTGCTGTTTACATTTTACATAAGTGAAAAATAGGCTTCGTTGTAGAAATAATCAAATTTGGATGAGCATTTAAACTCAAATATATTGTAATTGCGTTGTTTCAGTATGTAGATGCACAGAATTTAAGCAAAAATAAAGTGGTTTTAGGACGGATACAACACTCAATATGAATTAAAAAGAACTTTAAAATTCACGATTTTGAGACAAGATGGATGCCATATATCATTTTGAAGTGGGTCACATGAATGAATGATGAATGAATGATATAAAGGTGGGTGGCTCCAGAAGAGCCTAGCACATCGACCAGAGGTCTATTGTACTACCCCAAAAAGTGAAGGTCCCTAAGAGAAGAGACCAGTAGCCGATGCAAACATAAGCAGGCACTTGACAGGAATGTCGTTCAGCTCCCAGGGTTCAATCACACGACGACCAATGTGTTCGAATCTGTGAGCAGAGTAGGCCTCACATTCACACAGAATGTGAGCTGCAGTTTCTTCGCTGTAATTGCAGCCTCTGCAAAGCGAATCTTTGGAGACACCCATAATATTAAGATGTCTCTTGAGAGTGCAGTGCCCAGTAAGGAGCCCAACAGCTCTCCTGATGCCAGTTCTACTGAGCCTGAAAAGTTCCTTTTGACGTGCACTAGGACAATTACAATTGAGAATTTTCGCTTGCCTTTGCCCTTTAGTGTCACGCCAGTTCTTGCATTGAAGCTTCCTGAAGATGTCAAAGACAATTCTTCTGATAAGATCATTGGGTATACCCAAGGCTGGCTCAGGGCCCACAAAAGGAGTATTAGAGCCTTTCCTAGCAAGTTCATCCGCCAATTCATTGCCAGGAATGCCCGAATGACCAGGCACCCAGTACAGAATGACACTATTATTACTAGCAATTTTACAGAGAGCTTTATAGCATTCCCAAACAAGGGAAGACGTCACAGTGAATTTCCCCAGAGCCATAAGAGCAGCCTGACTGTCAGAACAAATGAAAATCTGGCTATTCTCGTACTTTCTGTCATAGCAAATTCTACAACACATAAGAATGGCAAATACTTCAGCCTGAAAGACAGTAGCAAAATTGCCAAGCGGATAAGATAGCTTAGTGCCATCATCAGGGCAGCAGACTCCCGCACCAGTACTAGTGCCAATCTTCGAGCCATCAGTATACCATACAAAACAATTATGTTTATTGTAGGTTGGAGTCCTCTTCCAATCATCCCGCGAGGGGACAAGAATTTCATAAGGCTTATCAAACGTAAATTTGACGTGTATGCCATCAGGTGGCATACAGAAATAAGGATGCCTAGCAACATTACTGTTAAGTTCGCCCCAAGATAGATACCTTGAGTAATCTTTCCAGTGTTTCAGATATTTGAGTCTGTTCATGCAGATAAGTGCCTCTGCTTCAATACGCATATAAAGCGGATGCAAACCAAGTAAAAGTTCAAGAGATGCAGTAGGAGTGGTTTTCATGCATCCGGAGATTGCAATGCACACCATCCTTTGAAGCTTAACTAAATCAAGTTTAGCAGTTTCATTTCTAATTCTGGACCACCAAACAATGGATCCATAAGAAATGATAGGACAGACTATCATCGAGTAAATCCAATGAATAGCTCTGGGATTAAGGCCCCAGGTTTTCCCAATAGCATTCCTACAAGACCAGAAGATTCTTCTGGCTTTAGTTGTGCAGTAGTCCAAGTGTCTCTTCCAATTAAGTTCCTTGTCAAAGTAAATTCCCAAGAATTTAACCTCCTTGGAGCAAATAAGCTTCTGCCCAAATAAGCAAATATTTCCAAGATTAAGTATGCGTTTCCTTGTAAACGCAACTAAAGCAGTCTTCTGCGGATTAACCGTAAGACCTGCATTTTTACACCATGCTTCAACCCTCCTAAGAGCAGTAGACATCATGTCAGAGACAGTGTTGCCAAATTTGCCCCTGGCAACGATGACAACATCATCAGCATATCCAATGCAAGAAACACCAGAGACATCAATGCTATCCAGAAGAGAATCCACAACAAGACACCAAAGAATTGGTGAGAGCACACCCCCTTGTGGACAGCCCGAAAGTGCATGCACAGTCATACTTTCTCCAAGTAAAGATGCACAGATATACCTGTTAGATAGCAGGTTCTTAATCCAATAAGATATCGTGGTATCAACACCTCTTCTGTTGAGAGCAACAAGAATGGTGTCAATGGGTACTTTATCGAAGGCACCTTCAATGTCAAGAAAGGTAGCAAGAGCAATTTCCTTGGCATTGAGATTTCTCTCTAAAATAAAGGAGAGACTGTAAAGAGCAGTGTCCGTAGATTTGCCCGGTTGATAGGCATGTTGAGAACTAGACAAGGGCTTAGAGGCCAGAATCACTTCCCTTAAATACCTATCGATAAGTTTTTCAATAGTCTTAAGCAGAAAAGACGTAAGGCTGATAGGCCTAAAAGATTTGGCCTCATAGTAATTGTCCTTTCCAATTTTTGGAATGAAGATTACCCTAGTATGCCTCCACGCATTTGGTATATAACCAAGGGCAATACAAGCACTGTAGATGTTGCAGAGAATAGGAGCAAGCATCTCTATTCCCTCCTGGAGAAGAATAGGAATGATGCCATCAGTTCCCGGAGTTTTATAGGGTTTATGGGAATTAATTGCCCATTTAACCCTATCAAGAGTAACAATGCTCCTAGCAATACCCCAGCTATTGTCGTCAGACAAGGTGGAGCAAGCAATTCCACTGTCATTCTGAACAACAGGATGAGAAACCGGAAAGTGAACTCTGAAGAGCTCACTAAGAGTCTCCTCACCAGTGACAGTAAAGTCACCATTGGGCTTCTTAACAGTGTTAAGTTTACAATTTCTGTCTCTAGCCATCAACTTAACAAGTTTTGCAACGGCAGGAGTATCATTAATACCTTCGCAGTATGTTCTCAAAGAATTTTTCTTGGCATCCCTAACTGCTTTATTATAAGTGGTGAGGGCAGATTTATAAGTCTGCCAATCACCATTCTTCTTGGCTCTATTAAAGAGCTTTCTGCATTTCCCACGCAACCGGCTGAGCTCACTAGTCCACCAAGGAACAGTCCTTGGGGAGTCAGCTATGGTGGTTCTGCAGTTTTTATAAAAGGCGCCGATGATGGCCTGTTGCACAAAGTCAACAGCCAGATCCACGCTTTCAGTAGAGGAATACTCACCAATGTGTTTCACCAAATTGGCCCTAAGGTCTTCTTTGTAGGAACCCCAATTCGTCTTCCTAGGGTTCCTACCTTTGTCCTCTAAAACAGTTACAGGACCTTTAACAAAAAAAGAAATTAATTGATGGTCAGACAAAGATATATCATCTGAAACCCTCCAATCAATTACGGACTCAAAAGCAGAACTATTACACAGGGTAATATCCAAAACCTCGCGACGTTTTAAGGTCACAAAGGTAGGAGTATTACCCTTATTAAGTAAATAGAGCTTATGAAGAAGGATCTGATCCAAAAGATCATCACCCCTGCGGTTACAATTACTACTACCCCAAATAGTATTATGGGCATTTGCATCGCAACCAATGATCATTTTTTTACCATTGCAGTACTCAGTAAGATTAATAATGACCTTAGAGAGAGTTTCCTTATCTTCATAAGGAAGATAGGCAGAAGCAAAGATGTAATCCATCATATGTTCGTCCGTTTTAAGTTTCACATTGATAGCAACATTGTCACCATCAAGGAATTTAATCAGATGAACAGCATTGAGCTTGTTGCTAACAGCAATACAGGCTCTGGGTCTGGTACAGGATGTGTCATAAAAGACACTAAATCCTTTGATCCCTAGACCCAAAATCTTTCCATTACAGGTCCAGGGTTCTTGGATAAGAGCAATATCAGCTCTACCATTGAAAAGCCTTTTGCTAAGAATAGCAGAGGCAGATCGACTGTGATGCAGATTAATTTGCACAACCTTAAGACAGCCCATAAACAAAAAGAAGAAAAGGGCACCGAAAGACTGGGAGAAAGAAATTCACCTAGTATCATGACAATGATCAGCATCCAGCATGATATCATTGTCAAAATCCTTCATGCGTTTTTCCAACTCATCATCCGAGATCGGAGGGTTAGCATGAAGTGTAACATCTGAACCAGAAGCAATTTCTAGTTCGTTAAGTCTAGGTATCATAGTCTCAAGACTACCAATACTTACCTGAGAGTAGGTCGCCCGTTCTGCTGGCTGTTCCTCCATCTCCATCTTCCCCTTAGGCTTTTCGTTTGGATCACGAAGAATCTTAAAGACTCCACGGTCCAAACCGGTGAATGCACCAAGGTCAGCTTTGCGAATCGCATCCGCAGCCTCCGAATCCACCTCGAAGATCCATCTTACAGAGTGGGGTTCCACAAAGTTTTGCAGAACACGCCACTCCTCAGACTTCAACTCCGGGTTGAAACGGTTCAGCCGTTTCAGCAAGACGCTCGGCTCCTTTGTGTACACATCCCTGGTTTTAAATGCCACCTTGACAGGTTTGGGAAGGTCATTAGCACTCAAGACCATAAGTGCCTCTCCCAGAACCTGACTGTTGTTATGGAAGGTTCTCTTGACCCATTCCACAGTATTTGCATCATTGCAATGAAGAATCACAGCTCCAGCGTTTGAGCTGAAGAGATGAATCTTCGGAAGTTGCTCACCAGTTGGGATCTCATCTATTTTACCGAGAGTCACCAACTGGATGTTATCAACCTCCTCCTTGCTCAGCTTGCTAGAAGGGAAGGACTTTTTGACGATGGCCATCTTAATAACCTGGACCGCTTGGGCGTATGTTCCAGGTTTGATGTCCGTCCTCGATCTCTTCTTGTCGATAAGATCTCTTGGAGAAGGTGTGGCTCCTGTCGACCTAGGTCGTTTGGTGCCTCCAACTTTCTCTGCGGCAGTGCCGGCCTTAACAGGCTCCTGGTTCAACTGCCTAGGCGTGCGCCTCCTCCTGCACCTCTGTGCTTTGGTGAGTATACCCTGCGTCACAGCCGTGGTTTCAGTGTGTCTGTCACCAAAGTTCGCGACTCCACTTCCTTCCACAGCCGGACTGCAGGCTTCCTCCTTTTTTCCATGATACAACCCCAGAGGGGTTGTTTCAATGGTTGAATGGGAAACATCCGAAGATGTGCCCAATCCTTTCAACACTTCCTCATCTACATCGTCGCAACACGGAGAATCAGGAAAACTCGAAAGAGCCCAATCTGATTTCTCCATGCTGTAACCATAAGATAGGAAAAGGAACCACGGATTACTTCCAGTTCGATCGAGGCCCCCGCTAGGCCTCGTCTCCCCACACTTTTCTAACGTGAAAAGTGTAACCGCCGGAGTCATTCGCAAAGCTAGATGATAAGGAGCGGGTCATAACGTGCACCAGGTACACAGGGCCCAGGGATCAGCAAGGATCCAAGGGGGATTTCTTGATATGAAACGCTCCCCACCATCCAACCAACGCAACCAAGGGACTCGACCTCTGGAACCGTTTACTGCAAACGTTTCTTGAAAGCAATACTACAGATGCACGCCGCTTCGCCCTTTTCGCCACACAACCACCTGGTCCCGTTCCCGAGCCCAAACGGTATACCTTACAGCAGAGGCCGAAGAGTGGTACTAACAGGATCATTGGAACACACAAGCCCCACCACCGCGACAAAGCATAGACATCATTCAGTGGGGTATAATAATACTATAATAATTTATTTTATTTAAAAATTAAGACCACAGAGCTACAAGTAATTAAACTCTATGCTCAAAACTTTATCGAAAAAAATCGTCCTTCTCTTTGTAAAATCAATGAATATTTCATTCATATCAGCTATACAGACTCCATGAGCTAAATCATTTTGTGTTAAAGAAATACAGCAATTCTAATACAACTCATTCTACATATTTTGCTGTTTACATTTTACATAAGTGAAAAATAGGCTTCGTTGTAGAAATAATCAAATTTGGATGAGCATTTAAACTCAAATATATTGTAATTGCGTTGTTTCAGTATGTAGATGCACAGAATTTAAGCAAAAATAAAGTGGTTTTAGGACGGATACAACACTCAATATGAATTAAAAAGAACTTTAAAATTCACGATTTTGAGACAAGATGGATGCCATATATCATTTTGAAGTGGGTCACATGATCTTTTCATATCATGGTCACGTGATCGCTTCATATAAGAGGTGTAATTATTATTTTAATTTTTATTTAAAAAACTACTGAATATATATCACTGAATTTTTTAATTTCGATATTTTAACATATCAAAATTATAACCACTATACTTCAAAATCCAAGTTTTCCAATGGGTGGAAAAGCTGTAATATTTGAAATGCCACAATTGTTGCGTTGCAACTCAGTTTGGTTGCTTACTCTTTTGTGAAATATTGGTACACAACCACGAGATGTTTTGTTTTAAAAATAATTAGGACGTTAGATGAACATGGGGATTCTAAAGATGTTTAATAATTGGCGATGTTTGAACAGAATAAGTGTATATATACGTATTCAAGTATATTTATGTGCCGCAAGTTTATAGATTAGCTAGAATGTAAAATCTGGTCAGTACGTTTAATTTTTATACCACAAATCAAGTTAGTAAAACAATCGAATATATTAAAGTGGAGTCCATGGTCGGAGTTTTCAGATGAAATCGGAGCGAAAACTAAAAGTGCTATCTATCTATAAATAGTTAGCTAGTAATCCATATTGCTTTGCAAGCTTGTAAACAAAGCAAATAAATCTGAAGAAATCGAATAAACTTATTGAACTTTACTGGAGTTTTATCTTACCAATATATTATTCACGTAAAACAATTTCAACTGCATTGGACTGGAGCCACCGCCAATTATATTTTTCTGAATTTATCATGAGTCAGAAGTAACTTACTGTACTGCATGTAGTACTATGAAAGTTGACCTCACCATTATTTTTTCTTATAAAATTTGAATTTGTAATTGCATAAATCTTATGAATTATTTGTACATCTTAGCAGTGAAACATTATAAACAAATCAAACAAATGATCTCATGAACAAATTAGGAAAGGGGAGATAAAGGAAAAGCATTTCAATCCCTAAGAAGCAAAAATATAATATAACAGGACAATTCAGAATTTTACTGGTTATTATCAGCAATTTATTTAAATAGCTAATATTTAAATATTAGATTAAAAATGCAAAAATATTTTAATTTATTACCTTTCTGATTTTGCAGATAAAAACCTGGAAGCCTATTTCGAAGCTGTTTGTTACTGTCCATTGTAGCCCCTCTAAAATCTGATTCAAATATTGCAGGGACATAGATACAGAATAATGGAATACTAGCCAAATTACAAGAAAGTTTTACACCTTGACGAATTTAACATTTGTTTTATTGTATCACTGGAACGGATTACCCAGTGTTGACTAGGACGTAAATAAACCCCCGCTACTTAAATAATACATTTACAGATAACACTACACAATTTTCTTCAAATCCTAAACCAATGACAAATTACCAGTACGCTATCCGCAAAGTAAAAAAAGAAAATACAGGCTCTCCGTAATGTAAAAAATAAATGAATGAAAGATTAATAACCTGTAGGAGATGAACGTGGCATTAGATCGTTATGGTAGCTGTTAAATCGTATGGGTAGCTGTTAGATCATATCGATGACTGGAGGTTCTGTAACTGTTAAATCTTGAATATAGCTGGCTAGGTCATATCGGTAGCTAGAGATTAACTGATTTTAGAATTTAAAAATTCGTTAAAAAATATAATTTAAATTTTTGAAAAGGCCTTCGAGATGCATTAGTTTAGGTATAGATGCGACTGTGTGAAAAAATTCAGTGTGGTAGATATCGCGCGGTACTCTGGACAGACAAACGGACAGATTCTTCTTTTTATTATAGATTCACTGGGGGTGAAGACGATAGAAATGTAATGTTTAAAATGTCCCTGAGTTTGTGACAAGTGAATGAAAATAAATAAAAAAATATTAGAAGATACAAAATCTAATCCAAAGGCACGAAAAATACTTAGAATAGAAAAGGGGATAATAATTAGGAAGGAAAGGGGGAGGGGAATAAAAATGAAAAATATTCTATTTTTCTACCAAAAGATAAAGTGGATCGCAAAACTAAGAGGGGAGGGGGGAGGGGGGAAATCATATTTGCAATTACTGGAGGACAAGGTGGGAAAAAACTCAATATTTTTTTAGTAATTTTGTAAAAAATAATAAACGAAAACATATGGAAAGAATTTAGAGATACATAGGTCCAACAGAAACACAGGGAAATACCCAAATGCTTCCAATTTAATTCAAAAACAAGGGGGGGGGAGTAGAAATGAAAAAATGTGAATTTCGAGTGGGGTAATAAAAAATTTCCATTCGTTGGAAAAGAGGAACATCAATATTTCATTTTTCTGGGTTTTGAGAAAAAAATGGACAAAAAAATACCACATATCATACAATAAAACTTTATATAAGGATAATAGTAACTCGAATGTTTTAAGTTGACTAGAACATGCGGATAGGGGCAACGAATTGTTTGAGTAGAAATAAAAAAAATCACAATATCAAAATGTATATTATAAATTTTAAGATTGTTTACTTAACATTTTACCTAAAAGTGTATTACATTATAATTATAACTAAAAGTGTAATTATGCAAAATTAAAATAATATTTACAGATTATTGAACGTATATCTAGACAGAAATTTGTATGCATGAGCAAAAGAATCTGTCAAATTCACAGACTGGGTCTATAGAATAAATTTATTAATTTATAAAACAGCTCTAATAATTTAGAAACAACTTTTCCACTTTTATGCAAATATTCATAAAGGAATATTTTGCTTCGCAAAAATCTTTTATACCATTTTTTTTTTTTTTTGCAATGAAACTGGAAAAATTACAAAATTAAGATCATTTTACACCATTGCTTAATTATTTGTGTCTGAAAATGCTTCATAGAACAGCCATGGGGCCTATAGATATTATTTTGATTAAAAACTTGAAAAAATTCTTTTAGCAGTATTATTCTGGGGCTAATGCCATAGACTAAATTCAGCATCAAATTTATTTTATTTGTTAAAACACATTAAAAATCAACAAAAGACATAGTCAATTAAGAAATTTTACGAAAATATTTTAAATAATTGAAAAAAAAGTTACCCGAATACTTAAAAGAAGCCATATTTGACGAAGATGAATTTGTGAATCTTGCACAGCAGCATAACACAACACTTTGAATACTAAGAAGTAGCTTTTTACTTCTAGTCACTGTGTTATCTGCAACTGCAATGGCCTCCTGCTAGGCTCAACGCCCAAATGAGCTAAAATGGTAGATGACCAAAATAATGACCATCTGAACTAATCTCCTCCCTCCCGTCTTTTTAGAAGTGCCATCATAGAGACCACATCCATGTGTTTACAATTTGAATTTGGAAGCAGGAACAAATTCTGAGAATCGCCCCTTGGGTTTTTCCGGTATTTGGGGGAAACAAGGTCGTCAGCCTCAGGGATTGCAGGCTGTACCCAGCTGCAAGTTGTATAAAATCTAGTAATCTCCTAAGTGTTTGAGCTTAGTACTTTCAAGCAGAACTATACATTGCTTCAAAAAAGATATAATTATGAGAGAAAAACGATTTTATCCTCTTAATGTTTTAATACTATCTAAAAAAGTACATTAATATATTTATATTAAAGTGGCACAAAATAGGTTCAATTTCAAAATTTTTTTTGAATACGACCACAAAAGTCATTCTTACTACACCAAATTTCACTTCCAAATGGCCGCCCCTAATTCGGCCGCTGTGGGCAATTGCCCACGCCCCTCATGCCTTAAACCGGGCCTGGGTGCATTATGTTCAATGCTTTACTCAATGATGTTTCTCAAAGGGAAAATATGTTCAGTGGTTCCAGCTCCACTTCAAAATCCTGCTAACTGTAACTGTGCTAGGATAGACATTAAAGTGATACCTTTCCAGCTCTCACAGGAAGAGAGATTTTCCTTTTTAGATATTTTAATTATTGTTGCTTCTTTCCATTTTTCTGATACTTTTCAGTTTTCCAGATAAAGTTAAATGAAGTCTTAAAATATCTAGCAGTCTCTTCAGCATTAACTTCAAGCATTTCTGCAGCTATCATATCATTTCCACAGGCTTTATTTGATTTTAATGCCTTCAAAGCATTTTAAATCTCAATCAATGAGATTTCCTCTGTAGAAATGTTTAAAGTATGTGGCACATCAAATATGACCATTGGCTGCTTACTACTGTTGATGTTGTAAGAGCATTTAGTGTTTTTTCAAAATGTCCACCTTTTCTCAACCTCCGCTTCAACAGATAAAAGTCTACCATTTCTATCTTTGACTCCACATTTATGTTTTTTAACTTCCACTTATTTGTTTGATTATTTGGTAAACAATTCTTGTGTATCCAGTTTTAGCAGCATTTTGTGCTTCACTAGCTAGATCATCATAGTATTTATTTTTGTTTTTCTTGGAGCTTCTTTTGGCATTCTTATCTGCCTCTCTCTATTTTTATTTATAAACTTGATACAGTCTTTCAGATCTAGTTCTGTCAAGAACACATATTATTTTCCTTCTATGTTCAACAAGTTTCCATGTTTCACCAGTAATCCATTTTTTATTCTTTAACTTTTCTTTTTTCCCCAATAGTATTTTCTGCTGCTTTGCTTAAAATAGTTTGTAGCCAGCTCCACTGCTCTTCTACATCTTTCAACATTACTTCATTATTCTCTAAGGCAAAGAATCTGTTTTCCAATGCAATATTGAATTTCTCATGAATCTTCTTTAATTTAGCAATATCGTATCTAACAAGTCTGTTATTTTTACTGTTCTTTTTGTATTTAAGCAATTTTAATTTCAAATTTAACACTACAAGGTGATGATCAGTGCCAGCATTTGCCCCTCTCTTAAACCTAACATCCATTATAGATCTGGTAAATTTTCCATTAATTACAATATGGTCTATCTGATTTCTTGTTTTTCCATCTGGCGATGTCCAAGTTAACTTATGTATATTTTTGTGCTTGAACTTGGGTGTCTCCAATCACTAAGTTGTTTAATTCACAGAATGAAGCAACTAGTTCTCCATTTTCATTTGTATCACCATAAGCTTCATTGCCTATGGACTTCTCTTTCTTACAAATTCTGGACTCAACCTTAGCATTAAGATCTCCAATAACTAGTAAAAAGTCATGCTTGGGAACTGTCTAACCAGCACTTTCTGAAGTAGATCATAAAAACGTTCTTTCACTGCATAGTAGGAGCATTCACTTAAATGATGGTTATTTTGATAAACTTTGAAAAGAATCTTGCTCTCACAATCCTGTTACTGATGGGTTCCCATTCTATAAGGCTTTTTCACTCAAAATAAAGGCAGCTCCTCTTTCGTGCTTGTCCTCCATTCCAGAATAAAATATAGTCTTATTGTCACTTGTCTTCATTTTCACGAATTGAGTCCATCTTACCTTGCTGACTCCCAATATGTCCAGCTTATAGTTGTCCATCTCATTCTTGACTTGTCTTTCCAATTTGGTACATTGTTCTTACATTCCATGTTCCTATTTTCAACAAGTGTTTAGGCTTTTGCAGTGACTTTTTCAGCACCAGAGATTCCCTAAGGCTTTCCCCCTTGTGTGTCATAAACAGACTCCTCAAACCATGCAAGATGGCCATCATCTGGCATCTCGCAAGTCGAAACACCATCAGCCAAAAGCAGTTTATTCAAGCTTGGGATTTCAGTAATCAAAGTTTTTCATAGGAAAGGATGATTGGCTCTTTGCACAAACCCTGAAAGGGGGAACCCAATTATACCCTTGGAGACTGGATATCCATTTTAGTCTCCTTTTACTACATGCATGAGCTACAGTGGTGCTATATTTTTACCCTGGCCACCACAAGGGAACTTACATGATCCTGCTTATTTATTATTTACAAATGCCAGGCATTTCACAACTAAGGCATTAGCCTTCTAGCTTCTCAATATCTTTGCGTAATACAATTAAAACCATTAAGTGCAGTGCATGTGTCTGAATGTTCTCTATTTATATGTTATCTAGAATTACACAACGTACAATTAGGTGAATTCCTAAGTCCAATTCTAAATAAATGGGTATTGAGGCAATCATGTCTAATAAAAAGATGAAACAAAGCAACAGCCGAACCATGGGAGAAACTTGGAATTGTAAATTTTGAATCAGAAAGACATTCTCAGGCCTTTCCCCTAGCTTCGTTGAACATGTTGGATTTATATTTTTTTCCATACTCCAACTTATTTAGACATTTGGCAGAATGAAAAGTCATTAATGGGTTTGAAGGACAGCAGTACCTTTCTTTACCAAGAGGTCTGCCCTTTCATTTCCTTCCATACCACAGTGATCAGGAACCCACTGCATCGCAACAGAATTAGCCAAAGAGATTAAAAACAATCTACAGTCATAATTTGTCTCAAGCCACAATTTCTATTTCTAGATATAACTTTCAGGGCAGACATGGAATCGGACAAAATAATGACCTTGGTGAAACTGTATTTACGATCTGACATCTGTTCTAAGGCTACATGGATAGCCTCCACTTCACCATCAAAACTAGTTGCATCTATACTAACTACTTTATAAAATGAAAATGTTCTGCTTATTTTAAATTATACAAATTGGCACTAGTAACTAGCTTTTTTTTCAAATCCACATTTGATTATTGATATCTGACAGTATTGATTACTTATTAAACTTTGATACTTCTAAAGATATTTTTACAATAATTTCATTCTCCAAAAATCTTAAAAAGATATAAAATATGATCACAGTAACTGCAAAATTAGTTTAAAATTTCTCTTCCATTTGCAAAAGATTTTTTATTTCCAAATCAATTGATTTCATTTTGAAAGAAAGTTTATTTAACTTTGTTCTTTTTTCTTATAACAGTAATTTAAAGAATGTATTTGTTTTTTTTTCATATATATATTTATATAAAAATAAGTTGCTTTTATAGGTTCTAAATTTGGATGGATTGAAACTTGCTCTAGAAGTAGTTTTGCTGAGTCATAATCCGTATGTTATTGTAATCCTATATTTCATAATTAGTTAGAATTCTGTCATCTAAGTCAGTGTTTCTCAGCCTTTGTGAGACCACATCCCTGTAAATTATTTTTTTATGAGGGCCTGGTCCCAACAAATTTACTTGTTGGGACCAGGTTGTTTATTTCTAATTCTGTTTTTAAGTTCATTAAACTAACATAAGTATTAATAATTAATCATGGCATAATTATAAAGCATATTAGTACATTTATGTATATGGTGTAGCATGTTGACAAATATAAAATTATATTTAAATAAGCTATCAATCACTGGACTAATGAAATCATGTAGCATATTGTAATTTCCTCAGACCAACATCATTCAATTAATTTATGCTGATTTTCATTGATATATCCCATTCTTATCACCAAAAATTTATAATATCATTCAGTATAAAATGGATTATTGTATTATCGAACTGATTTTACTGATGTTAGTTTAGAAAAAAAAACCCAGTATTATTGAGAGAGAAAAATATTTATCCATTGTAATTCACCATAGAAGTCAGCTGAACAGTCTCTTATTCATATTAAAATTTAAATGCAGCTTGGTCACTTGCATTTGCTACAAATATGTTATTTAGGCATTCTGGTTCTGAGCTTTTCAGCACATTCATGAATATTATTTTCCTTAGAATATTTCCACTCTGAAATATTTTATAATAAAAACATTCTTAAAAAAATAAAATGACAATTTCTAAGAGAATCTCTTGTGGCCCAGTATAATTGATATTAGGGCCCGGTACCTGGCTGCGGCCCGACGGTTCAGAAACACTGATCTGAGTGCTTTTCTAGTTCTCACATTATTCAGATAGTTTTATTGACTGCAATATATATGATACTTTAATTACATTTTACCACAGAGCCCTAAGAATAGGAATGAATAGCTTAGGTGCATATGCTTCAGTTAATCATCTTCATTTTCATGCATATTATTTGAAGGAAACACTTTATTTGCAGTATGCTGTAAGTATGATTATTAATATTACTACTAGAAATTGAGAATAAAATGTTTTTAATTCAAATTTCATGAAGCCTAATTTATGTATGTATTTAATAATATAACAAGAAATATAATTTAAGTTAAACTCATATTATCAAAATATGCTCAAACTGCTGTTAAAAACTAAATTAATATAAAATCTTTAACTACAGCATACAATACAATACTGTTTCGAAGGCAAAAAACAGCCTTCTTCTTCAGAATGTAAGAAGCGCAATATCACTTATTCAAGTAAGTTCAGCATCTGTGGTAGAATAGCACATGTGACTGAAGGTAAGAGAATTGCCATTGCCATGAGAAGAAATGAAAAGATATAAAACCAAGGAGGCAGAAAAATGAGTGGCAGGATACTATGAATGATTGATAAAAATCCCAGGAAAAAAAAATAATTGCACAATATAAAGAATAAATGAAACAAAACCAAGGCGGTAAGAGAACAAATAGCAGAGTAAATAGAAATAACTAACTAGTGAATAAATCTACTAAAATGGCAATGGAAGTAAAATAGGATGTTTAAATAAGTAGTAAAAGTATAAACAAGAAAAATAAGTGGAAAATAACAGAAAATGAAAGCAAAACAACTAGAAATTGTTTTGCTGTCATTTTTCTTGTTTATGCTTTTTACAGTTGGTTTAAACATCTCATCTTACTGTTTTAGTAGGTTTACTCACTAATCAGTTGTTTCTATTCATTCTGCTAAACATTCTTTTTTTCCTTTATTTTCTGCCATTCTTTTTTTCCTGTGGTTTCTACTGTTCATTTGCAGTATCCAGCCTCCTTGGTTTAACCTCCTCATGCTGATGACAACTTTTCTCCTATCTTTAGTCCTGTGTGCTATTCTACCAGACAGGGGGGTGCCACTCCTCTGCCACGAACACTATCTGTGACGTCAGTTGGAGTTGGAGTTTACTTGCAGAGCGCGGCACAAGATGGCGTGCAGGTTTTTTTAATTTTTTGTTTGAAACAAGTGTATTTTTAAAGTGTTTATCGGTTTCGAAGACTTCTTACAAGTTCAACTAGAATTTTAATCAAAGATTTGCATCTTAAATTCCAGGCAATGCTAGCTTTTTTTATGTGAATAAATAAGTGTTCTTTTCGTAATATAATGTATATTTTAGAGTCGTGTTTCCCAACCTCAGATACATGCAAAAATTTCAGTATTGAAGAATAGGACTCATTTAAATTCGTTTATTAAACCGAAGATATTTTTTATTAAGAAATTAATGACTAAAAGCACATGTATATTTTCAAAATTTATTTATATTCCTTTTTTTAAGGTTGAATAATGCAAATTTTAATCAAAAATTTTCTTTTAAAGTAGTCAACATTGTAAAATTTATATTAATTTGGGAAAATGCACTTCTTTTTTGAAACATTAGTTTAGTTCATGAAGTTCCATTATGTAGGATTTTTAAATCTTAAAAGATGAAAGTACAGTATACTCATTCATTTCATTTTACAGCAAGTTATTTGTATCTTTATATATTTTCTAATGATGTTCTTGTAATGTTTGAAAAATCGAACAGGATTTAATCTCGCACATTTTATATTAATTAAATTTTATTACATTACATTTTATTAGTTAAATTTTATTACATTACATTTTATTAATTAAATTTTATTACATTCAAAAAATGGGGGGGGGGGGGGGGAAGTACGATTCAAAAGAATAAACCGGTGCGGGTTTTCAAGGGGATAAAGGTTGGGAACCGCTGTATTAAATCAGATTGCAAGTTGTGTACATGTATGTGCATGCAAATTGTGAACAAAATTCATATAAATTATAGAAGCATCACTTAAATCATTTACTAGTTAGGCATAAGTACATCCCCCCCCCCTAAAAAGACATAAAACTCTTAGTCTTAGCGTTTCAATTATTGTTTTGATTTTCAATTATTAGAGATAACATAATCGAAAATAACTTTATTTATATGCATTTAGAAAGAAATTACGCAATGTTTATTTGTGTATAATGAAAATTTTAGAATGATTGCTTGTTTAGAAAACTTTCTGAACATATTTCTGTAAATTCGCAATTTAAAACAAAAGTCATATACATTATAGAAACATCGCTTAAATCGTTTACTAGTTAGGTATAAGTACATCCCTCCCCCCCCCCCCTAAAAAGACATAAAACTCTTAGTGTTAGCGTTTTAATTATTGTTTTGATTCAATTTCGCACATTTTATATTAATTAAATTTTATTACATTACATTTTATTAATTAAATTTTATTACATTACATTTTATTAATTAAATTTTATTACATTCAAAAAATGGAAGGGGGGGGGGGTACGATTTAAGAAAATAAACAGCTTGCCCGTATATATTTCATCATGAATCAATATACTATAATACATTTAATTTATTATTCTGAAAGTATATCATAGTGTGTGTGTTAAACGATTAGTTTCTATATTTTTATATGTTTACATTGAATTTCGATTTGATATAAATTATCTGTTTGATCTAAAAAAAACTAATAACATCAAGTGTTTAGCAATAAGTTCTTCACTATAAAAGCATCACTTAAATCGTTTACTAGTTAGGCATAAGTACATCCTTCCCCTAAAAAGACATAAAATTATTAGTGTTAGCGTTTTAATTATTGTTTTGATTTTCAATTATTAGAGATAACATAATCGAAAATAACTTTATTTATATGCATTTAGAAAGAAATTACGCGATGTTTATTTGTGTATAATGAACATTTTAGAATGATTGCTTGTTTAGAAAACTTTCCGAACATATTTCTGTAAATTCGTGTATTTAAAACAAAATTCATTAAAAATAACATCGCCTCCTGTAATAACATTGACTGGTTTCAAAAAGCGAAACGAAACTTTCAGATGATTTGTATTTTTCAGATAGGGAAATACAGTTTTATTATATATGTACCCTTCCAAAAAAACCCTGTACTGCATATTTAAGTTGTGTCAAGTAAAATTAATGTTATTTGAGTATTTATTTCATATTTTAAATTAAAAAAAAGGATTAAATTAACTTTGTTAGCATCCTTTAACATTGGAGTCTACCGGGCCGCTCCTGACATTTAACTCCAAGTGACGTTGCGTCTTTACGTGCTCTCATTGGCTAGAGCTGAAGTGGCGCAACTTTATAGATATAGTAACCTTGCTACCAGATGCCAAACTTGCTTGAATAAGCAAGAATAAGCTTCTTGCTTGTTCTGAAGAAGACGGCTGTTTTTTGCATTTAAAATAGGTTCAGATCCAAATTTATACTGTATGCTGCAGTTATATGATTTTATATTACACAATTCACATATATTATTACTTTGACCCATCTTCACATACAGTGGATTCCACTTAATTGGGACTTCCACTTTAGTCCAATTAAGCTAAGTATTATCTACAGTACTAAAAGATAGATATATGGTTCATAGAGTCAGTAGCATAGAATTAAAAAGGTATAAAACTAGAAATTAGCTAGTATTACTGAAAAGCACAAAGTTTAGCAGTATTTTGGCCCAGTTTAGCAGTATAGTGACCAAAGCTGAAGCTAATTTGTTATATTTACAACTTGTTTTTGTTCTTCGAGATTGCCTCAATTAAGTGGAATCTATGGTATATCTACCTATAACTTAAATCTACATGTAACTTAAATCAGTATTCATAATCCTCATATATTTTTCTTTACTAAAATAGCCAGTAAAGCATTTAATTAGTGATTGCTATGAGCTTGAAGAGTTTCCATCTGAAGGATTTGCTTTTCAACTTCTAGATAAAGAAAATATTTTACCAATTGCAAGGTATTTAGAAGTGTTTGAACTAAAATTTAAACATAATGTTTTGTAAGTTAAAATTTCAATAAAATCAAACATAAAAGATATAATGTTTACTTGTTTAGGAAACATGCTGTTATTTTCAAAAATATTTACTTGGCCTGTTAGAAAATCTTTTAGAATATGTATGCACTAAAAATAATTGCCACAAAAGTTAAAATTTTTGATATTCATCAATGTTTTGAATTTAATACATCATTTGTAGTCCACATGATATTTTTTTATTAATTAATTCAAATTCCATTAAAAAATATCAATAAATACTTCAGGATAAAGCATGCCGATGCGGTGGTCGAGCGGTCAAGGTATGCATTTCCATCTGATCGCTCGATTGCCAGGTTGTGGGTTCGAATCCCACCAGCGGGCATGGATGTTGTGATGTCGAGGTTTAGTCAGTCTTCTGCCCTTGGGGAGCCTCTATAAAGTGAAGCTGCATATTACCCTTCGCCATGGGATCAGGGGTCTATTGGACGTGGTGTAAGGCTTTCCTTCACCATGGGGATTAGAAACAACAATAACAGGATAAAGCATTTAGTAACAATATAAGATATATAATAAACTCACTTATTATTTTTTAATTTAAAATGTTCTATTTAAAAATATATTAATAACTAATGTATTATTTATTTAATAATTTATTAATTTATATTTAAAATATCATTTTTAATATGTTTAATTAAATTTATATGTAATATAGTTATAATGAATTTTTTTATACTGATTCCTCAGTTATTTGATTTATTTTAATTGTCACATATTAAGTTCTGTTTAAAAAATAGTATATTTGAAACACTCACATTTATGCTTTTAAAATTTTACAGATCAGTAATGAAGCTGGTTCAATTTTTGCAAAAAGAAAAAATAGCACATAATATTTTCATTACTAGAGGAAGAGCCTTTTCTAATTGTGAAACAAATGATGAAGACATTTTTAATGCTGTTAGAATATTTGTTTGGGCAAGAAAATCTTCTTTTGGTATGTTACATTTTATCGTGAGATCTTACTCTGTTATAGCTTATAAACCTTTCAATGATATGTAATGTACCTAGTACCCATTTCCTCTAGTATACAGGCAAAAATATGTACTATGGAAGCTCTATTTTATGTTTTGAAACTGTATTCAAGTAGGTTATGATTAACTGAACGTCTTCTTACGTAATAAAAGAAGTGTTGCCGTATATTAATACAGTACAACCTCGAAAATCCGGACTCGTCCGGACTTTGCAGATTCCGGATTTTTGATTTTTCCAGATTATAGAATTTAAATAAAATTCAGATTTAATATAAATCATAATTTAATAACTAAATACACTATAAAGCACTATTTTTAGTAAAAATAACGGCAAAAGTTAAGTTAATCAATTAAAACATATTATTTAATCTAAAAAATAGGGCAAAAGAAATTTCTAAGAAAAAATATAGACATTAAAAATTTTGAATGTGTGAACGAAACGAAATAAAATGGAATTTGAATTAACATTTGAATCAACAATGGATATTTGAATTAACATTTGAATCAACAATGGATATTTGAATTAACATTTGTTATTTCATTAATTTTGGTTTATGGGAAAGCAGTTTTCTTTATCCTGTAGATGGACATTATTTCTGCTCGGTTATAATGCTTCTTAGTTCAAGACCTTTAATTGCATGATCGATTCTTTGCATAAGATTAGCAATGGGTATTTTTTCTTCTCCACATTTATCGTCGCTACTTCGATCTTTCTAATATCATATCGTGAATTTCGCCATCATTCAATTTATTTACAATTGGCGCATCATCATCACAGTGCAGATCTTTCGTTATATTGGCTTTGTCGAGATTTAATGAAGCGCAGGAAGATTTAATGAAGTGCCGAGATTTAATAAAGATCGAGGATTAGCATTTTTGATGATATATTTAAAAGTGTAAATGTGTTTAAACCATTTTCACTATTAATGAAAGAAAAACAAAAAATAAGAACTTAAAACTTTTATTTATTCTCTACTCTAGCATACATATAATGTTATGTTTAAAAAGGCTGATGACTCTGAAAAAAGTAAAAACTTTATTAGTAATAGTCAAATATGTAAAAAATATCGCAGTAAATAAAATAAATATCTTTTCCAAAAAAGAAAAATATCTCTTCTCTCAACGATTTTTCTAAATTACGATGAGTCATTACTAGGTTACAGCAGCATCCGGACGTGGTGGGGCAGGGAAAGCGAAGAAAGTAATTTGCGTAGTTCCTAATCGTAAACGTAGCCGACTGTCACCGGTGACAAGCCGACCCCTTTGAGAGGTTTGTGTGTTAATGACCTTGTTGCTCGGTTCTGTGCGATACGATATTATTTAGTTATTTATTTGCTATTTATAGTATGTAAATATGGCTTTCTAAACAAAAAAGGCAAAATATACAGTCAATTTCAAGCTGACACGTTCGACGAGAATGAAAATATCGTCTCATGTCGGGAGGGGGAGAAGATTCTGAAGACAAAACAGAATACATTGAAGAATGAAATTCGTACTACGAAGTGAACAAAATAAATTTCCGTGAGCGTTAATATGAATTCTCGGGATTTTTAGATTTAATTGAACAATCTGTGATAAAATATTACAATAACGTCCTAAAGTGTTTAATATTAAAAATTGCATTGTTTCAGAAAAATGTCTTTTTCAGTAATGAGAAAAGGAAATTTTGATAATAAAAATTCCGTATTTAAATAACGATGTATATTTTACGCGAAATAATTCATCGGGAGTTATGACTTGAATAAGGGGGAGGAGGAATTAATGCTAACAAAGTAATTCACGCTCTAACTACGAGCCGATCTACGGCCGTCCATCTAAACTTTCGTTTCATTTCCGGGTTCAGAAAGTCGATCGGAAAATACGGTAAAATAAATAATCTTACGTATAAGATAAATAATCTTACCCTGTTGTTTTTTAAATCCACGACTTCGTCAGTCCGGGGAAAAAAACAAAAAGAAAAAACCCGAAAATTTAAAAGACGTCCGGATTTTGGAGGTTTCCGAATTTTGGATGTCCGGATTTTCGAGGTTGTACTGTAAAATATGCCTGTGTTATTTGTAATGGAAAGTGGAATCATTAGGCAGTCATGAAATTTGATACAAAGGTAGCTGAACTCCCTGGATGATACCCTTGTCAATATTTTAAAAATTTAAATAAGTTTAAAGGTAAAAACTCAGTTCAACTGAAATTTTGTCATTTTAAAATGAATTTATTCCAGAAAAGCATTTTCTGAGAACAAGAGATATGAATGGTGATCGACAAATCAGACAACTGTTATTTAAAATGCAAAATTCTAATTTTCTGAATTTTAGAGATATTTTAATTTTCTAAACGTGTGATTATTTCATTATGATTAATAGGCATTCTGTGAAAAGCTTGGACATTTTCTGTTTTAAAGATTTTATTAGCAAATTGGATAATGAGTTACATTGCAGATAATTTTTTCAGATTTCTGTTTTAAAATGTTACTTGAAACTTAATTTTCATTGCATATGCTAGTTTTTCTTTATAAAACTGTCAGTTGTGTTAATAGTGTGCCTCATTAATGTAATGTGCTTTTTTCACTAATTTGGTCATATCTCAGCTTATAATTATGCTAGAGTTTAAGTTTTAAAAACTATACTTTTATCTTGAGCCAACTGTACTAAAGGCTGTGTATCCAGATTGTATGCATCCACATGTTTTATTAGGGCATATGTATTATACTCATGCAATGAACTAAATGTGTTTAAGCACGTATTAAGGGTCTATTAGGCCAGTGTAGCATGTTATTTATTTTTTATTTTAAGCAGGCATATTGTTAAAGTATTGTTTTTTTTTTCAGAATTTGCTGCATGTTTCAGTATAATTATAATTTAATTAGAGGCTTAAATCTTAAATCCTGGACAATGCCTGGTTTTCATGCTAGTTTTTATATGCAAAATTTGATGTTTTTTTTAAATGATATAAATACATTTAAGCAATTGTCTCATGATAGATTGAATGTTTTCAAATAATTGTTTTATGCTGCTACTGCTGAAGTATTTTTAGTTTCTGAGCATTTTAAGTTTTGACAAAGGAAGGCAAATATTTAAAAATTGGAAAATAATAACTTTTTCTATTATGTAATTATTGCAAACAATTTCATAAAAATAGCAGTATAATGGTAAAATGGAAATTGGATGCTTATGGACAGTTTGACATGTACATGCTGGTAAAATGATCAAATGAGTATTAAGGTAATACTCATTTTAAAGTAGTGAAAAACTCTTGTTTTGTTAATGCAGCAATATTATATTTTCCTTGAAAAACAATCAAATAATAAAAATCAGATGTCATAAGATTATATTGGAAAAGGGGCATAAAACTGATTTTGTCAAAAATAAATAAATAAAATAAAGAAATTTGCTTTATTATTTTCATTCAGCAATTTTACAGCACAATAAAGAAGAAATGGGATGCAAAAAGATTCTCATATTCAAAGCTTGAGCTTGAATAAAAAGTAATTTAGGTCTTAAATATTTTAATCTCATAATGTAATATGCTAATGTTTTCTCTATAAACTACAATTTTATAGCATTTGACATCTCTGTACATTATGTAATAAATAATATAAAGCTCTGGAAAGCTGATTGAAATTAATAGGTCGAAATGAATTAGAAAATCTGCTATTCTAGGGAAGAATCAAATAAAATCCTATTATAGGAACTGGATAGATTGAAAACAAAAATATTTAAAAGGTATTTTCTTAAAATTAAAAAAATAAATAAACAAATAAATAAAGAACAAATTTCGAATTAACAATCAAAACTAAAACATTAACTGAATTCCATTGTTATTTATAAGAATAGCAATGTAATAGTTTCTATAAATTATAAAATCTGTAGAAATCCTATTATATATGCAAATTAAGTATTTATTTAAACAAAATATATACTCATCAGAGACCATACTGATTCAAGGAGGATTTGTTTCAAATAACTTAATTATCCACATAGAACAACAGATGAATCTAGAACAGTGATGCTCAAACTTCTTACATCTGCAAAACTCTTTAAATATTATATTTCTATGGAACCCTATTTAGTACAGCGTATTTTATTGTATATTTATGAAATAAAAATATGTAAAAACAAATTTTTAAAAGATACAGATTCTTTATTGAAACTAACGATTATATAATCATAATACTATAATAAAATGATAATATCAGGTGTAAATATTAATAATTAACTAAATTTAATAGCTTGGTTATGTCTGCTTTTTGCTGTAAAGATGTTGAAAATTTATTATTGAAAATGTTGAGCAATTATTAATTATTTAATAATCTTTAATTGCTCAATATTGCTTTCATTTTGACCATCATTTTGAGTTTCCTTCAATGATCATACAAAAATGCTCGTCAATCTCTGATCTTGACTTTTTTGAAGCCTTCCATATCCAGAAAAAATTTAATAATTTAGTTAATGACTTATCCAGTACCAATGAATATCTATTTTGTTCTCAGTCTAGCAGAGTGCCCTTTAATTTGTTTTTCCATTTTCTTTATATTTGTTTCATTTCTATTTGCCTTTGAGTCTCATATATGTCATTTTAATTTATTTTTCATCTTGTTGAGACTCCTTTATTCTTATTTGGACTTGACTCATATTGTGGTATTTATGTTATGTTTTGACTCTCGCCCATTTTGTAAGCTTGTTTCAAATTGGTTAGACTGTTCTTCCTTCTGCTTTCTGATTGGTTCTTTTGGATGGATTCTTAATCCAGAACTTGGGTATAAACCCTTCTGTTTCTTCTATTTATGCCCATTTTATTCTTTTGACTTCAAATTTGTTGGTTCTCTAGCAGTGATGAAGGGGATCAAGCTATCCTCAAAATAGTTGTATGCTGCATTATTATTTTATTTGTTTCCATACAGTGCTCAAGTTTCCCTTATCCTTTGCACAAAGTGTTTTTTTTACTTATTGTTCTTCTATTTGTAGTCCTAAATAAGCTTATTAAGTTTAAACAAATGGATCCTACCCATGTCTTTAAAGAAATTTGGGAATTGGAGCAAGTTCCTATGTTTGTATTGCTACAATATGGGCTTAAGATGGTCAGTGAGTAAAACATTGTGTTATTCAAGTTTATAACACATGTTCATTCAGTGAAAATCAATATATAATTTTTCAAATCCAATTTACTTTGATATATTTAAAAGAAAACTTTTCCCCTGAGATTTCCAGATTTTGTAGAAAGTGGGAATCTCATTACAGTACAGCAGTGGTTCTCAAACTGGGGTCCCCGGACCCCTGGGGATCCATGACGAGGTTTTAGGGTGTCCGCGAACAACAAGCAATATTTAACTAATAAAAAGTTAGCTTTAAAAAAAATAAAATTCACTATTTTTCTCCACTCTTTTTTTATTTTATTTTTTTAAATAAAATAATAATGAACTTTTTTTCTAAATAACTTTTAATTCAATACATTCATGAAATTAATTTCAAACTGATAGGTTATGTCTTCAAACAGAATTAAATTGTTTGGGAGTAGGTTTCGTTTTGGCACAATGCTATGATTAACGGTGACGATACTCTGATGTAGCTTGGACGTCAAAGCACTTGTAACTTCGAGCACCTACTAGAGACCGGATGACGTTAGCTTTGAATAGAGGGGGGGGGGGGGAGGTAGCAAATATCTCCCACGCTGATTTACGCGTGTGCTCCCACGGAAAGCCACGTGACATAGCTAATGCCACGTGATGTACTTCATTAACGTACTTTCAACCCTGCAGATATTTGTTAATTATTTGATAAAATGGATCATTGGCTAAAATTAGGTACTTCAAAGCATCCTTTGGAAACTGAAAATGTTGTTGGTTCTAGTCGTATCGCAACTAATGAAGTGACGAGTTCGAAAGTAGATAGTTGTTCCAGTGCCAAAATTGTGAATGCTAACATAAAAAAGGTTCGTAAATATTGTGATTCATATATAAACTTCGGGTTTATTTCCATTGAAAAGGGAGAAGTGTTATCTCCGCAATGTGTTATTTGTTACCAAGTTTTACCTAATGAAAGCATGAAACCTGCAAAACTCTCTCGACATTTACAAACAAGACACCCGAGTTTGTTAAAAAATCTGTTGATTTTTTTCAATTAAAAGCTGACTAGTTGCATGGCAACCAAACAATGTTGTATAAAGCCAGTGGTGGCCATAATGAAAATGCTGTTCGTGCGTCATATGAGGCCTCTCTACTCATCTCTGAAAAGGGAAAGCCACATACCATTGGTAAAGAAATTATAAAACCAGCAGCTCAATTGATGGTCTCAGCAGTTCTGGATGAAAAAGCTAGTAAGTCTTTGAATTTAATTTCCTTGTCTAACAATACAGTAAAAAGACAGATAGATGAAATGGCCCAAAATGTGAAAGAAGACCTTCTCAACAGAATTAAAAAGCATTGCACATTATTTGCAATCCAGTTAGATGAAAGCACTGACATTGTCAATAATGCAAATTTGATTGCTTTTATCTGCTATAATTATGAAAAAAAATTACATGAGGATTTTCTTTTTTGTGTAAATTTACCATCACGCACAACTTCAGAAGAACTGTTTAACATTATGAACAAGTTTATGGTTGAGAATGACATTGATTGGAATAAATGTGTAGGTGTCAGCACTGATGGAGCAAGAGCGATGTGTGGAAGGAAGAGTGGATTGGTAACTAAATTAAAAGCTATAGCAACATCTATTGAGTGGGTTCATTGCTGTATCCACAGAGAAGCATTAGCAACAAAAGAAAATGCCACAAGAATTGAAGGAATGTTTTGATGAGGTAGTTAGAATTGTAAATTATATTAAAGCGCGTCCTTTAAATTCTCGATTGTTTGCCATATTATGTGCGGAAATGGGGGCAGTGATCACAAACAATTGTTAATGCACTGTGATGTAAGGTGGCTTTCTCGTGGAAAAGTATTAACCAGAATATTTGAATTGAGGGAAGAAGTAAAATTATTTTTATTTGAATCTAACTTTGACCTTAAAGATAGGTTCCATGAAACTAATTGGATTTTGAAGTTGTCATATCTGGCTGACATCTTTAACTATCTAAATGGACTTAATTTAAGCCTGCAGGGATCTAGAGTCACTATATTTCAAGTTCAGGACAAAATCAAGGGGATGAAAAAAAAATTTAAGATGTGGATTCAGAGATTGGACACAGAGATCTTCGAACAATTTCCATCCATGGCAGAATATATCCAGAGTTCAGAAGAAAATATTCCACAGGAAATAATTAATATTATTAAATTACACTTGAAACAATTGCATTTACAACTAGATGAATATTTTCCCGAAACCAATGACGGTGACGTGTGGATATTGAATCCATTTGCTAGTGAACTACCAACCAACCACTCTCTTACACCACAAGAAGATTTTTTGGCAGATCTTTCATCGGATTGTTCACTAAAATTAATGTTCTCACAAGTACAATTAGCTGACTTTTGATTATTAGTAATGGCTGACTATTCTCAACTTGCAAGAAAGGCTCTTAAGTGCTTAAGATGTGTGCCCTTTCCCACAACTTACTTGTGCGAAACAGCTTTCTCCCACCTGACATATTTAAAATCTAAGTTGAGAAATAGACTTGAAGTTGAAAGTGATTTAAGACTGAAATTATCAAACATTAAACCAAATATTACTGAGCTAATTGCAAGAAAGCAGCATCACTGTTCACATGGATGAAAAAGCTAGTAAGTCTTTGAATTTAATTTCCTTGTCTAACAATACAGTAAAAAGACAGATAGATGAAATGGCCCAAAATGTGAAAGAAGACCTTCTCAACAGAATTAAAAAGCATTGCACATTATTTGCAATCCAGTTAGATGAAAGCACTGACATTGTCAATAATGCAAATTTGATTGCTTTTATCTGCTATAATTATGAAAAAAAATTACATGAGGATTTTCTTTTTTGTGTAAATTTACCATCACGCACAACTTCAGAAGAACTGTTTAACATTATGAACAAGTTTATGGTTGAGAATGACATTGATTGGAATAAATGTGTAGGTGTCAGCACTGATGGAGCAAGAGCGATGTGTGGAAGGAAGAGTGGATTGGTAACTAAATTAAAAGCTATAGCAACATCTATTGAGTGGGTTCATTGCTGTATCCACAGAGAAGCATTAGCAACAAAAGAAAATGCCACAAGAATTGAAGGAATGTTTTGATGAGGTAGTTAGAATTGTAAATTATATTAAAGCGCGTCCTTTAAATTCTCGATTGTTTGCCATATTATGTGCGGAAATGGGGGCAGTGATCACAAACAATTGTTAATGCACTGTGATGTAAGGTGGCTTTCTCGTGGAAAAGTATTAACCAGAATATTTGAATTGAGGGAAGAAGTAAAATTATTTTTATTTGAATCTAACTTTGACCTTAAAGATAGGTTCCATGAAACTAATTGGATTTTGAAGTTGTCATATCTGGCTGACATCTTTAACTATCTAAATGGACTTAATTTAAGCCTGCAGGGATCTAGAGTCACTATATTTCAAGTTCAGGACAAAATCAAGGGGATGAAAAAAAAATTTAAGATGTGGATTCAGAGATTGGACACAGAGATCTTCGAACAATTTCCATCCATGGCAGAATATATCCAGAGTTCAGAAGAAAATATTCCACAGGAAATAATTAATATTATTAAATTACACTTGAAACAATTGCATTTACAACTAGATGAATATTTTCCCGAAACCAATGACGGTGACGTGTGGATATTGAATCCATTTGCTAGTGAACTACCAACCAACCACTCTCTTACACCACAAGAAGATTTTTTGGCAGATCTTTCATCGGATTGTTCACTAAAATTAATGTTCTCACAAGTACAATTAGCTGACTTTTGATTATTAGTAATGGCTGACTATTCTCAACTTGCAAGAAAGGCTCTTAAGTGCTTAACTCCCTTTCCCACAACTTACTTGTGCGAAACAGCTTTCTCCCACCTGACATATTTAAAATCTAAGTTGAGAAATAGACTTGAAGTTGAAAGTGATTTAAGACTGAAATTATCAAACATTAAACCAAATATTACTGAGCTAATTGCAAGAAAGCAGCATCACTGTTCACATGGATGAAAAAGCTAGTAAGTCTTTGAATTTAATTTCCTTGTCTAACAATACAGTAAAAAGACAGATAGATGAAATGGCCCAAAATGTGAAAGAAGACCTTCTCAACAGAATTAAAAAGCATTGCACATTATTTGCAATCCAGTTAGATGAAAGCACTGACATTGTCAATAATGCAAATTTGATTGCTTTTATCTGCTATAATTATGAAAAAAAATTACATGAGGATTTTCTTTTTTGTGTAAATTTACCATCACGCACAACTTCAGAAGAACTGTTTAACATTATGAACAAGTTTATGGTTGAGAATGACATTGATTGGAATAAATGTGTAGGTGTCAGCACTGATGGAGCAAGAGCGATGTGTGGAAGGAAGAGTGGATTGGTAACTAAATTAAAAGCTATAGCAACATCTATTGAGTGGGTTCATTGCTGTATCCACAGAGAAGCATTAGCAACAAAAGAAAATGCCACAAGAATTGAAGGAATGTTTTGATGAGGTAGTTAGAATTGTAAATTATATTAAAGCGCGTCCTTTAAATTCTCGATTGTTTGCCATATTATGTGCGGAAATGGGGGCAGTGATCACAAACAATTGTTAATGCACTGTGATGTAAGGTGGCTTTCTCGTGGAAAAGTATTAACCAGAATATTTGAATTGAGGGAAGAAGTAAAATTATTTTTATTTGAATCTAACTTTGACCTTAAAGATAGGTTCCATGAAACTAATTGGATTTTGAAGTTGTCATATCTGGCTGACATCTTTAACTATCTAAATGGACTTAATTTAAGCCTGCAGGGATCTAGAGTCACTATATTTCAAGTTCAGGACAAAATCAAGGGGATGAAAAAAAAATTTAAGATGTGGATTCAGAGATTGGACACAGAGATCTTCGAACAATTTCCATCCATGGCAGAATATATCCAGAGTTCAGAAGAAAATATTCCACAGGAAATAATTAATATTATTAAATTACACTTGAAACAATTGCATTTACAACTAGATGAATATTTTCCCGAAACCAATGACGGTGACGTGTGGATATTGAATCCATTTGCTAGTGAACTACCAACCAACCACTCTCTTACACCACAAGAAGATTTTTTGGCAGATCTTTCATCGGATTGTTCACTAAAATTAATGTTCTCACAAGTACAATTAGCTGACTTTTGATTATTAGTAATGGCTGACTATTCTCAACTTGCAAGAAAGGCTCTTAAGTGCTTAACTCCCTTTCCCACAACTTACTTGTGCGAAACAGCTTTCTCCCACCTGACATATTTAAAATCTAAGTTGAGAAATAGACTTGAAGTTGAAAGTGATTTAAGACTGAAATTATCAAACATTAAACCAAATATTACTGAGCTAATTGCAAGAAAGCAGCATCACTGTTCACACTGAATTATGCTTGTTGTACATATCCAATAGAAACACGCCCTTGCAATATGGTTTTAAGGGGTCCGCGAAATTTTTTTTTTCTCTGAGGGGTTCTGCGGACCGGAAAGTTTGGGAACCATTGCAGTACAGGATCTATTATCCGGACTGCTTGGGACTTCAGGCAGTCTGGATAAGGGGTTTTTATGTAATTCGAAACACTTTTTCTAAAACTTACTGGAATGGTCTAAAATGTTATAGAAAATTATAATTCATTTTAAAAACATATATTAAATAAAGCTTTTTTACAATCCATATGAAAAGATATACTTGGTTAACTAAAATGTAAATTACATGTAATTATAGTATCAAATTTAGTGATTAAGAAAATTTTTGAAAGAAAAAAATGTCTGAAAAAAGTTAATTATTCAGGGTAGTTATTAGAAGTATTTTTTTTGGAACATTTCAAATAAAGTGGGCCCTCACCATATTCATCTAATATTTTAGCAGAAGCACCTTTGCTCATATGTTTCAAAATATTTTAAAGTGCTTTTAATAAAATTAAGATGAGAAGGATGTTCATTATTAATTGAAATGAGAGATTCAACTATGGGTGCTAATATATCAAATTCTAATTTATGCTCTTCAAATGTATTTCTAATTAGCCTTATAATTCTAAATGCCTAAATAAATAAAAAAATTTTAATTTTGTTATCCTAAACATATATCTCAATTTCATCAACAATATGCTTAAAAGATAATATCCCAGAATAAAAAGCACAAAAATTATAAAAGTATTAGTGGATGGAAACAGATTGAAAAAATGGAGAATATTTAAAAATAAAACGAAATATACTGACGATCGTGTTTAAATAAAAAAAAAATTCGTGATATTGCTAAATTGTCTTCTATAAATTACTAATTAATAAATGTAACACGTTAAAACCCCTTAAATATACTGCAATGGAACTTTTTGTTAGGGTCAATTTTCGGTCCAAAATAGCCATTTTCATCCAAATAGGATTTAATTGAAAATGATTTTAATCTTGGAATTTCATCAACATTTTTAAAATAATGAAGATGTGTATATTTCCACGGAAATGAAAAAAAAAAAATCATGTTTTCCTGAGAAAATGACAAGTTAGAGATCAATCAGAACAGAAGGCCCTGAATGACATTTTATAGCTACTATACTTTTCTCCACATTTCGGCAAAAGTTAACTCTCATTAATTTCGGGAATTATCCTTACTTAAACGTACATTCTATCATCTTGCAAATGCGCTGATGACTCTATTTTTTTCATCTTTTCCAATAAATGTTTATTAAATTATGCAAAATAGTGTGAATTCTGTGCGGCACATCGCGTTTGAAGGGCGTAGATAAAGCAAATAGGATTTTTTTAGCGATATTGGAATATTTCTAGCAAAAAAGTTGGAATACTGTTACATAAAATCAAAGTCCTGGAACAAAGCACAGAAAAGAAAATGTAACGAATTCGAAAAATAGAAACATTTGTGCCTAGTGTGCTCTGCCCTATACACCCAGAAAAAAAATAAAACACCATTGAAAAAGCATCTTGCCATGACTTGTCCATAACTAAGGCTCCTATATATACAGGAGCCTTATCCGTATCTAGTGAAGAATGGAATGACTCGTCTCACCTGTGCCGGATGCAGCCACTTAGGAAATTTTTGGAAAATGGTGCTACTTTGGATGTTTTCCAGAAAAGAGGAGATGCGGAACTTCCCGGAAAAACACGATCCATGGAATATTTTCATTCCTGCTTTTTATTTGCTCTCGCGAGAATTCCTATGTATGATAATGTATGACGATTAATGCCACGCGAATTCCCGCGTGGCATTTTTTCTGCATGGGATGTGTTAGAAACTTGGTTTTGTTTACATCGCGATTCTCGTTTCGCGGGAGCGTGACGTCATTATTAAAATGATTATTCCGTTCTCGTGAACGAATCGCGATGTGGACAAAACTTGGCTGATCATGCAAATCACCTTTCTCGCCGCTCACGCATCCTGTTTTGCATATCCAGAGGGCGTTGCCGGCAACGGTTATGTTCCGGAACGCACCCATCTTCGGGTATAAAGGCTAGACACTTTTCTGGTTTTAAGTCAGATCGCTTTTTAACGGAGATCTGGTTTTAAGTCAGATCGCTTTGTCAGTAGATCGCTTTGTTTTAAGTGAGATCGCTTTGGTCATTAGACCGGTTAGTCATTTGATCGATATACTGATCGATGGAAGGATCTAGATCGGGCAGACGGATCTTCGTAAAGTCATGTTTCGATGTTGTCGAAAGTTACGATAAAGTGTTTATCGGTGAACGCGGATATTTAAACTAAACTTAGTAGTTTTGATGGTTCTCAGTTAAGGAGACCATGTTTCCCGTGTTGTGGACTTTATAGTGCTGATCCGGAAAGTTTAAAGTTTTTGCCATAGCGTGTGCCCAGCTAGTGGTGGCGTCGGAAAGTGCACGTGGTCACGTAAGTGTGAAATGCTTTTTATTCCACTTACTTGTGTAAATAATACGTTAACCAGAAACGTGTCTAGGCATGGAACTTACACTGAAAAACCTTCATATGAGCTGTAGTGCTCATGTTTTGTAAATAGTATGCTTTGGTTATTTGGCTTACCTGTTTTCATGATATATACTGTAAGCAAATACAATGGATTCACTCTTCAATAAAAGTGATTTTGATTTAAACTGGAACTGTTCTCATTTAACACTTCTACAGCTACTTGTATTCCTACAACTACTATCTAACGTTTGTTATAGCTGCAACACTCTGTTTTAAATTTTCAACGAAGTTGTGGAACCAGAATTTCGTGGCTCATAGTTATTCTATCACCAGCTTCATCAGAAATTTAATTATACGTTAATTTACAATATATAACTTACGGATATGATACATATTTCCGTCAAAGGTTACGGGCCCGTGCTCCCCATAACAACGTTAAAAATTTAGAAGTGTTAGAGTTCCAACGAATCCTGTCGACGGGGGCCGCGGACGGCGCCATTTGCATGTCGACGAAAGCGTAAACAAAAGGTCTGTTCAGCTCAGTTCCAAAAGGCCACCTTGCCATGGAGGCAAATAAAATTACTGCATTAACTAGAGACAATTACGTCACTTGGAGGAATGAAGTCTCATTCGCTCTAAAAGGAGAGGGCTGTTTCGGATTTGTAGACCGAACAGCGTTACCGGTGGATGAAAAAACGTCACGCCGTGATTATGAAGATCACATGCGAAGAAAGGACCGCGCGTTAGCAATCCTGTTCCAGAATGTTTCATCTGATTACCAAGAGTTAATTGACATTAACGACGATCCGGCAGATGCGTGGGATAAGTTAAAAACGCACTTCGACGCGCCGACTCGCGCCAACCTGGTGCGTTTACTGGATGAGTTCTTCAGCCTACGTCCGGAGCCAGATGAACCGGTGGATATCTTCTGTACGCGTTTGAAGAAGGCGGTCGCCAAATTGAAGGACGTCAAGCACCCGGTGGAAAGCGTCTATGTGGCATTCCAGGCCATAAGATACCTCTCTGATGACTTCCAGGGAATAGTTCAGCTAATCTACAGATGGGAGGACAAAGATTTCACTTTGGAGAAAATCCAACATGAATTGTCTGCGGAAGAAGGACGTATCCGGCAACTCCGTAGTGATAGAAACAATGTAAGTCAAAATTCATCTGTATTCTTGTCTCAGAGTAATGTAAATGTAAAGTGTAAAAATAACAAAGTGTTTAAAAGTGTTAAACCAGTTAAAAGGGTCATAGGACCATGTTATTTTTGTAAGAAGGCCGGTCATTTAAGGAAGAATTGCCCTATTCTTAAGTCTAGCTCAAATATAATTGAATTGTATTCATCTGCTAGAGTTGAAGCTAATACTGTGCAGGATCCTAGCGATAGACTCAGCTGGGTAATTGACACCGCTGCTACGCGGCACTTTTGCAATGATATTAATTTATTCTCAAAATTTAAGGAAAGCAAAGGTGCATCTATGTCGCTAGCAGTGGGTGATATTGAGAGCCCAGTTGAGGCTATCGGTACGGTCAAAATCTATGTTCAGTTTCAGAACATAAGAAGTAATATTGTTTTGTCTGATGTAATGTTTTCGCCTAAGTTAAGACGAAACTTATTAGCCGCATCTGTTCTTGAGGAACAGGGGTATACTTTTAAAGGGGCTAATGGGGTATTGTGGTTTTACACTCCAAAGGGAGAAAAATTCTTCTATGCTAAGCGAAAAGAAGGGTTATATTTTTTAAAACCTCAATACGAAGTTCAGACTGCAAATAACAATATTGAAGACCGTAAAACTAAAGGAAAGGATCAGGGTAGGGATAAAAATTCTAAGAAAGATAGAAAACCCCTAAATAAGAAAAACAGTATTGACAAAATGAAAAATTTGCCTAGAATAAATAAAAGTAAACGTAACTCTGAGGTGAAGTCGAGGTCAAAAGAAAAGGTTAATGAGAAACCAAGTTGTGCGGTTTCTGAGGTTTTGAATAAAACGGAACTCTGGCATAGGAGATATTGCCACATTAACTCTGATTATTTATATCAGACAAGTAAAGTTTCCGCGGCTAATGGACTCCCTAGACTAAAATATGCAAAAATTAACTGTACACACTGTAAGTTAGCAAAGTCTAAGAGAATTTCTTTTAAGCCAATTGGTAGGATAAGGTCCACTAAACCTTTACAATTACTCCATATGGATGTGTGTGGTCCCTTACCTACAGCTTCAATGGGCGGAAACAGATACTTTTTGACAATAACTGACGACTTCAGCCGGAAAGTGTTTGTTTATATAATGAAACAAAAATCAGAGGTGTTTAAGATATTTAAAGAATTCCAAGCTAAGGAAGAAAGGCAGCTAGGCAAAAAGATTTTGTGTATCCGTACGGACAATGGTATGGAGTTCTGTCACAACCAGTTCAAGGCATACTTAAATAAATTGGGGATTAAATCGGAAAGGTCAAATGCATATACACCCGAACAGAACGGGGTTTCGGAAAGATTTAATCTGACTGCACTAGATTGTGTGAAAGCTATGCTTGATCAAAGCAAGGTTGATAACAGAATGTGGGCAGAAGCGATTTTGTGTTTTACACACACCAAGAACAGAATATGTCATAAGTTCAAAACCAAAACTCCACACGAGTTATATTATGGAAGGAAGCCAGCCGTTGCTCACCTCAAAGTTTTCGGGTGCAAAGCCTATGTGGGCACAGCCAAACAAATTAGAAATAAGTTGGATATGAGAGCCCAAATAGGAATAATGGTCGGATATGCCGAAAGCACCAAGGGCTATAGGATTTATATAGCGGGTAAAAAGAAAGTTGAGGAAACTTCTAATGTAAGGTTTGAGGAAGGAGTGGCAGCGGAAGGCGTCCTGGGCCCTAATTACCCTAAAGGAATCACCTTGAGGAAATCGAACGTTACTCAGTCGATTGACTCGGAATCAGAATGCTTAGGAGGAGTGTCAGAGGAAGAAGCAGGTGAGAGCCGTGACACTAGTAAATCTAGTGGGGATGAGGACTCTCCTGCTGATTCTGGTCTGACACCCTGCTCAGATATTGACTGGATACGGAAAGCAGTACCTAGGCCTGATGGGAGTAGGACGGATATTTACTACTCAGTAAAAGGTGACAATAAAAGGCTGAGATCTCATAATGATGTCAGAAAGTTTTGTGGAAAAGCTAACATTCATTATGATCAGCAAATGTTTAATTTTAGAGAGAAAAAGGGGGTAAGTGATATCAAAAGGAAACCAGAAGCAAGCAATGTTGAGATCTTGATACCCAAGAGCTATAAATCGGCAATAGAATCTCCCCAGTCCGATAAATGGCAAGAAGCCATGGATGATGAAATAGCTACAATGCAAGAGAGGGGTGTCTGGGACTTAGTGCCTGCACCCATCTCACAACAAAAAATTATAGGAAGTAGATGGGTTTATACCATTAAGAAGGATGAAAGGGGAAATGTTAAACGATTCAAAGCTCGCCTAGTAGCTCAAGGATATACCCAGATAAAAGGGGACTCATATGATGAAGTGTTTAGCCCTGTGATTAATTTTAGTTTAATCAGAGCTTTCTTCTCCATATTTGTTTGCATGCTTAAATGGAAACATTTTCAACTGGACATTAAGTCCGCATATCTTTATGCAAAGTTGAATGATAAAATTTTCTTGAAACAACAAAATGATATAGACCATACAGTTTCACTTTTGAGTAAAGAATTTGATATCAAAGAATTGGGAAAAGTCAAAAGACTTTTGGGTGTGGAATTTAAGGAACTTAGTTGTAAACGAGTTTTTTAAAATTAACTTTGTTAATACTAAAGATAACGTAGCAGATTACTTCACGAAGCCAATGACTAAAGATAGAGTTTTAAAATTTAGTAATGATATCTTTAAAATATAAAATTTAACTGTTCAAATAAAAATTTTACTTTAAATTTTTTTTCATATTTTCAAAGTATAAATGGTTAGGGTATTTTATAATTTATTCCTCTCTCATTGATACAAATGAAATGTATCTTGAGTATATATTGTTATGTGACAATGAACTGTTACTTTTCTCACATTACACTTGAAAAAAAATATATATATCCATTTTTACTACACGCATAATGCATTTTGCTTATGTGAATAAAATGTTATCTGAATGTACATTATTGAGATAATTCACATGAAACATAAAATTTTTAATCTGTGTTTATCTCATATGTATATTTACCTTCTGTATCTTTTATTATCATTGCCATTGTATTGCGTATTTAGTGTGTATACTAGTCATGGGCTAAGATAATAAAACTTAAATTTTTAATCTTAAATGTTAAATTTCATAGTTATACATTAAATTTTCTACAAAACTTGAATTTGATGTTTGGACTTAAATTTTTAATCTTAAATGTTAAATTTCATAGTTATACATTAAATTTTCTACAAACTTGAATTTGATGTTTAGACTTAAATTTTTAATCTTAAATGTTAAATTTCATAGTTATACATTAAATTTTCTACAAATTTGATTTTGATGTTTAGATTTAAATTTTTAATCTTAAATGTTAAATTTCATAGTTATACACTAAATTTTCTACAAACTTGAATTTGATGTTTAGATTTAAATTTTTAATCTTAAATGTTAAAATTGATAACTATACCTAAAATTTTTCTAGAGCTTAAAATTTTTGATATCTTTAGACTTTTAAATTTTAAACTTAATGTTTGTTTTAATTTTCAAAATAGTAAAGAAATAGCTTTCTTCAGTATGAGCTAGTACTTAAGAAAGGGCAATAGTATGGTTATACTGTTTTCTTTGACTATGTTATCCTTAAACATGTAATTTAAAGAATGCTTATGATCTGCATAATAGATAAGTGTACTCATTTGATTGTTGCCATTTTGAGAAAAGGCTATTCACTTTCTAAATGTTATAAGTGTTATAAATTTCTTTAATGTATAAAATTTTGTGTATGCATACATTATGTTTTTAGGATACTAAGAACTTTGATTCTTAGAATAACCTTTTGTTGGATGAAAGCATGGGCGCCGAGAGTTGGTGTTTTTGCATGAGGGGGCCGATTGTTAGAAACTTGGTTTTGTTTACATCGCGATTCTCGTTTCGCGGGAGCGTGACGTCATTATTAAAATGATTATTCCGTTCTCGTGAACGAATCGCGATGTGGACAAAACTTGGCTGATCATGCAAATCACCTTTCTCGCCGCTCACGCATCCTGTTTTGCATATCCAGAGGGCGTTGCCGGCAACGGTTATGTTCCGGAACGCACCCATCTTCGGGTATAAAGGCTAGACACTTTTCTGGTTTTAAGTCAGATCGCTTTTTAACGGAGATCTGGTTTTAAGTCAGATCGCTTTGTCAGTAGATCGCTTTGTTTTAAGTGAGATCGCTTTGGTCATTAGACCGGTTAGTCATTTGATCGATATACTGATCGATGGAAGGATCTAGATCGGGCAGACGGATCTTCGTAAAGTCATGTTTCGATGTTGTCGAAAGTTACGATAAAGTGTTTATCGGTGAACGCGGATATTTAAACTAAACTTAGTAGTTTTGATGGTTCTCAGTTAAGGAGACCATGTTTCCCGTGTTGTGGACTTTATAGTGCTGATCCGGAAAGTTTAAAGTTTTTGCCATAGCGTGTGCCCAGCTAGTGGTGGCGTCGGAAAGTGCACGTGGTCACGTAAGTGTGAAATGCTTTTTATTCCACTTACTTGTGTAAATAATACGTTAACCAGAAACGTGTCTAGGCATGGAACTTACACTGAAAAACCTTCATATGAGCTGTAGTGCTCATGTTTTGTAAATAGTATGCTTTGGTTATTTGGCTTACCTGTTTTCATGATATATACTGTAAGCAAATACAATGGATTCACTCTTCAATAAAAGTGATTTTGATTTAAACTGGAACTGTTCTCATTTAACACTTCTACAGCTACTTGTATTCCTACAACTACTATCTAACGTTTGTTATAGCTGCAACACTCTGTTTTAAATTTTCAACGAAGTTGTGGAACCAGAATTTCGTGGCTCATAGTTATTCTATCACCAGCTTCATCAGAAATTTAATTATACGTTAATTTACAATATATAACTTACGGATATGATACATATTTCCGTCAGGATGTTTGAATTTCGTGCGTCCTATTTCAAACCCTCTAAAAATGTAGGTTTCAACGCATCATTTTTTTATTGATATTGCTAATTAAGGCTAAAAGGCATTTGGCGGGATTTTAAACAATAAATCGCTATTTGGTGCAATATTTGGCAAATAATCACTTGTTGGTGCAGAATTTAGCATTATTTTGTCGAATTCCGGTTTTGGGAGTTTTCGGATATTGGAACGCCAGATAAGAGATCGCGTACTGTACTACTACTTTTAATATCTTAGTATATATATTGTGTGAAATTTTAATGCAAGTGCCTTCTATATATCATTTAATAATTTTAATGTATTTGTGATACACAGTAGTAAAAGGTTCTAATATGTTTGCTTTTTGGGTTAAGTAGTTATAATCTTACATTTTAAGGTTTTTGATACAACAAAACTCCACTTTATGTGTGTTCGCTTAATGTACATTTCACTATAACATCTCACAATATTGGTAGTATCATTTCTTGATATAACGTACTTAAGTTAGTATTTAAAAGCATGAATTGTCTAAGCTATTTTAATGTAGTTTTTATAATAGCTTAGCAAACATCGAGGTTTTCTAGTCTTATTTAATATGCTATAGAAAATTTTGAAACATGTTTCCATTATAATTTATAGACAATTTTTGAAGTGGATTATCGATAAGATGATAAATATAAAAAATATACTGTAGACTATTTTACTTTTAACTAACATTGGGTAAATAATTTGCCATAATAATTAATGGTTTCAAACTTTTTACTGAGATTAGATATAATAAGGAAAACTTGAGCAACATGTATAAGCACAAATAACACAATAATACATGTGTTGCTTACACAATGCTTATATACTTTGCTCAAGTTTTCCTTATTTTTTGCACAAGTGTATTATACTTATTGCTTAGATATCATTTTTTAGGATCTAAAGATGATATAGGATTTAATCCAGCCTTATGTGAACTTGCAGGGCACTTGCCAATTAAAGGTAAGTTCCAATTTTGTACATGTAATAAATTTGTTACTAAAACTATGATAATTTGGTTTTGATTTTGTTCATACTTTATTTACTTTAAATTAGAGGTGTGTAAACTATAGCCTGTGGTTCTTTAGTAGTCTACCCATAGCAGAAAATTATATATTTTCCAAAGGAGCTATTATGTAATATTTTTTTTATATGTATTATAACATTGTTTTTTCCAGATAAGAAAAATCCGTTTTATAATATTAGAAATTGAAGAGATATATATATATATATATATATATTCCGATGGCCAGACTCTAGTACTAGACTCTACGTCGTTTTGCCCTATGTACGGCCGAAATCGTGAACCATTTTGCCGTCCTAGGACGTTGCCCCAGAGGGGGGGGGGGGGCGGAACACACTGCACCCACAACACCCATGTCTTACGTGGGACTCGAACCCACAACGTGGTGGCCGATCGATCGCTGGAAACTCTCGCCTTGACCGTTCGGCCACCATGTCGACTTAAATGAGCCAACAGCACACGGTGTTCCCAGGTGGTCACGCACCCAAGTACTATCCACGCCCGATGCGGCTTAACTTCGGTGATCTAACAGGAATCAGTGTTTTCAGCACGGTAGAGCCGTTAGCTCAATTGAAGATATATAAAAATTGACAGTTTGATAACTAGGACCTGGATGCTGATGACCTAAAAATTCCTAAAAATATTCTTAAAAAAAAAAAAAAGAATGTCTTTAAAATTTGAAGGGAAAATCCCCTAAAATAGTTTATATTATATATTTTTTTTAAAATTAAATCACTTAAATTTCAGAGAAGTCAGTATAAACTATAATTTTGTCTTTTCTGTATAAAATGCACTATTTAAGGAAAAAGTAAATAAATATTTGTTACAAATGAATTTTAATGATCTGTACACTTGCAAGTACATCAGAATTACATTGAATAATTAGATGTTTTTTTTAACAGTCTGTAACTAGTTTTCATAAATGATAAGATTTGGCAGGTATACATTTGGCTATCTTTTAAAATAGACAACTATTACTTCCCTTCAAATTGAAAATGATATTTGCTCAGAAGTCCCCAAGTGTCAAAGATTGCACACCAAAAGCCAGAGCCAGTTGTAACCTGTTCTGTTAGGTCATACAGAGTTTGGAAGATCAGCAACAGTACAAGATAAGAAGCTCTGAATTTGAATTATTTTGTTCGTTACTTTCTCCACAGTTCCTTTAAGTGGATAATGGGTATTCTCTTCCTCGAAAACTAGATAACAATAAACTATATTTTGAACTGAGTTACCAGAATAAGAGCTTTAGAAGGTTTTCATTTCATTCCTCTTGCAATCCTGCTTCTGAGTCTTGCAACTTTTATTATAAAAATTTTATTTTTTTTAAAAAGTCAGAAAATGCAAAACATGACCTAAAACAAAAAATTGCCCCAAAACTCCAAAAAAGGCCCCAAAAAATAAATATCACCAAAGTCTGGACTCTGCTGATATCACATGGAATGCTGTATGAGGATTATAGTTTTATATCTTGTTTTATATATAGTTCTTATCAAAAATATAAATATCAAATTCATAAAACTGTCAAAAACTCTCAAGATATCTCTGATTGCCCTTCTCCTTGAGCAGATAGGAAAAAATGCATGGAAATAACTAGTTGCACATATATAGCATTTAGATTTGGTTCAACAGCACCTTGCACCATAGACATCTACTTTGTAGACCAGTTGTTGGCAATTATGTGCTATGGGTCAGAGGAAAATCAAGTTGGTTTTAATTTATTTTATTTTATTTTTTGCAATTATTTTGTATTATTTTTCTCAGATATTTCTGAATTGATATTTTTTAAGTTTATTTTTTGCTTTAATTCTAAAAAATCCCCCCCCCCCCTCCAATTTTATTTTTGGTTGCAAGCGACTTCAAATTTAAGAAACAATCAAAATACCAATCTACAATGAAATTGTGCAAGGAGATATTAATGAATTAAGTTAAAAAATCATATACTTTCTGCTCCACCCTACTGTATTTATTTGTACTATTTATTTTTAAAACCGATAAATAGAATACCAATTGTAAACATTGACATCTTTTTAAGAAGATCAAATATGCTTCCTTGTAGTCAAAAGTATACTGCACATTTTGTAATATGGTTTCTAGGGAAGTGAATGAAATCCAGGACACTTCTCAATTTCCAACCACAATATAAAACTACATTATCCAGTGCTGTAGTAAAGTTTTCAAGAATATATTATATTAAAGGCCTGTATGGGTCAAAATTTAATTAATTTTGAAGCCAAAGTCAAAATTAAATTTTATTTGGGTTCAGTATTCTGGGCTTAAACCTGGTTCGAGTCATGATCAAATTAGCCTAGTCTCAATTTAGGTCAGTTTAGTGTTGAGTAATACATCTGATCAGATTGACCAGAGTTGGTTGCATTGTATTACAAATATTGCCATGGATTTAGATGTAAAAATAGATTTTTTAATCATGAAATGAACTTTCAAAATTTTAATTGAAAGTAATAATTTTCATAATAAAAAAAAATTTGACGAATTGTACTCAAACAAATGACAAATGGATGGAGGATGTTCTGTGTGTGTTATGGAGGATGCATTCTGCATACAAATCAATTTTTAGTTAGGAACATTTTTATTAACAATTTAATAAGTTAGAGAATTGGCATAATTATATAGGCACATTAATATCAATTAATCTGCAATCATACCATTTAAAATCTAGATAAATGAAAGGGGCTGAAATTAATTTTCAAAAGTATAAGCAAAGTGGCTTTTTACAAATATAGAATATTTATTACAATTATATTATAACCAGAAATTATTACCTTATATTGGTTGGAAGTTACACTCCCCTCCAAAAAATAAACACAAAATGCAAATTCTCAGATCACGAGCGAACGAATAAATTTTATTGGGACGAAACTTGCTGTATACTTAGAGTACAATATGAAAATATAGAAAAACATACATGCATAATAGCAATTGGCTCTGTGTCAAATACTTGTCAGTGTGTTGGTAAAAGTCAGTGTTGGTAAAAGTAAATCAGTGTCTTGGTAAAAGCAGGTGTTTTTCTATGCCTCCTTACTTCTACTATGGAGGTTAGGGTGAAAATCCGAAATACCCATTTTATTCAATATGTCCTAAAGGTGTTTAATGATGGTCAGAGATGGCTAGCCATAGGCAGGTTAGAATCTGACTAATCTATTGGAGAAGTTGCTGAATTTGTCAGAGTCCACCATTCTGTGATTTCACGCTTATGGACCCAATTCCAAAACAGCAGAACAATAAGCAGAAGGCCAGGCTCAGGTTTTCCTCGAGTTGCAACATCTTCCGATCACTGCTACTTAGTGGTGAGTAGCAACAGCACTTGCTTTACGTTCTAGCTTTGCTGCAGCTACAGGTAGGCCTGTATCCGTTACAACTGTGAAAAGGAGATTGCACGCTCATGGCTTTTATAAGCAGAGGCCAACCATTTGTATGCAATTGTCTGTGAGGCACAGAGCAGCCCATCTCTAATGGTGTCAGGAACACATCTGTTGGACCATAGATGATTGGAGTAATGTTCTATTCACCGATAAATCCAGATTCGCTTTGCAGTCAGATGATTGATGAATTTTTGTGTGGAAAGAGGCTAGTACATGGTATCAAGTGATTAACATCATCCAGCGCCACTCATTTTCTGGTGGTGATATTCTTGTATGGGCTAGGATTATGTGTTGTAGAATTTGCTATGACAGGAAGTATAAGAGCAACCAAATACTTATCTGTTCCGACAGCCAGGCTGCTCTTATGGCTCTTGGGAAGTCCACTATGACATCTTCCCTTGTCTGAGAGTGCTATAATGCACTTTGCGAAAGAAATTGCTAGCAATAACGAAGTCATTCTTTACTGGGTGCCTGGAAATGAGTTGGCTGATGAATTAGCTAGAAAAAGCTCAAGTACTCCTTTTGTTGGCCCTGAGCCGGCCTTGGGTATTCCCAATGATCTTACAAGAAGTTTATGACATCTCCAGGAAGCTTCAATATAAGAACTGGTGTAATATTAAGGGTCAAAGGTAAGCGAAAATTCTCAACTGCGATTGCCCTAGTGCACGTCAAAAGGAACTTTTCAAGCTCAGCAGAATTGGCATCAGGAGGGCTGTTGGGCTCCTTACTGGGCACTGCACCCTCAAGAGACACCTCAACATTATGGGTGTCACTAAAGATTCACTTTGCAGGGGCTGCAAATACAGCGAAGAAACTGCTGCTCACATTCTCTGTGAATGTGAGGTTTACTCTGCTCACAGATTCGAACACATTGGTCGTCATGTGATTGAACCCTGGGAGCTGAATGACATTCCTGTCAAGTGCCTGCTCATCTTTGCGTCAGCTACTGGTCTCTTTTCGTAGAGATCTGCTCTGTCTGAGGTAGTACAATAGACCTCTGATCGCTGTGCTGGGCTCTTCTTGAGCCACCCATCTCTCATTTCATTTCATTGGCTAGGATTTCCTTCAGCGGACATACCGACCTCCATTTCTTCCTTAACGGTACTATGACTGGCCAAAGATATTGTGACAAAATCCTTGATCCCTATGTTAGCCCTTATGTGGGTTGTAATGGATACAGGCCTACCTATAGCAGCAGCGAGGCTAGAACGAGGTGGCAAGGCAGGTGCTGTTGCTTGCATGTTGTATCTGAGCAAGTAGTGGTTAACGGAAGATGTTCTAACTCGAGGGTGACTCAAGCCTGGCCTGCTTATTGTTCTGTTATTTTGGAATTGGGTCCATAAGCGTGAAATCACAGAATGGTGGACTCTGAAGAATTCAACAACTTCTCCAATAGATTGGCCAAATTTCTAACCTGCCCATGACTTGCTATTACTGAAGGATGACCTTCTTTGGGACATGTTGCATGAAATGGCTATTTCAGATATTCACCTAAATGTCTGTAGAAGTAAGGACACACAGAAAGAAACACCTGCCAAGACGCTGATTTACATATTTGACACAGAGCCAATTGCTATCATGCATGCGTTTCTATCGATTTGCTCAAAGTATACAGCAAGTTTTGTCCAATAGTCCATTTGTCTGCTCGTGATCTGAGCAATCTCTTCGAAAGATAAGCTTATAAGCGAAGGGGAGGGTGCCAAAAAGTTTACATTGGTTAGACAATTCACAATTTGTGTTTTACTTGACAAATAGTAACATAATCCCATCACCATTAAAAAAAATCTGATTATAAAAGTTGCCTTTTATGTTTTCATATCTTTTTCATTTACTAGCTCTTATTTACATGCATTGACTTTTTCAAATGTATTTTGTGTTATGTTTTATCAATGGTGGAACAATATTTGAATTTGTTATCAAATTAATATTTAATTTAATAATTATTTTATTCTCCATCTTTTCAGAGAAAACATATTTTGAAAATGTTACAGAAAAAGACGTAGTTCATGTATTACAAGATGTATGTCACGAAGTGCATGGAAATATTAAAGATAAAGTTGGACAGTTGTTTAAATAAGTTTTTATAAAAAAAAATAAAAATATTTTATAAAAAAGTTTCTTAGTTTACACTAATCTTAGTATCAACACTATCAAAATCACCAATATAAATATTGCTACTCCAAATATAAATGCTTTTCTATTTTCTTCTCGAAGTTTCTTCAATCCCTTCTCTGAAATGGTAAAAAAAACAGTAACTAATTATTTTTTACAAATTTGCATGTTAGTGTAGCATATTACATGATATATATCAAAAATTTGATATAATACATAGGAATATAATACATACTAATAAATTATTCAAATGGGTGTGCTCCGTTTTGTACTACCAATGTAAAATTTATAGTCACTATCAGGAGATAAGTGATATTTGATAGGAACCATAATAGTTGAGCATGACAGAAGAAATCATCATTATAAAGACATGGAATAAGATTTTATAAAACTTATTTCATGTGCTTGCACACATTTTAAAAAGCATGAACATTACAATAATATTACCTAATCAGATACATTACTGAGATTAATTTCAATTAGGATTAAAAATTATTTAAGATTTATTGTGATAAATTTTGAAGTCGTCATCTGATTTTATAATCAAAATTGGTATCACGTCTGCATTCAACAAATAAAATTAAGGACAAAACGTCTTTAAAATGAAAGGTCATTTATTACAACATCTTAAAAGACGTATAAAACAGTTTAAAACACCGCCAGAGTGCTTTCGGACATTAATACGCCCTTCATCAGTGGCTACATGAAACATGGAATGTTCATATACTATAGACCAGTTTTACAGCAAATTTGTATAAAAATATAAAATGGTAAATGAACTTACAAATATAATAATTATTAATATATTATTATATTATATTATTAATACAAATTAATCCAAGAAATACACACGGAAAATACAAAAATTAATTTAAACGCTTTCAAATTATAAAAATATTACAAGAAAAGTTTACAATTAAAAGTTTTCAATACATTATTTAATTACAGGAAAAGCAAAAAATTTCGTAAGAACGACGGTAACGAACGTGTAATTTTCATGAGAATGATGTCATAAATAACTATTAAGAGATTCGAACTGCATAGAGTCTAGAATGAGTCGCCTAAAGAAAATTTTACTCAAAAGGAAAGTTTTTTCAAAAATGGACAGAAATTTATCATTAACCACATATTGAGCAAGAGCCGTAGAAAGTTTACCATATTTGACATCACAAGTGTGTTCCGCTAAACGGATGCCAACAGTAGTTTTTGTACTACCAATGTAAAATTTATAGTCACTATAAGGAGATAACAGGGTAACTACATACACCCCAGTAAAGCTTTGAAAGTCATCAATATTCCTAAGTTTATCAGAATGAATAGATTAAATAAAGTGATAATATTAGAGTGAGCAGATGTGAAACCAAATTCATGACAAATTAATAAAAGGACAGAAGATCTTAGGATGGTAAGGAACACTAGATTTATGGGCTAAATGATCTTTAATAGCAACAAGTTTAGTATCAAACTGAGTAAATTTAAGGTAAACATGGGCGAAAATCTTATAAATAAACTCAACGGAATAAGCAGCCTCAGTTTTTTTTTTATTATTTGGGATCATGATTTAAATTATCTCCTTCACCTTTTGAATAAAGTTAATAATTTTTACCCTTTGATTAATTTTACTGTTGAGCATGAATCCGGTTGTTCTTTGCCTTTCCTTGATGTTCTGGTCACCTATTCAGATTTTGGTTTTCATACTTCCGTTTCCCGTAAATCTACTTTTACTAACTCCTGTATCCCTGCTAATTCTTTTCATCCTGTATCCTCTAAAAAAGCCTCTTTTAATGCTTATTTTAATCGCACATTTAATGTTTGCTCTTCTATCCCTGCTTTGACTGATGAAATTAATTTTATTTTTAATCTTGGCCATGAGGCTGCTTATTCTTTTGAGTTTATTTATAAGATTTTCGCCTTAAATTTACTCAGTTTGATACTAAACTTGTTGCTATTAAAGATCGTTTAGCACATAAATCTAGTGTTGCTTACCATCCTAAGATTTTCTGTCCTTTTATTAATTTCTGTCATGAATTTGATTTCAAACCTGCTCACTCTAATATTACCACTTTATTTAATTGTATTCATTCTGATAAACTTGGGAATATTGATGACTTTAAAAGCTTTGCTGGGGTGTATGCAATTCCCCTGTTATCTATTGATGGTGACTATGAATTTTACATTAGTAGTACAAAATGTATTGTTGGCATCCGTTTAGCGGAACACGCTTGCGATGTCAAATATGGTAAACTTTCTACGGCTCTTGCTCAATATGTGGTTAATTGTAAATTTCTGCCCATTTTTAAAAAACTTTCCTTTTAGTTCATTGTAACAATCCACATAGTATTCTTCTTTATGAATCCCTCTTTATTTATATTTACAATGAGTCGATTTCTAATTTTGATCCCGTTCAAATTTTAAGTTATGCTTGGCAACTCATTCTCGACTCTATGCAGTTCAAATCTCTTAATAGTTATTTATGACGTCATTCTCATGAAAATTACGCTTGATGGTTCTTCCGAAATTTTTTGCTTTTCCTGTAACTAAATAATGTATTGATAGTACTTTTCTTGTAATATGTTTACAATTTGAAAGCATTTAAAGTAATTTTTGTATTTTCCGTGTATATTTCTTAGATTATTTTGTATTAACTAATAGTAAGTTCATTTACCATTTTATATTTTTATGTAAATTTGCTGTATAACTGGTCTCTATATATGAACATTCCATGTTTTACCATTCATGTAGCCACTGATGAAGGGCGTATTAACGTCCGAAAGCGTAAATGCCCTTTTGTTCTAAAGACGTTTTGACTTAATTTTATTTATCTGATTTTATCTTCTTGATAACTATTTTCTGTTACTTTGCTGCAATTTTTTTTTTAAATTTGCACTTGGCTATCTCACCCACACTCCTTAACAAAGTTTTGTATCCAAGTGAACACTGCACCAGACCACAGGTAAGTTGAATCTTGAACTGATTTTATGTTGAATTGATAACAGCAGTGAGCACTTTCAAGAACACCACTAAGCTATAAACATTTTAGGAATTCATAATTTTTTTTCTTTGTTTATTTCGCCAATGACAGATAAGTAAATGAAAGCTGAGGATGATCTATAAAAAGGAAATCTGACATTTCTTTGTGTGAGAAATAGTTGTGCAAAGAGATTTGAAACAAATAGCAAAATTATTGCAATTTAGCTTTAAAATCGATAGGAAATATTCTTGGGATTGTCATTAAATGCAATATTTTGGCTACAGTCATCCTCCTTCGTATTTTCTATATGACAGTTTATAAACTATGGAGTAACAATACATAATGTCATAATATTAGCATTTCAGCCCTGAAAAGACTAGCATCTTGAGCTTACAGATTCTTGAACTATCAAAAATGCTTCACTCGTTTTTAGCCTTTTACATATTTGTGAGAACTTCTCAATGTGGATTTTGTGCGGCACACAATGATCAAAAGTGCTTCTTGCTATCCATGCCAGTTTATAAAGGGAATTTCTCTATTTGAAGGAATAAATTATACGTCTATGATTCCATATGGGAATGGTGGCCTAATTGACAAAGATTGAAGATAAAAATTTTTATCAGGCTGCAATGAAAGTAACTTAAATTTAATTTTTGATAATTAAAATTAAACTGCATTTTGGGGATAAAACCTTTGCCACAAGTTTAAAAATCAAATATCCATTATTTTCATTTTTTTCATGAAAATTCTAATGCTGTTTTTAAATATTTTTGTGTCGGGTGTCACATACATACTAGAGCTCTCCCTTCCTCAAAATGGAAAAGTGTAGCTTTGCTACTAATTTAATATACATTTAATATACATCAGTTCAAACAAAAAACTACAGTTGTAGATGCAACTTGCATTATAATAAAATAAAAATCAATTCAGAAAAAATTAATATTGTTGAAGGAGACTGAATTTTGGCTGGCTGTTCAAAATGATCAATACAATTAAGATTAGATTTAGATATCATAATGTTATAAACAAGTTAAAATTCTTAACGTAATCTAATAGAAAAGGATAATTTACAATAATTTATTGTGACTTCAGTTTATCTTTTAAATTTGAAATTTTAAAATTTCTGAAAATTTCACCAGGACATATCCCAATTTAATCTGATCCTGCCTGATAGAAATTAACAAGGATATAAAGATTGTACAAATGCTAATATCCAGCTTGTGAAGCAAAAATGCTAAAATGAAAAATTTACATAGGCAGTTAAGTATGCCAGATCTTAAAAAAGGTAAAAGAAAATTAGACTTAGAAATAATAAATTTCTTAGCAGAAAAAGCACTTGCCTCCGAATTTTGAGAAGAATTGTCAGAATCGATGAGGGTAATATCCAAAGATGATGCAGAGAATTCCATTGAACAATATATAAAGCATAGCAATTTGATTTGTGTTTATGATAATTTAAAAAACATAAGTCTATATCGATTTGCTATGAGATCGGTAACATAACTTCATTAGTCCTGATTGATTATTGATTTTAATTAATATATGGATAATTTCTTGGGGTGCTTCAATTTTTTAGTATCAGATACATAATATATAACCCTGCTATAAATTTATGAGTGGAGTTGTATCTGATGCCAGTATAGGTTTAGTAGACTTGTTAGAACCACTAGAATTAGTAGAAGTTAGGAGCAAAAGAGTATATACTGTAGGTTGAGAGGGAATCCTTAGTTTAGAGGAATGTGTTCCTTGGTATATGATAACAAATACAGGATATGCAGTAGTAGGGGGTGACAGGCACAGAGACTATAGGCACTACTATTGGAGTTGGTATTTATGGCTATTCAAATTCTTTAAATCATCAGGATATTGTTAAGATCCTGCAAGCTACTAAAAATTCAGCAGTACTTTCAGGTTAGTAAGAATCCATTAGATATAAAGCGATTGATTGAAGATGTCAAAACTTTTTTGCAAAAGAAGAAAAATAATGCAGGAAAGATTGGGATGGGGTGTAATGGAATCACTAGACGATGAGACAAAAATATTAAAGAGAAACATTTAGTTCAGAGAAGATGACGACAAACTGCATATAAAAGAAGTAAAATTTCCAGAAGAAGATATGGTCGAACAAAGAACAAGTTGAAGGAAAAAGTCTAATAATGATATGTAAATGATGATTACTGCTGACCCGGTAATACTAATGCAAAATCCCCATATTTCTTTTCGTATATGTTTCACCATGATGGAATTGCTGTGATTACATTTGAAACGGGGGGGGGGGGGGGGGGAGAAGGAGAAGACCTACTATAACTAAACATTGTGAGAGATTTGACAATAAAGATATGCACTTCAAAAGAAAATTTCACTTTTTTGTGCAAAATCGATGGGTTTCGCATACAATTTGGGTTTTGCACAAAATATGGGTTTCACACAAAAATGAGTTTCGCACAAAAGTTCACTTTGCGAACTTTGAAAAAGTAATAAAAATAATAAAACTGTATGGTAAGATGTCAAAATAATCAATACTTTAAAAATAAAGACAGAACAAAATAAAGACAGAAAATAAAGAACTTTGAAATACTTAATAAATACTTTAAAAATAAAGACAGAAAATAAAGAACTTTGAAAAAGTAATAAAAATAATAAAACTGTATGGTAAGATGTCAAAATAATCAATACTTTAAAAATAAAGACAACCAAAAAACTGGCCATAATTAAAAGTCTTTTATTAAAATCTCCTTTTACGTCATACTAAAATTACTCAGATATACAGCTTTCTGGCATTACCATGCCCTTCATCAGTGGCAAATTCAAAATAAATTGCGAACATGTGCTTAAATACAGGTTACATACCTGCCAACTTTTACGCATTATGCGTAAAATTTACGCATTTCAACTGCTCTTTACGCTTTTACGCATATATTGCTATATTTTACGCATTTCCGCATTTATTTGAACTTTTCAACATTACTAGGAAATCAATCTTCGGCGAAATTCTCCGGCTTTTTTTGTTTGAAATTTATCAATTAACCAGACGTGGTATAATTCCTCGGAAACACCATTTTTCGCTTTTTCAGTACGGATTTCTACCATTCCCGGGATGGTAGCAAATCCATAATAAAATGCAGGGTAATACCAATCAAATTAACGGAGATTTACGGCCGTGTGTAATATAAATGAAGATCTCGATCGCTTATTTTATGAAAGTATTAAATATACTTCTTCAAAGGTTGTCTAATTCAGCATAAATATCTAAAATGTTATTTTGTTCATTAATTTCGCATGCACACTGCGATTGCGCAATTCAGTTAATTCTTATGAGTCGCCGAGAGAACAAAAGTATCTTTTTCCATTCATCTCAATCTTCTAAATATTGCATTTTTGATTGACTGAACTAGCTTATTTTCATATTCTAATTAATTATTATGGTTAATTTCTTAATTATTTTCGCATAAACAGTGCGATTACGCAATTCAGTTACTTCGCGTGAATTGCCGAGAGTACGTTAATATCTTTTTCCATCCATCTCCATCATTTAAATGATGAATATTAGATCGATTGAACTAGCTTATTTTCATATTCTGATTAATTATTACGGTTAATTTTTTAATTATTTTCGCATAAACAGTGCGATTGCGCAATTCAGTTACTTCGCGTGATTTGCCGAGAGTACGTTAATATTTTTTTTCATCCATCTCCATCATTTAAATGTTGCATGTTAGATCGATTGAACTAGCTTATTTTCATATTATGGCTAATTATTAATGTTAATTTTTTAATTATATTTGCATAATACAAATTTTTCTATTTTGAAAAATGGGTATGCACTCTGTGAAGGAATATTTTCCAATAAGTGGTATTAAAGCAATAATTTAGGCAAATAAAAAGGAAACCATTTTGGCAGGAATATAATTCAGTGCTATTTTCTTTTTTTTAATTATTATTATTATTATTATTAAAGATTATATTTGTTACTCTTAGTGAAAACTTGTGTTTTACCAAACATAAATATTTGTTTTCATTATAAAGTAATTTTCACCGGATAAAACCTTTATATATTTTTTATTTTATAATTTATTGTCCTGAAATTTTATAAAATTGGTGTCCTGAATTTTCATATTCTGCCAGTACTATGCCTGATATTTAATGCAGTATTTTTTTAATGTACATAGTACATTAAATATTTTTATGCAGTATATTTTGTGCAGTATATTTTTATTTGTACATAGTTAAATTCATTAGAAATGTCGTTTACGCATGTAGTTTAAAAAAAACATTATAAATGTCATTCACGCAAAATTTTACACATTCCAATTTTCCCAGGTTGGCAGGTATGCAACCACCAGACAAAATTTATATATTAATCATTTTACATTTTTAAATACGAAGCATTTAAAATATTATTTAATTATAAAATACAAAAATACATTAAAAGGAAAAAAGGTTCATAAATTAAATGGTAACCAATAGAAATGTCGTCAAAAACAAATGGGTAGCTCCTTCTCTGGTATTTTGGCTGAGGCTGTGTTATAGGAGCTCGAGAATGAGATTTTGCCTTTTAAACACTTTGCAATATAGTTGTAAAGTATTTATGACTTTGTCCATTCTGTCCGTCTGTCCATTCGCACGATAACTGTCGTAAAGATGATTTTATCGAAATGAAATTTTAGTATGTTGTTGAGACGATCTATGGGACACAGGGGTCCCATTTCAGCGCGAACCCGTGAGATTATCGTGAAATCCATAAAAAATCTCATGTAAAAATTTAGGCTGCGTGAGAATTTCTCTCTCTCCAGTTCCGGCCTAAAATTATTTTTTCCTTCAAATTGGATACCGAGAAATCCGATGCCCAATGAGTCATCGGATTAAAGATGCAGATTTGCGGTGGCCAAGTCGCCATAGGCGACTAAAATTATTACCGAAATTTCTACAGAATCCTTTCAATCCCACGGCCGGTAGATCGGGCGGATTGCTTCGTGAGCACAAATAGCGATCAGTCGCCTCGTTGTTGTGAATCATGGGCCGATTGCCGCACGGTCGCGGACCGCGATTTCGTAGCTATGTGTGAATCGCAGTCAATCGCGATTTGGGCACACTGAAAGTACTACGTGTTTCTAATTAGCGAGATATTTTATAGAAAACTATAAGTGTCTCCCCCGCTTGCGCGTGTCGCAAATTCAATCAAATAAAATTTTGCTCTTTTTTTTAAAAAGGATTCTTTCACGGATTTGAATTATGCTCTTTCCGAGTACTTCCTGCATTTTTTGTGTTTCCCCCGTACATAGTATGTCTACATGTTACAAAAATCCCGTAAATGTCGCAAAATTTGAACAAAGCAACAAATTTTTTATCAGAGACATTCCTTTCTTACATCTGAAAACCTGTTTCTCCGCGATTGCGAAAACAGCGTTCGCATACGGCGATTCCCACAGTTTCTGAGAAGAGATGACCAATAAATATCTTTTTGCCATTTTTACAATATATTTGCATCAATTGAATTTTTTTTATAATTATTTCGTTTAATACCAAACCATTTTTCTACCGTATTATTAATAAAATGAAGGGTTATTTTGCAGCAGCATCACAAAAATCTGCATTTGTACGCGATCCTGCGCATACCTCGTTTAATTTGAAAAATATTTCCCACTTTTCCAATCTGTTTGCATCGACTACAGTGTTTGTAATTGTTTCGCGTTTTATACAGAAAAATTATTTTACAAACGTATTATTTATGAAATAAAGGGCTATTTTGAAAACAAAAAGAAAAAAGTCTACACTTTTCAAACAAAATGGCTAAAATCACATTACTGGCTTGAGATTCAACAAAAGGACAATGCAACCCTTATGTTCTGCAAGTTTTGTAAAAAATATAAAAAAAAAAAATCCATTTTCAAACATCAAGTCAAAATTATTGCCTAATTCTATATGCCTAGTGAAATAGTTTTCGTCGATATTCGCCTTCGACGATCAAAAATCGTTAAATTTTTTAATTGCTATTGCTGCATGAAAATTGATCATATAATGATTTTAAAAATCAAAATATAAAGTAAATACAGTCGGTCCTTGACTTTTGCAGTTTACAGACAAAAAAATCGTAAATTCGCATGTGAGTCATTTTACATAAAATAACCCATGTAGACGTTTTTATGTCAGTAAATAAAATCATAACGTAAGCATGGGGGAAGTCAGGAATTTGAGTATTTTTGCTAACAAGTGTGGGGGGGGGGGGGGTATAAAATTACCAAAAATGTTCTTACTTAATACTTAAACGACTCCTAATTAATTTTGAAAAAGAATGTTAGTAAGAATGTTAAAAGAATGTTAGTTTTAAGAATTAAAAAATTTAAATGTTGAAGAATATGAGTTATAGTTAATGCTTTCTTTTTTATTACTTTCTAAATTAGTATGGTAAAAAAAAAAAAAATTAAGTTTCTCTCCTTATGATACAAAATCTCTCCCAAAATTCCCTGGGAGAGAAATTCTCCCCCTCTTTTCCTGACTTAGTGGGAACCCTGGTGGGACATATGGGAATTTAAAAGAATAATATAACCCAATTAGTTTTAGATTTAAATAGGGTTAAAAAAATGAAATACATTGAAACCTATGGGACCAAATTTTTCAAATATTTTTTAAGTGGAGTTACAATTTACAAATTGCTTTGAAAATTTTAGGAAATATTAAAATTATAAAGTAAAATGTGTAAAAAAAATGTCATCAAAATATGTTAAGTAGTTTTTTTAAATAAAATATAATAACAATTACACCCATATTATATGAAGAAATCACATGACTCATTACAACATAAGATATGGCATCCATTTTTTTTCGCTTAGTGAAAATTGTGATTTTAAGGAATGCTTATATTTATATTTAGTGTTGCATCCATCCTAAAACCGCTTTATTTTTGCATATTAAATGTGTATTTAAATTCTGTACCTACGCAATTACAATATTTTTATTTTAAATGATCACTAAACTACTTTAATTATTTCTACAATGAAGCCTAATTTAAACATATGCAGAATGTGAACAAAGCAAGCTGTAAGATGTGTTGTATAAGAATTGCTGAATTTTTTAATGCAAAATAATTTAGCTCTGGAGTCTGGAATATAAGTGATATGAATGAAACATTCATTGATTTTACATAGAAAAGCAGATGATTTAATAGCATTGCATTTTTTGCTGAAGTTTTAAGAATGGAGTTAGAAAGAAGGCGATAAAACTCCTATGGATGAAATGTTTGAAAATGCCATAATTCTTTGAGAATTATATCTAGTTGTTGCTGGTGGTAGTTAAGTAGCTGTTATTGCTAGTTGACACAACAGAAAGGCGTAGTATTTAGTATATGTATTTTTGATTATTTTTAAATTAAAGGTTTCCTTATTATAAGTATCAGTATTTTTTCATAGTTTAAGGATAGAATACAGAATATAGGGTGATAAAAATAAATTGAAAGATAATTTTGAATATGCAGGAATATTCTTTATTGTTTCAGGTCTACTTTGTATTGCACCAATTTGTTTTTACAAAATTGGCAGTTTAAATAAATATTTTAGGTCTTTCGCCATAGAAAAGCATACAATGCAAGGCTACTTATTTTATCCCAGCACCTCCTAAATTATTGTCTCAAACGATATTGGTGTTTTCTTAATATATGAAGTTTTAACTCTTTACTTTTATCTCCATGGCAGACGATTCTTATTTCAATGATGTTAATTGAATAAAATTAATTTTATTTTTCGATGAAGTTTTAAGTTTTCAAGTAAAATAACTATTGTGGTACTGTGATAATTTAAAAAATATCATTGCTGAAGGTATCGCATTTTAGAGATGTTTAAATGAAATTGTATTTCAGTTGGAAAATGTTTCATAATCATTGCTTTATGCATGACTGATCTTTCCTGTTTGTCCCTTAAACCAATTCTTTGGTGCCATTATGTGGATGATGTGTTTATTATTTGGAACCATAGTTTGAGTGACCTCCTCAATCTTTTGAATAAAGTCAATGATTTTTACTCCTCTATTAATTTTACCATTGAACATGAGTCTAATTTTTCTTCACCTTTTTTGGGAGTTCATGTTTCCCTCTCTGGGTTTTCATACTCTGTTTTTTGTAAACCAACTTTCTCTAATCTTTGTATTCCTGCTAACTTCTCTCACCCAATTTCTTCTAAAAAAAGCCTTTTTTATTGCTTATTTTAATCGTGCTTTTAACGTCTGTTCATCTATTTCGGCTTTAGTTACTGTGATTTTGACTTTATTTTTAACCTTGGCCATGAGGCCGCTTACGCTTTTGAGTTTATTTGTAAAATCTTTTCCCCCATTTGCTATATATAATTTTATTCAATCTAATACTAACCTTGTTCCTTTTTCTGATCTTATGCCATATAAATCTAGTCTTCCTTTTTACTCGGCAATTTTTCGTTCTGTTATTCATTTTTGCCATGAATTAAGTTTAAGCCCGTTCATTCTACCATTACTACATTATTCAATCGTATTCATTCAGATAAATTTAAGGATAAAAATAACTTTATGTGTTAGGCTGGGGTGTACATTGTCCTCCTTTTATCTCCCAAAAATAACTTTTAATTTCTACACTGACAGTAGTACTTTCTACATTTCTGGTAGTACTAAACGTACTGTCAGTATTCGTTTAGCTGAACATGCTTGTGATGTTAAAATTGACAAACTGTCCACGGCTATAGCTCAGTGTGTTATTAACGATAATTTCCATCCTATGTTTGATAATACTTTACTTTTCTTTTAATTAGCTTCAATAACCCAAGTAATATGTTACTTTATGAATCCCTTTATATTTGTTTTTACTGTGATTCTATTTGCAATTTTGATCCCGTTCAGACCCTTAGTTATGCTTGGAGTCTCGTTCTCGTTTCACTGCATGTTAAACCCTTTATATGATTTTCTGAATATTTAATAGTTGTTTTATTTTGTTTCTGACAACATTTCTATTGGTTACCATTTAATTTATGAATCTTTTTTCCTTTTAATGTATTTTTTTCATTTTATAATTAAATAATATTTTAAATATCTCATATTTAAAAATGTAAAATGATTAATATGTAAATTTTGTCTGGTGGTTTTAGCCTGTATTTAAGCACATGTTTGCCACTTATTTTCAATTTGCCACTAAGGAAGGGCGTGGTAATACCCAAAAGTGCTATGACTGAGTAATTTTAGTATGTCATAAATGGAGATTTTAATAAAAGACTTTTAATTATGGCCAATTTTTTGGTTGTCTTTATTTTTAAAAAGTATTTGTTGCACAAAAAATCCGATGTAGCCAGTTAGTTCATGGCTTTCTATACAAACTCAAATTTGTTCACAAAATAAATTTTCACTCAAAGAGTGTGATTGCACAATTCATTTTGTATTGCCATGCATTGCTGAAAGTCCACAACCATCTTTTTCCATCTATCTCAATCCTCCAATTATTGCACAATAGGCAAACCAAACTTGCTTATTTTTATGTTTAGGTTTGTTTAAAATAAATATTTTATAAATTAACCAAATATTATAAGAGTTAACTATGATGGGGATGATTCTTATAGTTCATATCCTTATGTAGTGCTTTGAATCTAAAGATGTCCTTTTTAATTATTATTTCAGATCTTCAAGAAGTTCATTCTAAAATTTTTTTTTAAATTGACAACATATTAAACAATAAAATAAAAATAAATTAATAAAAAATTTGAGAACATTTATTTATTCTTATGCAGAAAAAGTTAAATTATGTTTTAATAACTGCAATTAAGGAAAAAATTCTCAAATTTTTTTAAGCTTCTAATTTACTCATCTTATTTTACCTCTAAAAAATATCATTAAAATCTTCAGGTTTTCTTCTAAAGTTAGTAGATATGGGTGCCCATTTTTCCTCTTATGAGACTTAGTTATAAGTTCCTGGGGTCCAGAATTTTCTATATCCAGTGAATGCACATCATAGAACATATTCCAAAAGTTGACATTTAGCAAGTATTTTATCATAAATAACTAATATATTTATAATATTCATTGAAAAATTAGAATAAAGTGTTGAATTTATGTTGTAAATTTGTGACAAAAAAGGCTTTGAATGTAAAATTGCTATAAATAATACAAATATGCATTGCTACAAAACTGATACGAATCTTAGTTTTATCTAATATAGATGAAACTACAGTGAGTGTGATCCTTGCTATTGTAAAATTGGAAGTTAATTCTGACTGGCCTCTATCACAATTCAAACAAAATTTTTTTTTTTTAATCAAATGGCCAGGCACTTGACTCATCATCATTCGCCTTTTGTCAGCAGCCAGGACGTGAACCATTTAGCCATCCTAGGACGTTGCCCCAGGCGCACCAGAGGGGGGCGGAACACACTGCGCCCACAACACAAACATCCATGCCTTATGTGGGACTCGAACCCACAATGCGGCGGTCGAGCGATTGCTGTGGAAACGCTCACCTTGACCACTCGACCACCACGTCGGCATTCAAAGAAAAGTAAATAGTACATACAATCAAAATTTAGAATAACTGAAGAACTTTTGTAAGTAATATGATGTAGCTTTTTTCATAACTCATTTTTTTAAATAACGATTTTAGGAATCCGTGCTTTATGATGAATCTGTGTTGCTAGCCCTTTTTCATTTGGCTACAGTTTTTTGTTGCTGATTAGCCAAATTGCTAAAGTTATTTAAAAGCCAGTGAGAACCCTAAGCATATGGTTAATAATGATAAAAACAAAGCATATTACGAAATCTTACAAATTTATTAGTCTAAAAGGACTTCTGCTTACCTGTCTTAAATAAGTCATCTTTTAATTTATTGATTTCTTTCTCAAAGAATGATCTGAAATGATTTAACTAAAGATAATAAAGGTGATATGAACAATTAACAATATAATTTTAACAATTTTGTTGATGTAAAACAAATTACAAAACAAAGTATATTATGCTTTTATACATCAAGTGAAATTGCAACAGACAGAACAACTTATTTAATTTGTCTGAAAATGTGCATAAAAGAATATCATGGTGACGTTTGCAAATGATTAAATTTCATAGCAATCCCACAGAAGCATAGCTAATATAAGGCAAAACATGGTGAGTTGTGACTTAAGGGTGAGCGTCAGTAAATTTTCTGCCCTATCCGCGCTTTGTTAACTTTCGCGGCACACATATTTTGCCGAAATCCTGCTCAAACAGTTGCGAAATATTTTCTGAAATATAAAATGCAATGCTTAGATTATATTAAAACTAAATTTAATGCCCCCAAAAACATAGAATATATATTTTATTTTAATCCAAAATATTTTTGATGCTGCCATCTATTGTCGTAATTTAATTCACATCGATTATTTTTATTTTTTAATAAACATTTTTAAATATCTATTCCTTCTAATACAGTGTTAAATACAACAACAGATCATATATAATAATGCCACAATCACGGAAAGGTAACTTATCATTCTATAAATTTGATAAGGGATCTGAATGTACATCACCGAGGACTGCAGTTTTGTCTTCAAGTTTCTTTATCTTCAAGTCCAAGTTCAATTACGTTTCCGTGATTATGGCATTATATATGATCTGCTGTTGTATTTAATAGCGTATTAGAAAGAATAGACATTTAAAAATGTTCATTAAAAAATAAAAAAAGTCGGTATGAATTAAATTACGACAACAGATGGCAGCACCAAAAATATTTTAAATTAAAATAAAACATATATTCTATGTTTCATTGGGTATTAAATTTAGTTTTAATATAATCTAAGCATAGCATTTTATCTATAAGAAAATATTTCGCAACTGTTTGAGCAGAATTTCGGCGAAATATGTGTGCCGCGAAAGTTAACAAAGCGCGGATAGGGCAGAAAATTTACTGACGCTCACCCTTAAGACATTTTATGTTCATGGTTCATACTCAGTTTCAGATTTCAAAATTAAGGGCTTTAAGTACCCTAAATTAAGGACTTTTATGTGAATTAGAAAATGTCATATTTACAAACATCAACATTAAATTACGACAACAGATGGCAGCACCAAAAATATTTTAAATTAAAATAAAACATATATTCTATGTTTCATTGGGTATTAAATTTAGTTTTAATATAATCTAAGCATAGCATTTTATCTATAAGAAAATATTTCGCAACTGTTTGAGCAGAATTTCGGCGAAATATGTGTGCCGCGAAAGTTAACAAAGCGCGGATAGGGCAGAAAATTTACTGACGCTCACCCTTAAGACATTTTATGTTCATGGTTCATACTCAGTTTCAGATTTCAAAATTAAGGGCTTTAAGTACCCTAAATTAAGGACTTTTATGTGAATTAGAAAATGTCATATTTACAAACATCAACATTTGACATTTTTTTAGCATCGATTAAATTAGTATACACATACACATACTCTATAACAAAAAAATTGACACACCAATAAGGAGTTGTCCGATTATGATAATAATTGGTGGATGTGAAGAACATACATAGAAAAGAAACGATTAAAATTTCAGAATAATTTAATGATTTAGAGTTTGACCGTATACAAAGGGAGGGAGTCAATAAGGCATTGATCCACCTCTGGCCTGCATGCAAGATGTCACCCGGCATGGCATAGACTGATAAAGTTCATGGATGGTGTCCTGCGGAATGTCTTGCCAAATTGTCTCTAACTGTCAGGCTAAATCGTCAACATTCCGGGATGGTTGCAATCGCCTTCCCATAATGTCCCAAATGTGCTTGCTCTATGGAAGAGAGATCAGGAGATGTAGCTGGCCAAGGAAGTGTTGGGCAAGCTTGAAGACAATTTATAACAACAAGTGCCATCTGCGGATGGGCATTATCTTGTTGAAAAGTATGTCCGGGGTGTCGCAAAAAGAACGGTAACACAACTGGTCGCAGAATGTTGTGTACCAGTGTGCTGTCAGTATGCCAGAAATGACTACCAAAGACATAAGATATTCGCAGTCGAAATTGCAATGCAGCACAACATTAAGTGGGGGTGGAGGCCCAGCAGGGTAAAATATTGTTGCCACATTGTTCGGACATTAGAATAAAGATAATTTATTGTTCTGGAAAATGCAGACGGTTTTGAAACATCTGAAAGGAAGAAAAAGTGTTCATTTGATGCTGTGTAAGGAGAAATGGAAAAATGCATATGAACGACAGCAGGCACCTTTGAGAGAGGTGTCAGTACGGGATATGTCCACCGTGGAGTGCGATGCAACATTCCACATGTCGTATCATGTTTTGCACAACATTATCCAGCAGCTGTTGAGGCAAGTAATCTCACTCCTCTGTCAGTGCATGGATGAGGGTGCTCTTGTTTGTTACAAGATATTTTCGACCAGCAAGTCACCTCCCCAAAGCATCCCAAACATTTTCAATGGGGTTTAGATCTGGAGAACGTGCATACCATACGAAGCATTGAATATCCTCGCTGACTAGACAATCCTGAACAGTGAGTGTTCGATGACATGGTGCGTCGTCGTCCATGAAAATAAATTTATCACTGACAGCACCATGGAAAAGGCAAACATGAGACAGTAGAACTTCATCAATGTATCATTGGCCGGTTATAGTCCTAGTTACAACTACATGTAGGGGTGTGCGGCCATTGATCATGATACTGGCCCATATCATGACACTGTATGTCAGATATCAGTCCCTTTCCTGGATATTTTCTGGATGATAAGCAGTACCACTCTCATGCCACATCAGTTGGCATCTACAATCTAATGACAGACTGAACCTACTTTTATCTGAGGCCTGACTGAACCTACTTATACTTTTAATTGCGATGCTCATGACACCATTGCAAATGGGCGGTACAGTGCAGTCTGGACAATGGGACACCCACAACAGGTCTGAATGCATATAGTCCTCCTTTTCCCAGATGTTTGGCTACAGTTTTTCGGGAGATCCGCTATCCTGTAGTAGCAAGAAACTGATTTGCCACCTACTGAGCTGTGGTGTGCCAGTCCCTTTTTGCCGATGAACAATGTACCTGTCTCCTGCAGGTGTCGTACTTCTAACACGACCTCCGCCGTGATGCTTGCTACACATTCCAGTTGTTTTAAATGTTTGCCACAGTCGTGAAACAACACTGTAGGTGATGTCAAACTCCCTGGCAACAGCTGTTATTTTTCGCCCTTCTTCGATCTTTCCAATAATATGGCCACACGTAAAGTTATCTAAGTGATTTCAGGAAGACATACCAAAAATTTCAAGTTCGTCAATTAGATCTTTCCCATAAAACTTTCACTTGGAACAACAACTGTCCACACGCGTCAAAATCTTTAAATCTTTTATCAGCGCTATCACGTGACGAACAGGTGTGGACATGAAAAATTTGCATATGCACACCTCTTCTTACTGTATCCCGCACTTATTCTAATTTTCCACATTTTGCTTCCTTTCATTTTGTAGTTGCTATGGGTGATAGTGTCATCCATCCTTAGCAATTGTCCAGCAGTGTATATATTGCATTGTGGTGAAAAATTTGTGTTTTGCAATGTAAAATTTAATTCGTATTACATTTTGTGAGGTAATTTTAAAAATCCCAGCAAATGATTCATAACAGTGAAAAAAAAATTTCCGCAAATGGGCATTGTACCTTGCTCAAGTATCCCTCTCTAAAACTTAAAATTCCCACTCGCCAGTCCTGACATGGCGATCAACGAAATCCTGACTACCAACTAAACTCTGTTATAGCCTAGAATGACTCTTCTCCCTAAACAATTCCTCCTATGGAATAAGAAAAAGCTGTCAACAATCACTACGATATTGCTACGGTTTCTCCATAGCCGATCGTAATTTATTGTATTTGCAGCTGAGAATGAGTGCAAATCCACATTCCTATCGTCATTAATTACTCCAGTGCAGCATTTTTGCTATGCTTTAGTTTAGACCCTGGTACACGATGCAAGAAGTTGAATCAATAAATTGAACTGTCAACTTATTGTGTGTACTTGCATCATGTAAAATGGAAGTTGAACGGCAAAATTCTTGTGGCATTTAGTTAATTCTTGTCGCAAAATTATATCAAATTTAGAAAGGTTCCCTAAAGAGAATGTGCAAACAGAATTAAAACCAGTCACTAAAATAAAAATGATGCATGAAATTCACTCCGTTATTTGCGGCTTATGAATTTATTTATTGGCTAAATATTCATTATAACATATTTTTTATCATGATAAATTAAAAGAATTAATCTATATGAAAGAGTTTCGGGAATACACTGCAACCCGGGACCAGCATGAATGAACATTGAATGAATCTGGGCACTCAGTGCAAATAAAGTGTTTCAACCTAAAGAATATACCTTGGGGATGGGAGAATGCTTTTCCGAGCTGAATTGCTAATATTTCAATGTTATGTATTATTGTTCTACTTTAACCTGCATATGTACGGTCTATAAATGACAAAACAAAAAATATGGACATGTGTGGCATTGGCTAAAATAACGTGTTTGAAGGATACTATCCCGGATGTACTTCCTATTAATTTTAAAGCTAGATCACAAGAATTTCACATTATTTAAAGTTTCATGCAGAGAAACTCCAGATTTCCTTATATAGATTATTATACCCTTTAAGTTATTTATTATACCCTTTTAAGTTATTAATCTGTAATCGATGTACAAAACTAAAAATGCATGAATTCCTAAAATGTTTACAGCCTAGTGGTGTTTTCAGATGTGCTAACTGTTAATTATTATCAATTCAAAGTTAAATTGGTTTTATTTTCATCTTACACACAGTCAAGGGTAGTTCACGCCCCTCCCCCTATTGATTGGGAAATTTGAATATTGCAATAAAACAGCATGTTTTTAGAAGATGAACCCAATCCTTTCATCAGTCCTTCACTTTCGCTGCTGCAGCAAGGAGAACCAGGAAAACTCGAAAAAGTCCTATCTGATTTCTCCATGCTGCAACCATAAGAGAGAGAAAAACCACGGATTACTTCCAGTTCGATCGAAGCCCCCGCTAGGCCTCGTCTCCCCACACTTTTCTGACGTGAAAAGTGTAACCGCCGGAGTCATTCGCAAAGCTAGATGATAAAGAGCGGGCCATAACGTGCACCAGGTACACAGGGCCCAGGGATCAGCAAGGATCCAAGGGGGATTTCTCGATATGAAATGCTCCCCACCATCCAACCAACGCAACCAAGGAACTCGACCTCTGGAACCGTTTACTACAAACGTTTCTTGAAAGCAATACTACAGATGCACGCCGCTTTGCCCTTTTCGCCACACAGCCACCTGGTCCCGTTCCCGAGCCCAAACGGTATACCTTACGGCAGAGGCCGAAGAGTGGTACTAAGGCCCATAAGGCAGAAGTGAAGTTTACTAGGGGCTTGGCATTGATGCAATCTGCAGCTAGAAGAAAAAGTTTGCTCGGGTACCTCGGGATAGCAACACCCGTATCCACAAAAGAAATGGATCCCTGAGGATTTTACAGAGTGAGACTAAGTGCCTCACTTCCAACTCCCAACCTGGAGGACCAGGATGCCTCATTTTGTCTGGAACCTCACCTTCGACCTTTCCGGCAAGGGAGACCCTACCAGTAGCCGGAGCTACTGCCGGCATAGCTCTTAGGATTATCGGAACACTCAAGCTCCACCACCCCGTCAAGGCGCAGGCATCAGTTAGTGGAGATGCACAGTGGATAGATACATCCCTGCTAAGTCTTTCTGCAATATCTCGGAAAGAAAATCCACCTTCTTGTAGCCCTATTATACAGCCTTGTTCAAACTGACTAAGCTGCTGATACTGCCTTCTTCATCTCCTTAAAGGCATTCTTAACTCAAACCTAGCTTACAACGTCCAATCTGGACGATAAATAATGCTCACAAAGCTTATGTGGTGTATTTAAAGAAAACGTCATTTGCATGATCTAGCGTGGCACTACTAGCACCACTAGCTGACTAGCGTGGCACAACTAGCACCACTCTTATTCATCTAGCATGAACTTTGAATAGGTGTCATCTTTCATATGTGCAAAAACACGTCTCCTAAATTTCATTTATCTAGCACAACTCCTTCTTGGTGTTGGGAATTTATTTTCCGCCAGTGTGTTTAACATCTTGAGCAAGCATGGCAAAAAGTACTTCAAGACTGTACACAAAATCTGTATAATTTAATGTTGCAGCGAGTAAATGAAATTCATTGGTAACAAAGGAAGAGTTATTCTGTACTAGTATGGCAGCAGAGCATTTTTTCACAATAAATGTTTTCTGTTATTTAGGAGATTTTATCACGTCTTATTTATTACCTAACCAGCCTTGTCTATAAAGTGCCGGCAAATAATACTTTCATTGTAATTTCAATGAGTGTATTTCAAATGATGGGCAAGCTAATGCAATGATCGATAGTGTACTGATTAATAATGTATCAATTCAGTCCTCATTGTACTGATACTTTATCATATAACATCAACATCATCAATATTTAGACCTAGTCAATTAAAATTTTTGATTCCTGCATATTACAATTTTAAAATTGAAACATACACATATTAAATTAGAAATTAATTTACAATTTTTATTTTAAAAAACTATATGAAAATTATATACAGTGGCTCCCAAAAGTGTTCATATACTTTAAAAATTTGTAGAAAAAGCACTGTCACCTGGAATTGAATTTGAATATAAAGTTCAATATTTTTTCATATCATCTCTATGTGATTCTAAATAAAAAACATTTTGTTTTAAATATTGACTCATTTTTTTTTTATAAAAATGAAAAATCAAGGAGGCAGAGAAAGAATATGTCACAAAAGTGATCGTACACCGAAACATTTTCGGATAAATTCATAAATAAAATTATTGTCTGTCGCTTTTTTTATTTTTGCATTGTGGTGACATTTAAAAAATCATTTGGCTTTAATCTTTGCTTGTTTACTTTGTAATATTTATAGTATTACTTAAAAATGGCTTGTAGTTGTAAGGAAACAATGAACAGCATTCGAAAATTGATTATTTTTCATCATAGTAGTGGTAAATCAGTTCGTAATATCACTAAATTAGTAAATTTATCCCATTCTATGGTGCAGTATGTGATAAAACCTTTAAAGAAGAAAATCGAATCAAAAACAAGATAAGAAAATGTTGTCCGGCAAAGTTAACTCAACGTGATCAGCGATTTGTAGTTAGAAAATTTGTGAAAAATCCACATTTGAGTGCTGTAAAAATTTCTACAGAATTTACTGAAAAATTTTCTACTTCAATTTCATCTGAAACTGTTCAACGAGTGCTCAGATCAGCTGGATTATATGGGCGTTCTGCCCGAAGAAAATTTTTTGTAAGTGCGAAAAATAGAAAGCTTAGGCTTTCCTTCACAAAATCATTGATAAATAAGCCCGAAACGTATTGGAATCATGCCTTATTTGCAGATAAAAGCAAATTTAACATTTTTGGTTCCAATGGACATATAATTGTATAGAGAAGAAAAAATGAGGAACTTAATCCCAAGAACTTAGTTGGAACAGTAAAGCATGGGGGTGGAGGTGTCCTTGTGTGGGGGTGCATGTCAGCATCAGAACTAGGTAATTTGGTATTTATTGATGGCATAATGAATCATGCTCTTTATTTAAATATTTTAAAAGACAATTTAAAATTATCAGTCCAAAATTTGAGTATTGGAAAGAACTTTGTTTTCTATCAAGATAACGATCCTAAGCACACAGCTCTCAATGTTCGCCCCTGGTGTCTCCATAATTGTCCATAAGTTCTGAAAACACCACCTTCATCGCCGGATTTAAACCCAATAGAATACATTTGGAGAGAACTGGAGGTTAGAGTATGAAGGCAAGACATTAAAATGAAAAGTGAACTAAAAACAGTAGTGATCGAAGAATGGAGGAACATTGATACAGAAATTACAAAAAAACTAGTAAACTCTATTCACAGATGTTTAAAAGCTGTTGTGGATGCTAGAGGATATCCTACTAAGTACTAATTTACCAAAATATTACAATATTTACTGTAGAGATTTTGTTTTAAATTGTACAAAAGTTTTTGTGACGCAACTTTTTGATTATTAATTTTTCAAAAAAAAAAAAAAAAGTTTTACTATGTTTTAAAAATATTTTATGTAGTTTTGTTAAAAACATGTTATAGATATTATTAAAAAATTCCCATTCTGAAATATTAATTTTTATTAATGAATAGAGCAGCATTTCATTGAAATTCGTAAGTGTATGAACACTTTTGGGAGCCACTGTACGTATAAAAGAAAATAATACAATTTAAAAGGTTAATAATTTTAACATTATTAGATTAATTAGATTCACTATCTTTGACTCATGTCTGCTTTGCAAACAACTTGCAGCATGTTTGTACATACTGGAGTGGAGTGCAACATATAATTAAAGTCAGGAAATTAACTGAATGTGAAAGTAGAAATGTTAAAGCATGAGGTGAATGTAAACAAATATGTTTCTTTCTACTGGTTGCATGTGCATATGCCAACTAAAATTTCTCATAGAATTAATATTGTATCCCTTTTATTCCATAACATATTTTGTTTGGATTCAAAATTCCAGCTTTGGCATGATCTCAATCTTAATTAGCTATAATTGTGTGCAAAAAATCATTGAATTGATTAAAGCATTTCAAGTAATGCATGTTCGAATATTTTACAATTTAAGTCGTTGCCATGGGGGCCCCACTTCACTCTGCTCTAATGAGACTAATATAAGTACAGTAAAGCTGCTATGGAAGCTCTGAAGCTCTTCTCTAATAAAACTAATATACAATACAATTCAATTCCATTTGAGTATAATAAAATTCCATTTGATCAAATGCGACTGGGCATGATATTAATAAACACGTCTAATAATTAGAAATGTTCTAATTTTATAAACTGAATAATTAATACGCAAGTTTTATTCACAGAAATTCATAAAATCACTCCGAGTACAAAAATCTGCATTTAATCAAGCTATTTTGAACATATTTTTAGAGATGCAGTTATTTTTAGAATTTTCATCATTTTAAACAATGGTTTTAAAACAAACTACAAGTATTTTCAAGAATACACTAAGGGAAAAAACAAAAACACGTCTAATTGCTTTTGGCATTATAACAAATCATTACTTACAATTTTTCCAAAAAAAAAAAAATAATAATAATAATCATTAAAAAGAAAATACAATTATAAATTGAGGAAAATGATTGATACAATATGTATTACAAGCTATTGTATTGCTACATAAAATGTATCATATACAAGTGTATAGATATAAAATATATCGATGTACAGAAATGCTATCTATACAGGGTGTTCATTAATTCATGTTCATTGATTGGATCATCCGTGGTTGTTCGCAGACCTATACTTCCAATTAGAAAAATCATCAAAAAGGACAGTGGCATTATACTGTGGCATTTTGCTGAAAGGGGATGGTATTATAAAAAAATAAGGGGATCTAAATTTTCATATGTCCCCCCCCCCCCCCTCGCAAAAGGCTCAATTAGGAAAAAATTATACCTCAAACTCATTAGTATAATAAAACTGACCTCACCTTTCTAACTTAAATACTTGTTGAGATATTAGAGTGATAATTTTCAAAATGTTGGACATTTAAGGCTAGTAGAAAGTTTTTTCCACCAAATAGTGTCTGCCAATTAGGGCTCAACTGCAAATTGCAATATTTGTATTTATATATTGTAATTTATGAATTCCCTTGAAAAATTGATTCCTTTGACAATTATGAATTCCCTTGAAAAAAAAAGTTTTTTTTTTGTGCATGGATTAGTTCTTATACAATTATTCGGTTCACTGGGTTAGCCAATAAAAGATATAATACAAAATCCTTTATATTTTCTTTTAACTTTTTAGTTAACTGGGTATGAATTTTACACCACTAATTAACCAAATCAACTGTCAATTGATGTTGTTGATGCAAATATTGTAATTTGCAGCCGACCTCTATATGGCAGAAACTGCTCAGTGAAAGAATGATTTTTCTGTAAGCCTGAAATGTTCAAAATTATGAAAATTATTATTCTAATATTTAAGAGAGTTCGTAAGTTAGAAAGGCGGAGGTCGGTTTTATTGTACTAATGCAATGGTGGCATAAAAAAAAATCTTGGTGTGTGTGTGTGTGTGTGCACAAAATAATTTTTTGTTACGCATACTGACACAAATTTCAGAGATCCTCACCTGCATGCATTACTCACAATATATTATTAACACAAAAATAAAAAGAAATAGAAAATATTTGCAAATAAATTCAGAGCTCTGTTTCACATGTTAAGAAACAAAACAAAGAGTATTATGAAACGTGCACGATGAATAGCTAATAACAATAAAATATCATGAAATACAATATTTCAAGTTCTTAATTCAAAATAAGTTATAATTTTAATTGTTAAAATTAAGCTGGTTTTATAGAATAAGTGGGTGAAAATAAATGGGTGAGGAATAAATGGGTGAAAGATTTGTGGGAACAGAACTGCACCAGAATTATTCAATCATATTCTGATACAAGGTTCAACATTTTCTGAGAATTTCATCTCTTTATCTATATTAAATTCAGAGTTATTTTGTCTATGGATGGACGAAATGCTTATACTTTTAGACTAAAGATGGTAATATCCTGCGCTGCATATGGATGTATGTTAAAGTTTATCAAAGAGACACCTATGTATGCTTAAGAGTATGTTAAAGTTTATCAAGGAGACACTACAGTTCAAGTCTTTTTTATCCATTTTAAAACATATTTTATATAAAGAGTTAATTGGCATGTGCAACCATGCCGTCCTATAATAAAAGAAGATTTTCTGGCTTTGAAAATAACGTATAGCCTTATAATAATTTTTAAAATAAAATATTTTATATATATTTGTGGACTTCCATAAACTGTACCTCTATAAATGCTTAAAATTAGAAGAAAAAAAATAAAAGTGCAACTTTTAATATGCCTAGTTTTTGCTTTAGATGATATTTTTTTACGCCAACTTGGATTGTTTACTAATTCATACTCTTTTCTCCTGACAATGTTTTTATACCATGTGATTAATAACTCTCCCAAGATATTTATATGAATATCAGTAAGTACATATTTAAAATTGCTATTTTTCGCTATAATTTTAAATATGAAAAAATTATTGTCCTATAGATTGTATTTAGCTCTTTCATTCTTTGATCCCTTTAATGGTGTCAAAGTAAAACTTTGTAATAATATTTTTGATCAGTGAGGAATTGATTTGTGTGAAAATTTCTCAAAATTGCATGCATTTAAATAAAAAATAACTAGAAAATAATTCAAATAAAACTAAAATGGCTCCAAAGTGTCTTTGGATGTGACTTGGAGTAAAACTGTACCAAATTTCTTAGCTGTGGGTCACCTCAACTTTCCTTTATGCAACCAACAGACAGACATATTTTCTTTAATTATATATAATTAATAGATTATATACTATACATAATTTGTATCCCATATTAAATTTTATTTGCGTGCCATTAGTTGAACTTAATAAATGCGACCTAAATTTTATGTATACAGATTACTAGTTACATGTGAATTTGACATATAATAAAGAAAGTTTATAGTCTAATGTTTGTATTTTCTTTTATATTTATTTAATAATGTATCCATGAGGGAATCAATTGCAAGAGGAAACCAATGTAATATTAAAACCATGAACATAGCTATGCATAACCTTACAATCATAAAAATTGTCAGGGGACAGTTTAATTTCAGTACATTAATAGATATAAAATTCTGGGTATACCATATGCATGTTTACATTTGTTTAAAAGTCTATATAGTTTTAACATTCTCATGCACATGGCTTAAAGAATTAATTTTTTTTGCATAAAGTTTAAGATAGAAATTGTGGAACATTTCTTGTTTTTTTTTTCTGTTTAATTTTATATATGCTATATAAACCAGTGGTGATTTATGTATTGATATACCTCGCTTTTCTGATATAGAATGGGTCTTTTCCATCCACATATTTGTAAAACATGAGCAAAAAAATTTCAAAACTGAAAAATACTTTAAAATGTATATGCATGCTCCACCCCTTCCCTGCATTTGACAGGGTTGTTGTTGTTGTTGAGACCCAAACCGTCTGACCTACCAGAAAGGTGTACGGTAACAGTTTAGACGGCCGGGAAAAGCCACCCAATTTAGACTGGAACCCAGTGGAGAGGCATCCACAGAGACTGTACCCTCCTTCCCCTACCACCAACTTCTCGGAAGGACTTACGGATCCACATGTTTAATGTGATCATACTCCGCATGAACACGGAGGCAGTTTCGACAGTGGAGGGAATCGAAACCAGGCCTACCAAGTGTAATTCCCGCGTGCTAACCACTGGGCTACCGCACCCTGCATATGTGTGACAGAGTGTTGTTCTATTGATAAATATGAATTAATAAAGCCATTTTATTAGAAAATTTAAGTCACTTTTATAAGCTAATGTCTTGCAAGCAGCATTTTGATTTATTATAATAACATTGTGTCCAAATATCTTTAAAAACATTTTTTTTTGTTCAAGGAAGATAAAGTAACTGTTGCATAATCTGGGAATAATATTCAAGATTTTGAATAGTTATAAAGAATTGTATATTGCTCAGTTATATTTCTAAATTTGAAAATTGGCATTAAGGCAATTTTGCATTTCAGTTTGTACAAAAACTAAAAAAAAGAGGTATTTTATTAAAAATAAACTTTTATTGAAGAAAAAAAATAATTTCAGTGGCACTTTTATAATACTAAATGGTATGGTAGCTCTAATGACTGAATGTATACTTTTAAAATATCAAACTTCATACAAGTTTTTTTATTCATAAAATGTTGATGCATTAATATTAAACATCAATAACCTTAAATAATATAATTAATGCATTTTTCGAAATTAAGGACAATTTAACTGATGAATTTATTAATTAAATTAAAAAAAAAAAAGCATATTTTCTTTTCAAATACGCCATTTTATTAGTTGTATGTAACTTAAATATATGAAGGACAACACCATACAAAATGTTTGCTCCGGTTCCCGAGTTATTCCTCAGAATAACATTAAGTTATTCCTCAGTGCATTTCTCTAATGATTTTTGGACGGGCAGGGATGCAAGGTTCAAAATCCAATGAATTAAAATATGCCAAGAAAGATAATCACATGCCAAATATATGGTCTTTTTAGATACACTGGATCTCGGATTATTTTCAAATAATGAGTATATTTCTATGACGAGCTAACCCGATAGGTTCAAAATCCAAGGAATCAATATGTACTGTAAAAGACAACGAAATACTAAATTTGGACCTTCTACCTAGAAAATTAAAATATATCATAAAAGACAACATGTCAAATTTCATGTTACTGTGATTAATGAAACTTGATTAATTAAGACCAAAACAATATGTATTTTGAAATACATCAGAAACGTAAAAAGTATTCAGCACTGTTTTACTCCAGTGTATATAAAAATTATTTTATAGTACCAAGCACGGCAATAAGTCGCCAAGTTTGGGAGTGTTCGACCATAAGTCATGTGATTCATGCAGTGTTCATTTTTCAATCTCTTCTGAATAGCAATGCACAGTCTACCTATATCCCTGGTCGAAGGTCGTACTGGCGTATTGCTGCCAAAACACACGTAGATGCGTCCACTGTGCAAAGAATTTGGAGAAGATGGACTGAAGAAGGGCATGTAAATCATCATAGTGGTACATGTCTATCCAGACATATGTCAGTAAGCGTTGATTGATTTATCCGAAAGCATGCGGTTGTGGCCCCACAAGTGACGACTGTTGACATGCTGCAGAATTTGTAGGGAACATCAGGTGTTCCAATATCAGTGAGAGCAGTTTCTCGACAATTGGCCGAAAGCATCTTACACTCAAGCCGTACTTTATGAAGACTGCCATGATGACAAGACCCCGGCGTGAGACCCTGCCTCCGCCTCAAACAGAGGACGACCTTTGGAAGATGGTTGAAGGCATATGGTCATCCATCCCTCAGGAAGCTATCCGCACACTCATTGCATCTGTTCCTCAAAGAGTTGCTGCTTGTATCGCTGCAAGAGGTGGTCCTACTGACTACTGATCATCATGTCTATGCCATTACTGCATTGCAGTATCCTTCTGGAATTAGCATCACTTACTTATATATGCCATCTCTGTATGGGTATCTTTTATCATCACAATCTATTCGCTCTTTCATAGTGTTACATTTTCTGTGTCAGGTAATGTATTTTTTTATTTATATTTTTTATTTTTGTATGCCATAGTTTCTGCAGCACGAGGCAGAGAAACCTGATACATGCAAAATTTGTCAAACAACAGTGGCGTCAGCTATGTTTTTTAATATAGAAAAATACCCAGACCGTCAGACCTAATTAAAAAGTATGGTAATTGCTTGAACGCCAGTGATAGTGTCACCCAATTTAAATTGGAAGCCAATGAGGATGGCATCCACAAGAACAGTACCATTCTTCTCCCAATCCACCACCTTTCGGAAGGACTTTCTTACCTACAGGTTTAGTGTGCTCATACTCTGTGTACACACGGAGATGAGGAGTGACTCTCCAGAAAACTCACTGGGAGCACTGGATGTACTGATTCTTCAAATATAATGTCTATCTTTTCTTAAATAAAGTAAATATATAAATCTAGAAAATTCAGTTAGATTCCTATTTTCCTATCAATATATAGAAATCTAACAATCCCCTTAAAAATTAACAAATCGTTTCACATAATTTGCAGTACATGGCCAAGGTATTAATAAAATGGGACATATAATTAAATAATCACAAATAGAAATGTATTTCTTAACTTACCATTTTTATATCTGCTTCTTCAACCTTTACCCGTTTCATTTTAATGACATACTTATCCATTTTGATTGCTATTCCATTTAAACTTCGAACTTTACCTTATATTAACTTGAAAACTATACTATACTAAATCTAAGCAATAACTTGAAAACTATACTAAACCTCAGCATCTATTGATTTTGTTCTGATGTAAGTTGCAATTTGTATTACGCACTTTGCTTGGAGTGGTGCCTGGTCTGGCAACTGCTGCCAAGTAATATTGTTTAGATATTTAATCTCGAATGATTAGTTTCGCTTCTTATCTGATGCTTTACCACATGAATAACGTGTTCTTAAAATGATATACTGGAGATTGGAGAACAACAAGTGAAAGAAATATTTTGTTTTTCTTCTTAATAATCCATACAGTTTCTTCAGGAAAAAGTTGTGTGGCATCCTAATTTTTCTTAGCACTTTTATTATTCTCTATGTGGTGGGGAACTATAAATTTTAGCAGTACATATAATTAAATTTTAGAGGGGGCAGCTGATTCCCCCCCCCTATGGCTCTACAGCCACTGTACCAATGAGTTCGAGTTGCAAATTTTTCTAAATGAATCTTTTTCAATAGGGGGATCATATAAAAATTTAGATCCCTCATATTTTGCTAATATTACCGCTTTGCAGCAAAATGCCACAACTACAGTCCTTTCTGATGATTTTTTAATTGGAAGTATTGGTGTGCAAACAATCACTTAAGAAATAAATCCCTGAACATGAATTATGAAACACCCTGTAATTATGACCATCACTATTTTAAACTAATAAATAATTTTATTATGCATTTACCTCTCTTCAGTATTAAGATTTTTCTTAATTTTTTCTAATAAGACCTCTAATTGATCTTGTTGTTTCTTCAGTATAGCTTCTCGTTCTTCTATCTGTAATATCAAATACATTATTAGATACAAATTAATTTTGATTTATATACAAATTATACCTAAAAGTTTGCCAGATATCACATTGAAGCCTGGTATTTTAGGAACATTTAAAACTTTCAGAAAATAGTTATAAAACTTAGAAAAACTAGTTTTATGGAAAAAAATAATTTAAGAGCACATTAATGTGACTGGTTACAAAATAGCATTATAAGTCCAGCTGTAATTGAATGTCATATATAATGCTTGTGAAACAGTTGCAAATTTGTCACATGTTTGATTTATTTATTAGATTATATATATTTATTAGATTATTTATTAGATTAATTATTAGATTATTTATTAGATTATATTTATTTATTAGATTATATATTTTATTTATTAGATTATTGATTTATTTAGATTTATTAAGTATTTATTTTCAAGAAATTTACCTTATTGAATAAGTGAAAAATGAAATGAAAAATTTACAAATTTATTGATGATATATTAGTAGTCATTTTTGAAAATGTTAAAGGTACTATTTTCATTCATTACCCATCCTATCTTGAAATGTCACCTAAAGATAATCCTTTTAATAAGGTAAATTTCTTAGATTTTACAATATTACTTGACAATGAAAATAGATTAGTATTTGATATTTATAATAAAATTAAACAATGTCAATTTGAAACTACTAATATGCAGTACACTTCTGATCTAATCTTTCTGGAGGTACATTTAGAAATATTCTAGTTAATAGCTTATGTTCTAACCAAAATATAAATAAAAATATTTTAGAAATATAAAATAAATGTTTTAAATATTCATATTCTGAAAAGTTTATCCAAAATTGTGTTAATAATTGTTTAAATAATCGCTTTGTATTCATAGGTATAAGTTATATATTATATACCAATTTTGTTACCCACTGTAACTAATATTATTTATCTTGATTACTAATTAATGGCAAATCCCCTAAAATTAATTTAAATGTCTTAAACTACCAGTGCATGTGCCAGGTAATTAAAAAAAAAAAAAAAAAAAAAAAAAAATTATATTTATATTATTATAGCTGATTAGAAAATTATTTCAGAGATCCATTAGTATAGAATTTTTACCAATGCCCATATTTTCTTCCAATATATCACTAACTGTTGATAAAGTTTTAGTAATTTCTGTTCATAGATGGTGGCATCAAAATCTATTGTCTACTACTTAAAGAGTTTGAATACAGTAAGTATAACTAAATAAATTCTGAAGGTATGATAAATTACAATAAGCAGATTTTATAAAGTAGATTATAATGAATTGTGTATTTTTTTAGATTTCATTGGTATATTTGTAATCCTCTATAATTTGGAAGTTTGAATATTAATTTCATGAATTCAATTAATGAATTAATTTTCACTTGATTATATTAATTACTAGCAGCATACCCGTTCTTCGTACGGAATATATAATATAAAGAAACTTATAATTCGCAATCATGTGCAAATTCTGTTAAAATATTAAATTTATTGCTCCCAAAGAGAAGTTTAAGAATATCTGTTCTCACTATGCAAAATTATCTTCATGGGCAGATCTGAAGAATAAAACATCCTGGCCCCTTTTGTAAGCAAATTTACAAAAAAAAAAAAGAATTGTATCAATATATGCAACCCCGCACTACTTATATTGTCTCAGATTAGAAAATATGCCAGTGTGCTAGTAGAAGATTACCCGTATTACAATATGAGTCTCAAAAATATTTGCCAAAATAAAAGAGATGACGTAATAAATTAGAAATATCAATAATCCCCGTAATCTTTATACCAGAAGGCGTAATTGATTCCAATGTATGCCAATATATAACAAAATATATACCAATATACCTGTACTACTTATATTCTCATAGATTAGAAGATATAATGCATTTGTAGAAGATTACTCGTACAAAGTACTATATATGAGTTTCAACAATTTTCGTCATAATAAAACAATGGCATAATAACTTGAAAATATCAATAATCCCTGAATCAACAGTCCCCGAAAATATCAATTAAAAGAATGTTTAAACCTGAAGACCGCAATTGATATTATCCAGTCAAAAATGCAATGTCAATGACATTTATTTTATATACATATCTTTATTATTCAAATCGGAAAAGATTTAATATAAAATCGTATGCGGCATAACACATTGGATCCGTTGCTAAGCGACATGATATCATTTGCTTCAAATAAATTGATGGAAATCATATCGTCTGAATAATGCGATCTCCATGGAAGGTTTGGTGAACTTTTAGTCAATTTAGCGATAACTTAAAAAATCGCCAAATTTATCGCTAAGTGGGACAGTAGAACAGATAGACCCATTTTGCGACAAATTGACGAAACATCATCACAATACTATCCCCTAACAAAATACAATTATTTTCATTTATTAAGCGCGATTTTATCAATTCCAGGATATTTTTATGGACTCACAAATACTTTTATCAATTTCGTGATATTAAAAAAATTCGTTAAATGTGTTACTAAGTGGGATGGATGGAGTGATCGACATATGCTACCGAAACATCATTTCAGTACTCTATTCTAAAAAACAAATCATTGATTTGCGCCAATTTTATAAATTTGGAAACATTTCCGCTAATTTGGTAAAGTTTAAGAAAAGTTACCAAGTTATTTAGAGATATTCCGCTAAATTCGTAGCTCTGAATTTGCAGATCTGAAGAATAAAATATCCTGATCCCGTTTGTATAAACTAAATGAAAACACTAAAATTGTATTATAAGATACACCCGTTCTAATCTTTTTCTGCTTCAACAATCGGCTAAATGAATTTATTGGGTAAACACAATATATGAGTTTATTAGCTAAACACAATATATGATCTTGAAACCTCTTTGCTAAAATAAATGAAAGTCATGTACGCGGTCGGCAATTTATATAATTAAAAGAACAATCAAACCGTTCATTTAAAAATATATTTTTACATCCATTTATTTATTATTCAAATAGAAAAAATAATAATAAATATTAACAACGCATTTAATTTCATTCCGTTGCCGAGCAACATGATATAAGATAGAATTTTCCTCATAAAATGCAAAATTTAATAGCCATTTTTATTTCTTTATACTTTTCATTTTTCAGTAAAAGCTTGTATAATATAAACCAAGGAGATAGATTTCCCATTTAAATCATGTTTCAAACAATTGATGTTTTCAGAAAGTGACTAATTAGTGCAAAAAATCTCCCCCCAAACTCTGAGATACAGTTTTAATTCACTTTCAAACGATTTTCAAGCATTTCGTTTGGATAAACCACGGAGTTAGGGAGGAGAACTCCTAAGAAAAAGTTTGGTTTTTCATTAATATCTCGACAACCCCTGGTCTTAGATACTCGAAACTTGGGCTAAATTTATGGGGGGCTATTTAAAGGCTATCCACAAAATTTCATCAAATTCGATTCAGCCGTTCTCCCGTGATGATGAGACAAACGAAAATATCGTTTTTTACTAATATCTCGAGAACCACTGATTGTAAAAACTCCATATATAAACTAAATATTAAGTGGGACTATTTTCAGGCTACCCACAAAATTTCATCAAATTCGGTTCAGCCGTTCTCCCGTGATGATGGGACAAACAGACAGACAGACAGACAGATTTTCATTTTTATTTATATAGATAAGCATTCATTCTTATGTCTATGAATGTCAAAATTCCATTATATGTTGCTCATATTTTATTATATCCTCTTTAAATCGAACACATTAATTGAAATATATTCGATTGTTCATCGATATATCAAGTATTCATCCATTTTATTTCCAGTGTGTTGAAATTGACTTTTAAAGGCAATTGCCTAATGGCTGGCCAATAATTTATATTGATTCATATTAATATATATTGGTCAACTTCAGAAATTGCCTGGGTTATTTGCTGTGAGATTAGACTCGATATTGGCTCAAAGTAAATAGTTGTTTCTAATTCATTCTTTATTATCCAATTGATACTTATTTTGCTTTATAGCATTTAATTCTGAAGTGTCTTTTTCTTGTATGTATGTATATATATATATCATAGCTGCCAACCTCCAAATATGAAAAACCGGGAGATTTTTGTACGAAAATATGAAAAAACCGGGAGATTTTGATCAGCCCAATTTTAGACGATGCAGACAGATTGCAAATGTGGAAATTATTTTCACAATTAGATGAAAAATAAGGAGGATCGCACACAAATGCCGTTTTTCGCGATACTGCTGCAAAATAGCCTTTCATTTCATTAATAATACGTTTAAACAATAGTTTTTCTGCATGAAATACGAAATAATTATAAAAAAAATTTACGATGTTGACAGATTGCAAATGTGGAAATTATTTTCACAATTAAATGAAAAATAAGGAGGATCGCGCACAAATGCCGTTTTTCGCGATACTGCTGCAAAATAGCCTTTCATTTCATTAATAATACGTGTAAACAATAGTTTTTCTGTATGAAATACGAAATAATTATAAAAAAATTTGACGATGTTGACAGATTGCAAAAGTGGAAATTATTTTTACAATTAAACGAAGTATTAGGAGGATCGCGCACAAATGCCGTTTTTCGCGATACGGCTGAAAAATAGCCTTTCATTTCATTATGTTTAAACAATAGTTTTGCATGTAAAACAAAATAATTTGATAACATTTTAGTCGAGGAAAATGAGTTTTTCCCATATTATTTAGATAATCATTGGTCATCTCTCTCGTGACGCTGTGGGAATAATCGCCGTTTGCGAGCGCCGATTACGCGATAGCTGGGAAACGGATTTTTAGACGAAAGAACGGGAAAACTTCTATTTCAAAATTTGTGACTTCATTTCTCATTTCGTGATATTTTCGGAATATTCGTGATCTATTTCCGATTCCTTTACTTTTGTACCCTGTAGATACAAATACAAAAATACAGCAGAAAACTGCACCGCGGAAAAAAATTGAAAGTCACGATTTGCATTCGCGTGATTTCTGCCTAGAAAGGGGGGAAAATAAGGGCAGCTGAGTGAAAACCGGGAGATTGAGCAACTTACCCGGGAGATATAGCAAAAGACCGGGAGATATAGCAAAAAACCGGGAGAGTTGGCAGCTATGATATATATATATATATTATATTTTTTTCCCTCTAAATATTATAATGGAAAGTTAATAAAATAATATAATCCTGTCAAAAATCTAGGATTGATTATTTTTGAATTTTTGTTTATACCCACGATTTTCTTTCAACAGGTTCTATGAAGTTTCTGGATAATGTCACTTGAGGGTTGTTTCCAAAGGTTTAGATTTTATTTCAATTCTTTTATGTGCAGAGAATCTTTTTTGAACTGCACTTTTTATTCTCAATTTTTGTTTTAGAACTTTTTCTGTAAATCTATGATGTCACTATCACATTTTAAACATGGAATCTTTTCCAATTCAAGATTTTATTTATCTTTGTGGACTTTGGAGAATTTAGTGTTTTTAGATTTTCTCCCAAAATCTTTTAAAATAATTCTTTATACAAAATTTCAAATTTATTGTCCCTTAATTAACTTTATGCTCTTCAAATGTAAAATTTCCTTATAGAGGTCTCTATAGTCTTCAATGTTTTAAATCATTATCAGAAAACAATTCAAAATTTGTTGTTTTTAGAATTTTCCTAAAACATATATATACCACATCTGTTCATCATACGAAATTTCAAATTTCGAGTTCCCTAAAATCTAACTTCACTCATCAAATATGTTCGTTGCATGCCACAAATCAATCTCGTTCATTGCATGCCACCTTTATGATATAGCAATTTTAATGGCCAGCAGTGTAGTTCTGGATTTTTTTTTATAGCAAAGCCAGATATATGGTTTCGTGGAAATTCATTAATATTTGTGGCTGCTATCATGTACACAATAAATTGACCACAGACATACCTCCAAAAATAGTCAAAATGTGTTCAGGAGGACCTAAAACCTATATTGCATCAAAATCTTGAATTCAAAAAATTTCATTAAAACAACACTTCTCAATACTACGTATGAAAAAGTAAAAATTTTCAATTAAAATGTCCATTCCCATCAGTGGCTTATTTGCCTATTTTAAATAAGCCACTGATGGGAATATATTTAAATTTGTTCTGTTTTCATCTAGGAATCAAATTTTCAAAAGCTTATAAAACTCTAAATAATAATTTTTTATACTGTATAATAGACAAATCTGAAGTATAAACACAATATTCATAAACTGTTGAAAACGTGTTTTTTTAATCAAATTTTGTTTAGTGTCAAATTAAAAGATGATTTATATTATTACATAAGCTAATCTTGCAATGTGCCATTACCATACGACTTTCTGTTAAAAGAATTATTAAAAATTAGAAACTACTGGAGGAACATATGTGTATCTGTATATTGAAAACATATCAAAATTAGCACTAACCAGCACTATTGAATTTATCACATAATTGGCTTTTCTATTGAGTTGCTATTTGAAAGTCATTTCTATTCTATATCTTGTTTATACATAGTTTCCTTTATGCACACAAAATGCTAAAATGATCACTCAAAGATTACAAATAAGTCTAAAAATGATGCCAATTGAAATTTAAACTTTTCTTTATTAAAAATAATAGTTATTACTATTAGTACTTGGTATAATGTAAAGTGAAAACGATACCATATTTTTAAAAAGTACTGATTGTTCAAGTTTCATAGAGAACTACACTCATGTTCAAAAGTTAAGCAACAAAGTGAAAAAAATAAGATAAAAAGAAAAGTATTTATTTGAATTTATTAAAACTTTCACAAAGTATGGGGTATAACAAAAGACACTCTAGCATGGGGAAATGCAAATAAAATTATCATTAAATAATAGAGCTAAACAAAAACATAAAACTTTGGGCAGCAAAAAGTTCATTGGTGGAGGTCTGTCAATATGGAATGCAGTGATCTTTGCTGAAAACAATTGCTCGATAGTATCGATTCATGTCAAGAATAAGGTCATCTATGGTGGTTTGGGATATCTTTGCCCATTCATGGAGCAGATATGTTCTTAGCTCGTAAATGCTCCGGGGAGAGTCATGGAGAGAACTTAAATGTCTCCCAAGCATGTCCTATATATGCTCAATGGGATTCAAGTCGGGTGATCTCGATGGCCATTCCATATGAAGCAGTGTTTCTGATTCTAAGTATTGGCCAACAATGCAAGCCCTGTGAACTCGCTAGTTATCATCTATAAAAATAGCATAAGAACTATCCATAAGAATAGCATAAGGCTGTATGAAATGGGCGAACACATTGAGCAAGGATGTCTTGTCTATACCACATTGCAGCCACAATACCATGCATGGTTTCCACTCTTTGGACCAAAAAAAAAAAAAATTCAAGGACTTTCCAAAACCAAAAATTTTTTTTTCAAGGACTTAATTTTTTTCATAAATCACGATTTGAAATAAAATGTATGCGACATTTGTTAATTAAACAGAAAAGGGATAAATATAAAATTGACTGAATTTACTGCATTATTTACATTGATAGTCAAAAAGACGACAGTTAACAAAAAGGAAAAACCATCTAAAATATCAAATTATAAAATACGAACTTTTATTTTTTTAGTTTAGAGAGAATATCATTGATTTCGACATCAAGTTTTTGCAATTCAGTTTCTTTTTCTTTTGTAGTTCTTCTGAAACTGTTCAATTGCATAATAAATCTGAAACACTCTGTTATTTCTGCTTTTTCTGCAAGTTTATCAGCTGACTTCTGCAGCTCATTAACCTGCCTTTCAATGCGAACCTTTTTTTCTTTCAAGTCACAGTGTAATATTTTCCTCTCCCCCTCCTCCAACTTCATTTTTTTCTGTTCATCTAAATAAGAAATATATCTTTGTCTGGCTCCATTCACAGTAGTGCATAATTCTTTGCTTATAGTAAAATTTTTTACGCCCCCGCAGGAATTGATTTCATCTAGCACAAGTCTTTTCGATGAATAATTTTCTTCTTTCAAATTTTCTACTTCCAATTTGGTGTTTATAGAGAATCCGCACTCTACAGAGGCTTGCCCATGTGATATGGTCAGTAACATGTTTACAATACCCCTCAATTTTTCATATTTCTCTTCTCTTAGTTTCTCATACAGAAAACAGTCCACTTGAGAAACTGAGCAGTCAAAATTCAAATGTTTAGAAGAAATATCGTTAAGAAATTCGTTGAACTGCAAAAGAATGAAATCACAATCTTTGGCTTCACATTTACTGATCTTTGAAAGAATAGTTAGTAACTGCTTCATTTTTTTATAACAGCCACTTGTGTCTGATGACATGCACTTGGGGTCTAAGCAAGATAAAAATCTGATGATTATATACTTTAAGGGTGACTAACTCATGCAGCAAAGTGTAAATAAAAAACTGAGCTTGCAGTTTAAGTTCCTTGATGTCATTGCTTGTTGCTTTTTTGTCTCGCAATAGATCCTTCAGTAATCTGTCTGCGATGAATCCCATACTCACCTCATTGACATCAGATGATGATTTCTTGTTCTTGAAATAATGATTAATGAGTTTCAAGGGGGGGTTCAACTCCTTCAAATCCTCTCACTTCACGACATTAAAGGTTTTAGCACAATTCATAGCTGCTTTGTGTAAATCCTGTGTTAAAAAAGGGATCATGGGCCAATTGGTCTGGTAACCTTTCGAAAATGGTTGCAAAATATTTACAACACTAAGAAAAAATGTAGTCTACATGGTATCAACACATTGTTACATGCTTATAATTTGGTAAGATTTACATTTAGGTTTAGGCAGTTCACCTTTCTCCACGGCATGTACATAATTACAACATTCCAAATTTCTAATGCACGTTCTGTTACAACTGAGTTTTCCAACCATCTATGTGCACAAAATTTACTTGGCAACTTCTTTTTCTCTGATTGATTCAAGAAATCTTCTCTTCTTGCAGGAGCATCTTGAAAAAGCCAATATATGCTACTGAGAACATCTTCAATATCCCATGAAAGGCATGTCTTACGCTACGTTAAGGATTTTGAAGTCGTAGAAAGACTGCTAGCTATAAAATGTGTGGTTTCCACCACAGGCGAGGATCTGTTTCAGTCACTCAAAACCATTTTGGAGTTGCCGACATACCGATCAACAACTGCGTTGCTAACGATTTGATGGAGCTTCTAACATGAATGATCATTTTAAGGGATTGGCAGCAAGATTATGTGAAGTAATTCCACACCACATTCACATTTGGTGCTATGCCCATGTGCTGAACCTAGTTCTCACTGATACTGCCCAATGTCTCATTGTAACCATATCAATTTTTAATGTACTTCGAGAAGTTCAAGTGTTTATGAAGGAGTCACTTAAAAGATTACAAAAGTTCATTGATGAAAAACCTTCTTTTAGCTGGAAGCTATTGACATGACCAGGTGGCTGAGACGCAGTAATGCTACGGTCAAGATGTTTGGAAGGATAGACGATTGGGATAGTACTGAAAAATCTCACACTACCAAGCTCGTCTACTTAGAGTTGGTCATTGCCTTGTTTAAGATATCTAGTTCTCCAAAGTTTAACTCTAAAACAAGAAATGATACTGAAGGTCTTCTTAGAAAGCTTATAAGTTTTGACACAATATTGGTAGTTATGTTATTTCTGAAATTTTTAAAACAACCACTCCTTTGTCTGATTACTTACAGTCTAAGAATTTCGATTTCGTTCAAGCATGGAGCCTCATCGAAACTTCTCACATAAAATTTAAAGAATTACGTGAAAAGTTTGATGAAGCTTACAAGCTGCAAGACCATTCGTATCGATAATGATGAGCAATTTAGTTGAAAGAGCCAAAAAGATGAGTCTTTGGAAAGTATTTGCATTGAAACTGAATTGAAAGAGAAACGAAAGAGAAAGGTGAAAATGCTTTCCGGAGAAGATGCTGGTCATGAAAATGTTGGTCATACCTCAGAAGTAGATGGTTTTAGAATTTCAACATTTTGCTGTGTCATAGATACTCTCATCATTACTATAGAAAACAGATTTTTCCAACACAAAAACTTGTACCTAGATCTAGCCTGGTTTGGCAATAAAGAGCCCTTACCTCCCAATTCCAAAGCCCTGAATAAAATAGTGGAGATTCTCCCAGAACTTGACAAGGGAGAGCTTGTTGAAGAACTTGCTTCATTTGCTGATATATGGTCCCGAATAAGCAGAAAGACAATCAGTGAAGAGTATCAAGAAGAAGATCCCACAGAACATGATTTGTCTGCTGATGGCTTTGACGAAGAGGAGAACTCAACATTTCAACCTTGAAAATTACAAAAAGTGTAATTCTTGCTTAAAATGTGCTTATGAAGTAAGTGCTTCTTAACTATAGCATGTATTCTCGCCAGTATAATAAACTGTTCAAAGTATATAAGCTGTTCTTGACAATCCCGATGACTCAAGTAACATGTGAAAGATTTTTTTTCCCAAGCTTAAGATTATTAAAACAAGATTGAGATCTACCTTAAGCAATGACAACTTGGAGATACTATTATTAATGCAATCTGAATCAGACTTATTCAACATCATAGACAGTGACACTATAATTGATAAGTTGTGTCCATAGAGCTCTGAAATGAGGAGATTGCTTAGTGTTTAATCACTTAGTATGATATAGGTATCCTTTACTTTTATACAGTACGCGACCTCTTATCCGGCACCTTAATATCCGGACTCTCCCAAAACCAGAATTCGGCAAAATAATGCCAAATTCTGCGCCAACAAGCGATTATTTGCCAAATATTGCGCCAAATAGCGATTTTTTGTTTAAAATCCCGCCAAAAGTATTTTTGCCTTAATTAGTAATATCAATAAAAAAAAAATGCATTGAAGCCTACATTTTTCCAGGGTACAAGCGATCCGCGCACGAAATTCAAAAATCCCACGCAGAAAAAAATGCCACACGGGAATTCGAGTGCGCTCTCCGCCACTGATCCTTCTTAAATTTCGAAAACGAACACAAGGAATTCTCGCGAGAGCGAATGAAAAGCAGGAATGAAAATATTCCATGGATCATGTTTTTTCCGGGAAGTTCCATATCTCCATAGAGCAACTACTCTTTTCCGGAAAACATCTGAGGTAGCACCGTTTTTCCCGAAAATTTCCGAAGCGGCTGCATCCAGCACGGGCGAGACACATGAAGGCTAAAAGGATCTATCTAGTTAGTCTTTATGGCGAGACATGTCATTCCATTCTTCACTAGTTACGGATATGGCTCCTGTATATATAGGAGAAACCCGATTTTTCTCGAAAAAACCTGATTTTTTTTTCATCTCTGTGGAAATATACACATCTTTAATATTTTAAAAAACGTTGATGGAATTCCAACATCAAAATCATTTTCAATGAAATCCTATTATTTGGATGAAAATGGCTATTTTGAACCAAAAATTTACCCTATCAAAAAGTTCCATTGTAGGATATTTATGGAGTTTCAACGTGCTACATTTATTAATTAGTATTTTATAAAAGACAGTTTAGCAATATCGCAGAATTTTTTTATGTAAACACGATCGCCGATATATTTCATTTTATTTTTAAATATTTTCCCCTTTTTCAATCTGTTTCCATCCACTAATATTTTTATATTTTTTGGGCTTTTTATGCTGGGATATTATTTTTAAACATATTGTTGATGAAATTGAGATATATATGTTTAGGATAACGAAATTAATTTTTTTTATTTATTCAGGCATTTAGAATTATAAGGCTTATCAGAAATACATTTGAAGAGCATAAATTAGAATTTGATATATTTGCCCCCATAGTTGAATCTCTCATTTCAATTAAAAATGAACATCCTTCTCATCTTAATTTTATTAAAAGTACTTTAAAATATTTTGAAACATATGAACAAAGGTGCTTCTGCTAAAATATTAGATGAATATGGCGAGGGCCCACTTTAGTTGAAATGTTACAAAAAAAGACTTCTAATAACTACCCTGAATAATCAACTGTTTTCAGACATTTTTTTCTTTCAAAAGTTTTCTTAATCCCTAAATTTGATACTATAATTATATGTAATTTGCATTTTAGTTAACCAAGTATATCTTTTCATATGGATTGTAAAAAATCTGTATTTAATACATGTTTTAAAAATGAATTATAATTTTCTATAACATTTCAGACCATTCCAGTAAGTTTTAGAAAAGTGTTCCGAATTACGTAAAAACCCCTTATCCAGAATGCCTGAAGTCCCAAGCAGTCCGGATAATAGATCCTGTACTGTATTTACCATTTGTTAAATTCTGACAAGTAGCTGATATATTTTCAGTACATCCAATAAATCTTGTTTATTTCAGGCGATATTAAGTAAATATGTATATTGCAATATATATTATAGCAACAGAAATCTTGCTGTCAATTATTTTGTTTAGTTTTATTTTTATTTAAAACTTTTTTTAAAAAACAATTTTAGGTTCTATTACTTAAAGTTTAGTAATACAAAATCATATTTTAAGCATCCCCACAGACCCCCCCCCCCCTAGTAGTTGGCGCCTCCGTATTGGTCTATCCACCGTCCTCTTGGGGGGGGGGGCAGCACGCCCCTCGTGTTATTAATACAAGAGAATGGTGATGTCTGGCTAATATGATATACTATGAATAGAATTCATGAAAATTCAGCTAATCTGAACTTTTCAACTATACCATTTACTAAATAAGAGGGATATTTATATAAATTGCTGGTAATTTTTAGATTATTTATATGCATAGCATGAAATTTTTATCAGATAATAAATTCTAAAACGCAGATTAAGTATAATATTTCTAAACAATGGACAATTCAAATTTCTTTTAAAAGCTCTTAAAACCAATTGATATTTATACAGAATTTTTTTCTGATTTCAAATATCCAAGCTACAATCTCTTAAATAATTATTTATTTTAATATCAAGAAATTAAAAAGAGCAAAATCTACTCAAACACAAAATGGCCAGTGATTGGCTGTGACGTCACACAGCCCGTTCGACCTGTGATGCAACATTCTACTATGTGCTGTTTCTACTGAGATATTTGTAAGTGGTTGGCATTTAATTTTGTTTATAATTATTTTACCCATTTGTTCTTGGTCTGCTTAAATTTAAATTATTTGTTCCTTATTTTATTTTATTGTAAACATGGATTCTGGTTTTGTTAAAGGGCAATCAGACAATTTGTCCAAGATCGATTTTACTGTGATGGCGCTCTCTTTCAGAAATAATAAATATTTTGTGACAGCTGAAACTCGAGATGTAAACTTGATATCCTTTTCTTGAAGGTTTATTATAATAATAATTATTATTATTATGTGAATTATATTTACGCTTAAGGTATCTGTGGTGGAAATCGGAGCATTACGAAAAATGCAAACACTTTGGACGCCAATTTCTCCGAATGTGATAGATAAAAATTTACATATTTTTTTCTTGTTTTGTTTGTCCAGATAATGAATTTATGAAATAATTTTAATATTTTGAAACTTTTTTTAGAAAACACTTAAAGCGTCTATCTGAGCAAGTGATTTTTTAATTTTTCCTATTTTCACTCAAACTTCAAAAGATAGATATAAATAGTAAGCGCCAAAATTATGTATTAGCAAATTTAGTTTCTGAATATAATTTTTGAAGAAAGAAAAAGCTAATATATTGAACGTTACTCTCTCTGACTTAGTTTTCGAGTAATCGTCTTGACAAGATGAAGAAGATTGAACATTGTTCATTTTAGAAGTTTGTAATGCTTATATCTCAAAAACTAAAAGTGCTAGCTATGAACAATAAGCAAGAATTTGTAGCTTTTAAAGCCTTGAATGTGTGGTATGGTATTTTCAGAAACTGTTTGCTTGGACTCTTACTGAATGATGGTACGTTGACGGGTGACAGATATGTTAATGAGATTCTGAATGCGGTTATTACTGATTTTATGGATGAATTGCCTTTAACCCTTTCGCGACGGCGGCATTCCGGAGCTGCCGTGGCCCAAAGGACAGAGCGTTTCGCTTCCGAACTGTTCCCAGGAGAAGGTAATATTTTTGCGCTAAGCCTAACTCTCGAAAAAAATTCACTAAAAATCAAATTGCTCTGTCTGTTCATATTACTAAATCATGTTTCACCGCTCCAAATGGAGAAATAATTCATTGGATCCTCCTTATGCCAAGGTCATGTATCTGCAAAATATATTCAAGTTGTTTCCACGGACATTTAATGCCATCTAGTAGACAAATTAAAATGTTCCATGTGAAAACACACATGCTTGCTAGTCGCGGTTTATGGTAAAGTTTCCTCCGTCACGAGTGCGTGCCGTCCGTCCTTGAATGCAAGTTCGCAGCTGACACGTGGGTGCGCTAATCGTCACAAAAGGGTTAACAGTACTTCCACATTTATGGTTTCAACAGGATGGATCGTGAGCTCACCATAATACAGTTGTAAAACACTGGTTAAATAATGAGTTTCTAGACAAGTGAATTGGCTTGCATGGGCCAGTCGAATATCCCCCTAGATCGCCTGATTTAAAGCCTATGAATTTTTATTTGTGGGGTTGTTTACGTACAACTCTTTATCTGTCACCTCTCTTAAATGAAGCAGAGTTGCAACAAAGCATTCAAGATGGTTGTCATGACATCACTGAACAAGAACTTGATCGAGTGCACAGAAGTGTTATCAGATGAATACAGCTTTGTATTGGCATGGACAATACAGGAATAATGGAAAACATTTTGAACAAGCTTTGTATTCTTTTTGTAAAGTTATTATTTCTACACAGTGTAGATACTTTTGTACCAATAAATACCAAAATTATTATTTATTTATGTAATCATTGTTTTCTTTTGTAATTTGTGCATGACCCCTGAAACGCGATCTGCGGACATGATTTTTCCCCTCTGAGAACTCATGTCAATGCATCGAAAAGTGGTTTAAGTCAACATTTTTGTCTTTTCATATCACTGGGACTTTTTGATAAAATGTTGAAATTTTGTACATTACCTTATTAGTGTATGGGGTACACTTTACTCATTGGAAATGTTTTTTGTATGGGGGCCATATAAAAATTTAAATTTTGCATTTCTTAAAATTGAATTACCTTGAAAATTTTAATCGATTTCATAAAATTCTGTACCTTTTTTTATGCAACTTTGTAATTTATTATATATGTCTAAGATCAATATTTATGGAATAAAAGCCAAGGTCAATATTTTTAGGACACCCTGTACATACATACACACAAAGGTGTATCCAGGGGGGAGACTTGGGAGTCTCGTACTGCTCACCCCAAAATCCTAGAAAAAAAAAAGGATTTTTTTATTGAAGTGTTGGTTTGACTTAACAGCTCTTGTGATTACACCACACTGAAAAAAAAAATTCTAGATACAATCTTGTATATATAAATTCTGTTGCAAAAAAATATATGTACCCATAAAAAACTGATCTACAGCTGTGAAACTTGGCATGCAAATGTTGTTTTAAGAGTTATGCAAATGATCAAACTGCCAGCGCCAATGATGTTATAGGGCTCATGGAATGCGTATGGGAATGACATGCAGCATTTAAAATTATTCGTGTTCTCACTGATGGGCAATTAGAACTGGATATTCTGCTTTGATACTGCAAGTTGTCTAAAAGGATGCCTCTAAAATGTACTCGATGGCAATATGAACCATTGTTGGATTTAGAGAGAGATCACATCATAGGCCTAAGGGAAGCTCATTGGTCTAACGGATGTATCTGTTGCCATCTTGGTTGGAGTGATATGGTAGTTGCTCCATGTTGCCAGAAGTGGATCGGAGAAGACACAAGTAACCACTGCAAAGGTTCAGGATACCCCAGACAGACAAATGCTCGAGAGGATTGTGCAATCAGGAGAGGAGCCATGTCCACACTAATGGTGTCGCTATCAGCCATTCAAAGACATTTGCCATCATCCATGCATCCTGTATCAAGGGATATAGAATGTATGGAGGATGCATACAGACTTAGGTGTCAAGATCCATTAAGGTATATACTACTGACCCTAAACATAGATTTGTAGAAAAAGTTGAGGGGGTACATTGCACTGTATTTAGGGGGTAACAGGTTTGAAACCCCCTCCCCAGATTTCTTTTTTGCATTCTTTATATAACAAGCAATATATTGTCATAGCTGCCAACTTATTTGGAGTAAAAATCAGAAGATTTTTGAAAAAAAATCAGAATAGCGCGTAAAATGAGTTTTACAGAACAAATCGACATAAATCTGATTTTCAAAGGACACAATGTAAATAACGCACAAATATGTGAAACACACAACTGTTTTGAGATCTCTTTGGAAACAGTTGTATGCATGTTCATTTGTACATTATTTACATTGTATCCTTCATCTCTCAAAATATTTTGACAGAAAGTTACGTTATGTAATGATGATATAATTCGTTATGTAATGATGAAAAATGATATAATTCTATTATATTTAGAAAATGCAAATTTGACAATTGTGTTTAAGAACAGGGTTGTTTAAATACATGGGCAAATTTAATTTTAACACATTCCTTTATATTAATTCTAAACTATGATTTTGTTATCTATAATAACTCATGCTTTTATTTTGTCAGTTTTGTTGAAATTAAATCATTACAATAGTCAGGATTTATGAACTTAATTTCACAAAAAATTTTTTTTTTACAATTGGGAAGACACAAATTTTTTGTTCTTAAACTGCAGTATATTTTTAAACACATTCATAAAATTATCATGTATTATTAAAATGTGCATTGTCTAGTGTCTACACATAAATAAAAATTGGTGGCAGTATATTTTAAAGAAAATGTTTATTTTGTTCAAAAATATCTTTTCATAAAAATGTGGCAGAAAGGGCTTCAGATAGAAAAAGATTGAATTTCATGATCGTACTATTTATATGAAAATAATTAAAAAATTAACTTTTATAATCAACCAAACTATGAAAATAAGCTACTTTAGTCCAGTTAATGTGCAACAATAAGGAGAAGGAGATCGATGGAAAAGGATAATTGCGTAATCTCGGAAACGCCCGCGAAAAAAAACTGAATTTCACGATCGTACTATTTATGTGAAAATAATAAAAAAAATTTGCCTTTATAATCAACCAAAATATGAAAATAAGTTAATTTAATCAAGTTAATGTGCAACAATAGGGAGATGGAGATCGATGGAAAAGGATAATAGCGTTCTCTCGGCAACCGCTGCAGAGATGAAAAAAAAAAAAATTACTATTTAAATGAAAATAATTAAAAAGGTGACCTTTATAATCAACTGAAATATAAAAATAAGCTAGTTTAGTAAAGTTAATGTGTAATAATCAGGGGATGGAGATGGATGGAAAAAGGCAATTATGTACTCTCAGCAAAGCCTGAAAAGAAAAGACTGAATTGCTCATCTTAAAATTTAAGCGAAATATAATTTGTTTAGTAAAATAATTCTTTATTTTTATTCGCACTATAAAAATAAATTAGGTCTATTGTTCTGATATGAAATCATTAGAAGAAGAAAATGGATGCAAACTGGTAATTTTGGACTCTCAACAAAAAGGGGTAAAAGTAAAACAAATATTTTCAAATGCTGTGCGAAGTTTTTTCTTCTGTTTCCCCTTTGAGTCCAATGACAACATATGTATTAATGATATATATGATAACATACATCACGGTGATTACGGAGACAAAAATCTACAACTTATTTTTGATTCCTTTTTGTGGGGGATTTTATGCCTACACTTCCGGGTTAGAAAGACGAGCATTGTCTGCCGTCCGTTTCTTGAACGCTGCGTGCTGGAAGTACCAGAATAAATAGAGCTTGTCACACGAGAACGTCTGCGTTCATTGCCGCGTTCATTGTCGGCGTTCATTTGGATTGCTTGTCACACGAGATTGCTTGTTCTCGTGTGACAAGCAATCCAAATGCTTGGCGACATTTTGGTGTAAAAATATAAATTTGGCGATAAATCGGCAAATTGGCGCGATTTTTAGGCGTAATTAGTAAAAAATATTAAAAATCGTAAAGAAATCGATTACGCGCGTAAAATCGTAAAATAAGAGAATTTTCGTAAAAATTACGAAAAATTCGTAAAAGTTGGCAGGTATGTATTGTAGTGGTGAGAGGGAGAGGTTCACAACAGCTCCTCTTGAACCCAAAACCTAGATAATTCCAACTTTGTGTAGAATAATTACATGGTAAAAAAATGTAGTCAAAAGCCACTAGAACTAACAGTTAGTTCTAGTTATAGATAAATATCACAGTTTTGTTGCAATAGAAAATAGATCTACAAATAGGAAAAGAATGAAAACAATAAATGAAATTAAGAATGTTCTATTGGACGCTCCTTTGGGACTAGGAAAGAGAATCTTACTACAGGATCAAATCAAATTATTGTGACCAACTCCTACTTTTGATGTCAACAGCGCGTAGCCAATGAAAAAAGGCACATGTCATCAGGTGGTGAGGTAGGTATATAAGGTGCAGTGTAGGCATTCTGAAAACATTTAACTTAAAGTAACCAAAAATTAGGTACCGCATATAAGTCGACTCTCCTACTTTTAGAGAAAAAAATCAGAAAAAATCCAAAACTCACATATAAGTCGATCTCAAAAAGAGAAAAAAAAATTTCAATAAATTATTCAAAAGCACTTGAAAACGAAAATATATACGAGTGTTATTGTTTAAGTAAGGTCCGTTTGTGAATACAGTTTGAAATTCCGTATGCGCGTGAGAATGAGTGTGTGTGTAGACTCCCAGCATTCTTTGAGCAGAATTCGATGCCATTTGCATTTACGGTACCAGTCTGTTCGCTTCATATGCTTCATTAAAATGTTTAAGAAAATCGAGCGCCCTGCCAACTGTGAAATACGGTTAGTCATCCGATTCTTAACAACAAGAAACATGACATTTGCAGATATTCATCGTCAGATATGTGAAGTTTAGGGTAACAATGCAATGAGTGACAGTAAAGTGCGAAAATGGATGAGATTGTACAAGGAAGGTCGGGAAAACGTCCATGACGAATCACGCTCTAGTTGGCCATCTGTAATCACTGATGCTTTGGTGCAGGCAGTTGATGCCAAAATTCATGCAAACAGGAGATTCACAATTTCCAAGTTGTTATCGGAATTCCCACAAATTTCAAGGTCAGTTTTGTTTAAAACTGTGTCTAAGAACTCAGAGCTCAAGAAATTGTGCTGTCGATCGGTTCCTAAACTGCTGAGTGAGGAACACAAAAAGAAAAGATTGGCAAGTGCTCTAACATTTTTGATCCTCTATAACGAGGAGGTGATGACTTTTGAGTCATATCGTCACAGGAGATGAGACATGGGTGTCCTACGTGACTCCTGAATCAAAACAACAATTGATGAAGTGGCGGCACACATCATCACCGGTGAAAGTGAAAGCAAAACAGGCACTTTCAAAGTGCAAGATCATGGCAACTGTGTTTTAGGACATGCAGGGTGTTTTGTTAGTGGCCTTTTTGTTGCAAGGAACAACAATTAACTCAGCTTCCTACCGTGAGACCTTAAGAAAGCTTCGGCGAGCAATCCAGAACAAACGACGTGGAATGCTGTTAGCAGGTGTCGTACTGCTTCATGACAATGCAAGGCCACATGCTGCAGCTCAAACTCAAAATCTGATTGAATCTTTTGGCTGAGAGGTATTCGATCACCCGCCATACAGTCCAGATCTTGCACCTAGCGACTACCACCTCTTCCGCCATCTGAAGACCTTTCTAGGCGGCAAGCGTTACTTATGAAGAAGTGAAAACGATTGTGAGTAACTGGCTATCATCGCAGGCGGCAGAGTTCTATGATGACGGTATCCAAAAACTGGTATATCGTTTCGATAAATGTTTACATCGGCAAGGAAATTGTGTAGAAAAATAGAGAATTGAATGTAAATTTAGAAAATAAATGCTTTTTTGAAAAAAATATACTTACTTCGTTTTTATTGTAAAACGGACCTTACTTAAAAAATAACCCTCGTGTATATATATATATATAATAAAATTTAATTTCCCTAATAAAAACTTCATCAGAACCCTTTAAAAGTCAGATTTCAAACAAGTAGGCCTATGACAAGTATACTATCAGACTGACGAAGTCATGGATTTCATTTAACAGGGTAAGATTATTTATATGGAATTATATTTTATAAACAAATACTGTATTTTCTGGTCGACTTTCTGAACCTCAAAATGAGACAAAACTTTAGACCAGATATAAATACGGACGGCCGTAGATTTATTTTATATACCCAGAGACTGAAGATGTATGTCTCATCAGCGAACAATATGATAAAGTTGCCGAATTCAATATCAGTAAAAGAAACTACACAAGTTGCACTAACAATTTATTTTGATTTTTCTGACTATAAGTGCTATTAACTGTTCATTTCTTAAAGCTAGTCCTATTCTATTTTAGCATTTACTTAGATTAAAACAAGTGGGTCAACCCTTCCTTTATGTTAGCCAAACCTCCCATATGAGGGGAGCCTTGACCCACAAACTGCTGCCTTTTAAAATCAATTATTTTTTTTAACTTGATGTGAAACATACTTTAGTTAGATTTTTATTTGATAATAAATTGTATGGTTTTTAAAGAATGTATCAAGCATGTCTGTGGGTGTGAAACTTTTTTTTTTTTTAAATTAGATTTGTTAAAGTGGGTCAACCCTCCCCAATCTCCCCTGCTTTGAAAACTTTCAAATATCTTAGCTACAATATGCTAAAATTCACTGGAAAATTACCACTTGGGCTATATCCCAGAGACCGGTAAGGTTTTTTTTTATTGCGCCAAATCGGCCATAAGTGGAGTGCTATATTTTGAACTCTAACTCTTCATAATCATGGTAACCTTGCGAGTTGGTTACTATGGCAACTGTCTAAACTTGTGTTATTCTATGTGTTACTTAATTCTTATGCTGGTCTTTTAAAATTGGATGTTTAGAATTGGATGTCTAATTGGAATTGATTCTCAGAGGTGGCATAATTTGAAGGAATTGGTACAAGTATTGGTGAAGTTTCTTTGATTTGTTTTGTGTGCTAAATGGCTGTGAAGAGTGAAAGATATAGTATTGTTTTGTTTGATCGTTTGATAGATAATGGTAAAATGAATGTGATTAAATGGTGTATGAATCAGGGGTTGATTGCAAGTGGGTACGAATGTCCTAAATGTAAATCGCCTATGCGATTGTGCGAGAGAAATGATAGTACGGAAGAGTGTGACAGTTATATGTGGGTTTGCTGTGTTTTTGGAGTGAATACACATTATGTGAAGAGGAGTATGAAGAATGTTACGTGGTTTGAGTATTCTAGATTGAGTTTGATTGAGATTTTGAAAATGACATGGCTATGTGTGAAAAAGACTCCGCATGATTGAATGGTGGATGAGATGAATATGTCTAAAAACACGATAACGGATTGGAAGAGTTTTTGTAGGGAGGTGTGTGGAAGTGATTGTGAGTGAAAGTAGAATGCTTGGTGGACCTGGTAAGATTGCTGAGATTGATGAGAGCATGTTTGGCAAAAGAAAGTATAATAGGGGCAAGCAAGTGAAAGGTAATTGGGTGTTTGGAAGAATTGCAAGGGGGTCTGTGAGTTGTTTTTTTGAAGTAGTTGAAAACAGAAGTAAGGATGTGTTGTTGAATGTTATAAAAAAGTATGCTGAACTGGGGACAACAATAATATCAGATTGCTGGAAGATGTACGATTGCCTTTCAGATGAAGGGTTCGTACACCAGTCAGTAAATCATAGTCTGACGTTTAAAGACCCGGTAACAGGGGCGCACATAAATACTATCAAAGGAACGTGGAGTTGGATTAAACGACAGCAGCGTGGTAACCGGCATTGCGTGGGATCGGATTAGTTTGATCCCTACCTGGCCGATTTCATGTGGCATCATTACCACAAAGGAAATTATCAGGAGCTATTTAAGTCATTTTTGGAGGCTATAATAAAAATTTATCCTCCTGACATGATGGATCCATCTCCTGAAGAGCAAAACAAGAGGAAAGACGCCTTAAAAAAAAAGAGAGGTAAAGTAGAAGGTGAGAAGTGTTTTATCGAATTTCTAAGTATCATTTTTTATCAAATTTCGGTACTTTTTTGTTAACGTGGCATCGTTTTTTTAATCAAAGTTTGGTATTTCTCGGTTAACGGGGCAACAGTCAGATTTGGCCACAATATGGCAATAGATGTGTGTGCAACAGTTGGTCCATAGCAATTCGAACATGGATCCACAACCGCTTCGCAATCTTACCTTTCCCACAAAAAACCCACACCATCCAGCCCCGCTGAATGTTGAAGCTCGCCCGTAGTAAAATCTGTTTGTGCAATAGGTGTTCTATGGTTCACACAGCATAGGCTTACATCCGCACAGCGGACGTAACATGAAAATCACTCAATGAGCTATGGAACACCTGTTGCACAAATAGTTGTTGCTCTGTGCAACCTCCGACAGTCAGCGGGACTGGATTCTGTGATTTTTTTAGTGGGCGAGCATAACGAGGTTAGCTCGCGAAGCGGGCGTAGATCCATGTTCTAATTGCTACATCACTCTATGAGCCACAGAACACCTGTTGCACAAACAGCTGTTACTACGTGCGACCTCCGACAGCCAGCAAGACCGGATTCTGAGATGTTTTTTAGCAGGTGAATGTAGCAAGGTTAGCTGGCGAAGTGGGCATAGAGCCATGCTCCAAGTGCTACATCACTCTATGAGCCACAGAACACCTGTTGCTACATGCGACCTCCGACAGCCAGCGGGACCGGATTCTGTGATTTTTTTTAGCGGGCGAGCGTAGCGAGGTTAGCTTGCGAAGTGGGTGTAGATCCATGCTTTAATTGCTATATCACTCTATGAGCCACAGAACACCTATTGCACAAATAGTTGTTGCTACGTGCGACCTCCGACAGCCAGCGGGACTGGATTCTGTGATGTTCTTTTAGCGGGCGAGCGTAGAGAGGTTAGCTGGTGAAGTGGGCATAGATCCATGCTCTAATTGCTACATCACTCTATGAGCCACAGAACACCTGTTGCTACGTGCGACCTCCGACAGCCAGCAGGACCGGATTCTGTGATGTTTTTTAGCGGGCGAGCATAGCGAGGTTAGCTTGCAAAGTGGGTGTAGATCCATGCTTTAATTGCTACATCACTCTGTGAGCCACAGAACATCCGTTGCTACATGCAATCTCCGACAGCCAGTGGGATCGGATTCTGTGATGTTTTTTTAGCGGGCGAGAGTAGCGAGGTTAGCTCATGAAGCGGGCGTAGATCCATGTTCTAATTGCTACATCCCTCAATGAGCCACAGAACAACCGTTGCACAAACAGCTATTGCTACGTGTGACCTTCGACAGTCAGCGGGACCGGATTCCGTGTTTTTTTTAGTAGGCGAGCGTAGCGAGGTTAGCTCACGAAGCAGGCGTAGATCCATGTTCTAATTGCTACATCACTCTATGAGCCACAGAACACCTGTTGCACAAACAGCTGTTACTACGTGCGACCTCCAACAGCCAGCAAGACCGGATTCTGAGATGTTTTTTAGCAGGTGAATGTAGCAAGGTTAGCTGGCGAAGTGGGCATAGAGCCATGCTCTAAGTGCTACATCACTCTATGAGCCACAGAACACCTGTTGCTACATGCGACCTCCGACAGCTAGCGGGACCGGATTCTGTGATTTTTTTTAGCGGGCGAGCGTAGCGAGGTTAGCTTGCGAAGTGGGTGTAGATCCATGCTTTAATTGCGACATCACTCTGTGAGCCACAGAACATCCATTGCACAAACAGCTGTTGCTACGTGCGGCCTCCGATAGCCAGCGGGACCGGATTCTGTGATGTTTTTTTAGCGGGCGAGTGTAGCGAGGTTAGCTCATGAAGCGGGTGTAGATCCATGTTCTAATTGCCACATCCCTCTATGAGCCACAGAACAACCGTTGTACAAACAGCTATTGCTACGTGTGACCTCCGACAGCCAGCAGGACCGGATTCTGTGATTTTTTTTAGCAGGCGAGCGTAGCAAGGTTAGCTCGCAAAGCGGGCATAGATCCATGTTCTAATTGCTACATCACTCTATGAGCCACAGAACACCTTATGCTATGTGCGACCTCCGACAGCCAGCAAGACCGGATTCTGTGATGTTTTTTAGCGGATGAGTGTAGCGAGGTTAGCTCACGAAGTGGGCGTAGATCCATGCTGTAATTGCTACATCACTCTATGAGCCACAGAACACCCGTTGCACAAACAGCTGTTGTTACGTGCGACCTTCGACAGCCAGCGGGACCGGATTCTGTGATTTTTTTTAGCAGGCGAGTGTAGCGAGGTTAGCTTGCAAAGTGGGTGTAGATCCATGCTTTAATTGCTACATCACTCTGAGCTACAGAACAACCGTTGCACAAACAGCTATTGCTACGTGCGACCTCTGACAGCCAGTGGGATCGGATTCTGTGATGTTTTTTTAGCAGGCGAGCGTAGCGAGGTTAGCTCGCAAAGTGGGCGTAGATCCATGCTCTAATTGCTACATCACTCTATTAGCCACAGAACACTCACTGCACAAACAGCTGTTGCTAAGTGCGACCTCCGACAGCCAGCGGGACCGGATTCTGTAATGTTTTGTTAGCGGACGAGCGTAGTGAGGTTAGCTTGCGAAGCAGGTGTAGATCTATGCTCTATTTACTACATCACTATGAGCCACAGAACACTCGTTGTACAAACAGCTGTTGCTATGTGCGACCTCCGACAGCCAGTGGGACCGGATTCTGTGATTTTTTTTAGAGGGCGAACGTAGCCAGGTTAGCTTGCGAAGCGGGCATAGATCCATGTTCTAATTGCTACATCACTATATAAGTCACAGAACACCCGTTGCACAAACAGCTGCTATGTGCGACCTCCGACAGGCAGAGGGACCGCATTCTGTGATGTTTTCTTAGCGGATGAGCGTAGCAAGGTTAGCTCGCGAAGCGGGCGTAGATCCATGTTCTAATTGCTATATCACTCTATGAGCCACAGAACACCAGTTGCACAAACAGCTGTTACTACGTGCGACTTCCGACAGCCAGCAGGACTGGATTCTGTGATGTTTTTTTAGCGGGCGTAGATCCATGCTCTAATTTCTACATTACTCTATGAGCCACAGAACACCCGTTGCATAAACAACTGTTGCTATGTGCGACCTCCGACATATACATTAAATTACGATATATACATACGTATATATATATATATATACACGACATATACATTACTTTAGGAACTTACATTCGTTTAACTTCTAATTTTAGTAGGATATATCTAAATTTATCTTCTTTGATGGATATTTTTAATTACCCGGAAAATAAAATATTAACTTTCATTAAAATAAATACACTTTTTTTTTTACGAAAAATCGTTATATATATTTCTCCTCACTCGCATATACATTGCAGAATTTGCTAGTAAATGAATACATCTGAATGCTACTTAGTGACTATGGTAAAAATGAGTAGTAGTGTATATTCACTTAAAATGCACTTTAGCAAATGAAATCTTTAAATATATATTGTTATTAACAGTAGCGGCCATTGGGGGGCCGCGAGTACGTGCGACACCATTGAGTAAACATCCCAAATTATTTTTTTAGTTATACAGATTTATTACAATTTCTATTGAAAAAATCTGAATTTTTGGTTCAATTAAATCGAGAATTATTAAAAATAAGTTATGAAAAAAGTCACTAGATGGCAGCACTACACCTTTCTTCGGAGAAAGTCGACTCACGAGAGCTGTATTGCACAGAATTTTCAACACATAGGGGAAAATACAGGGATATTTTTAAAGCGCGTCCCTGCCGTCGGCATCTCCTGAGTGAAAGAATGGTATAGGAGCAATATTAGAAATTTGGCGTGAAAAAACCCAGACATTGCAGATTTACTAGTAGATTGTGTCGCGGGACTGAGCGCGCCCCCAGCCAAAAAGAAACAGAAGAGTAGAAAAACACGAAGAGGGACTTCTCAAATTGGCTCAGTTTCGCTAATTTGGCTTCAATTTTCTACATTTAAGAATGTGTTTGTTCTTATTCTCGTCTTTTATATAAATTTGGAAGTTTAAATAAACATTTGAACAAATGAGAGAATTAAGTGTACGTGTGTGGTGATGGGAAGGGGGGGGGGGGGGATTATGATATTTTAGGGGTTTCTGGCTATCGTGAATAAAGTGCCTTGTTTAGGACACACAGTTTGAGGGATCGCTTGACCCACCCAGCTGTCTTAATTTTTGAAGCTGTTTCGCATTTCGTCATTTCTGATGTAGTTTGTCTGTTGTTCTGTTCTTCCGGAAGGGATTTATTTCTATGCTCTGGTTGATCTGCTGGTGACGAATTTCAATATGTTTGACTTCAAAATAATTCTTTAAATGTCACGAGTTTCCAATTTTTGGCACACTGTGACATATAGGCTATTTTTAGTGACACTTTCATAAATGTGTTGTTTCGGATATTTAGTTTGAGTTGACTTACCCAGCTGTCTTACTTTTTCAGCTATTTAACATTAAAAAATGCCTAAAAATTAAAGAAATTCTAAGTATTTGTTAAAAAACTTAAAAATTAAATTTTCAACATGATCCTTTTATCTGACGTCGTTTTTCTGGAAATTTTGGCCCGACCGCTGGCGACTATATTGGTAGCCCCCAAATTGGCTCTAGACTTATAATATTGGCCCTAGGCTTATATTTAAATTGAGGTAGCCCCCAAATTTCTTATCTCGGCTTCTAATTCAGCGAGTTTGATTCTAATCATGGTTATAGTCTGCACCATCTGTACGTGTCACCTGAATATATATTTTGTGCCAACTCCCTGGACGTAACTTTTAGCTTAGCTCCCTCAATTTTACATCTCGTTTCCTAACCGAGAGATTTTGGTTCTGCTAGTGGCTATAGCCTCTGCACCATTTGTACATGTCACCTGGATATGCATCATTGTGAGAAATCCCTGAGATTAACTTTTACTTCAGTTACGCCCCCCCCCCTCCATTTCCCATCTCACCTCTTAATTGAGCGATTTTGATTTCACTGATGGCTATAGTCTCTGCACCATCTGTATCACCTTGATATACATATTTGATGGACATAATATACATACGTTTCTTGTGTCAACCCCTGGGCGTAACTTTTATCCACCACAGTTTTACATCGCTGTTATTAATTGAGCGATTTTGGTTCTGCTAGTAGCTATAGTCTCAGCAGCATTAGCACATGTCACCTGGATCTGCATCTTTAGTGATAAATCTCTGAGCGTAACTTTTACTTCAAATAGCACCCCACCCCCCACACACACACTTATCCATCTCGACTCCTAATAAAGCGATTTTGATTCAGATGGTGGCTATAGTCTCTGACCCACATGTACGTATTAACCTGATATACATATTTGATGGATATAATATGCATACGTTTTTTGAGTCAACCCCTGGGCTTAACTTTTAGTTAACTAGTCCCCATAATTTTACATTTCAATTCCTAATTGAGCTATTTTGATTCTGCTGGTGACTATATAGTCTGAGCAACATTTGTACATTTCACTTGGATACACATTTTTGTGTCAACCCCTGCGTAGTCAACCCCTGGGTATAACTTTTAGTTTAACTAGTCCCTAGAATTTTACATATCTGCTCCTAATTGAGCGATTTTGGTTCGGCTCTTCGCTATAGTGAGTCTCTCTACCATTTGTACATGTCACCTGGATATGCAACTTTAATATAGCAAATCCCGGAGCGTAACTCTTACTTTGGTTACCCCCCCCCCCCCTCAATTTTCTATCTCACCTCCTAATCCACCGATTTTGATTTTACGGGTGGCTATAGTGTCTGAACCATCAGTACGTATCGCTAAAATATGCATATTTTTAGTCAACTCCCTGGGCATAACTTTTAGTTTAACTAGCCCCTACAATTTTACTTTAATGTAAATTAGGACTATGTAATGTTTTTCACTAGGAAAGATACGTTCCATGTGTCCAGGATTTTTATGAACGAGCGAGCAGGTGGGAGGTACGTTATTTTACTTAATACATCCGTTAGTTTATATTTTTAATACTCCCGTTGCTATGCCCAAAATACGTATATGTATATACATCTGCTTTATATATACATATATATATAATATATATATATATATATTACTAACATATATATAGGCATAAATACATAGATGAGCACCCCCCCTCTACATGTCGCTCACGAGCCGCCACTGGTTATTAATGTATTCTAAATAACTAATGTTCATCATAAAGATAAATTCGATGTTTAATGGTTTTAATTTTAATATTTATTTGACATCATCAGTTTACCATTATGCGCTATGGTAAAAATAATATCCCTTTGCACTTGCATTTCTGCGCATTCTACTACGCAGGTTGTTTACGTTCATGCTCATACTCTTAAAAACATCGATCGCCATAAGAGAATTGGAGCCAAAGAAGTCGCCAAATTAGAGACCGTACCGGTCTTTGGGATAATGCCATCAATTGTTTTGGCTAACTGACATTCTCGTATAATGTGCTTTTTTAAAGGGAAATCAGATTTATTCTTTCAAAACTCCTAAATACGCAAATGGATTCTTTGACATATTGTTGCTGTGACAAAGAGCTACTTCACAAACTACTTAAGTTTAATAGTAGTCATTATTAGTGTACTTCATCTTGATATTGTTTAAATTTAGGTGAATGTCATGTTATTCATAGAAAATGCCTCACATTTTTTAGTATTACATAAGACTTTTTTCTGCAAAGACTAATATTTTAAATTATTAATAATATTAAATTTAATTAATTTTAAATTTAAATTATTAAAATATTAAAGATAATACTATGTTTGACCTAAAATGGTGGATTCATTAGCCCTGCCCAAGAAATTTTCTTTCCTAACCTCATCCCCTCACCTATCTGTCATTGATGAAATATTGTATCTCATTTTTCATCATTGTCCTAAGTTAGGGTGTTTACAAAAGGATTACAATGGGAGAAGAAATAGCCACACCTTTCTAGAAGCTAGTCTTTGGTTCTAGATTATGAATGAGGGCGGAGTTTAACAGTTGGGCATTTTTAATACTATGCTTCTTTTTAAACACTATAAAAGCATGATTTTCAGCTTCTAGATGTGTGTTTTAATGTGAAAAATACCTTGAAACATCTCATTTTAAGTAAAGTGTAACAGTTTTATAAAAAAGACATATATATTTGCAAAGTTATTTTAAAAATTATAATAAACAAAAATATCTTAATAACAAACAGGAGAGGTTTAGCTTTTTAGCCTCTATAGATGCTACGGCACTGTAGACTCCTAAATAAAACTATTTAAAAATCACTTTATTCTGGAATATTTAAAATTTTTAATCAGATTTTTAAAAATAATTTTTTGACAATAAATTAGAAAAAACCCAAATGTTTACAAATTAATTAGTATTTACGTTAGTATCAAAGTCAGATATTAGAAAACAAGAGGAGTCTGAGTTAGACAGTAGAGAAAACGAGGAGTCAGGGTTGAAGATTTGAAATACTGACTCTACAGCCCTGCTTCGCTTCAATTAAAGCCATAAAATATTTTTCCCATAGATATTTATTTTTATGGCAGTTTGAACATTATTTGTATAATTTAAAATATCTTCTGCATTCTGTTTCAAAGTAGTTATTGACCAAACTATAAACAATTTTATCTATTTTTGGTTTAGATTCTCTTTACACATTTTTATTAATATAAACCAGTTTCACATACAGCTTGATAAACAGTGCCTAACACTTACAAAATAACTATTTCTGAAATACTTAATAAGAACAATTTGTTCATTTGAATTAGAAAGCTTATTTAGTAGCTTAAGTGTATATAGTATGATTAACTTAATGTAAAATATTTGCTAGGCTTTCAGTTACTTATACAGTAAACTATGCTAATTCAATGAATTAAAAATTATATTCTTCAACAGTATTATATATATTTTTATAAGTAAAATTTTAAAATTTACCTTGATCAATATATCTCATAAGATTAAAAAATATCCATTGATTTACGTCCTTACTACTGATACAATTCGTGATAGCGAGTACTTTTTACTACGAACTGAAGGGTAAAAAACCTGAATTTCCAAAATTTGACATAGCTAAAATCTGAGATATGCGTGTTCGATATATCAAGCCTATACATATATGAACAACAATTTGTTTTGTTAATTTTAATGTCTTAATCTTATATTATATTACCTCTTTCATAATCGACATTCTTATACTTTAAATTAGAATAAATATTTGTCACTCGTTTTAAATTAATTGCTATTGCATAAATTAGAATGGGCTGATAGGGTTACGCGGTGCAAAATTCAAACTAATATACCACGTATTAAGTTAAATACGACTTCATAAAGTAACCTAATTTGAATTATAAAACACAAATAGTAACTTTAGCAGATTCGACTCGCTCTCAAAACAAAACAGAGATCAAACCTAAAAATCGAAGCATCTCTACAGGTGGTTTGCTCACCGTCATATATTGATATAAGGTGTTCAAAGTAAGTATAAGCGACACCGGGGGTGGGCCATTGTGATGCAACGCCCAAACGTCACTTCGCTTTCCCTACAGCATATTCAGAATCGGGGTATTCAGAATCAGTGGTGCGTACAGAACCCAGGGTGGCCGCTAGGGCTAACTAGAAAGCCAAGCTTGAGCGCGAAATTGTGGCGGAGAAAGTCAGGTGACCTGAAACTGTTCCTGCATTGAAATAGCATTGATTGCTATGGATATGAAGCCTTTTGGAGAGAATTGAAGTAAGTTTTCTTATTTAATTACATGATACGCATATGGCGTGCCAAGTGACGTTTGGGTGTCACAGCACAATGCCCGCCTCCGTAACCGGCCATACTCAATTTGGACACCAAATTATCCGTATCAAAATATTCATTCTTTTCATGACATCCATACCAAGATAGGAAAAAAATTGTGGGAGTTTCCGTGACGTCAAGATCACGTGCCTATAAGGGCGGGATCTATCTTTAATTTTCTGGTAGTTTATTGTGCTAACTAGGACGGACGTTTGCTCACAGATTTTCAACATATCTATCTCTACCTTTCTTTTGTTCAAATTTAATATGGAAAATTTAAAAGTGGAAGACTGAAAATAGATTCCCAAGTTTTAGTAACAATATACAAATGATATTGTTTTCTCTGGTCTATTCAATCTTGTAAAACAGTATCGAATACAATCGCATTATATCGAACAATTGAGTTCGAATTTAGTTGTAAACATACTTTTTGTGATTGTGTTTCGTGGTTTTAAAGTTTTTAAAGGTTTGTGTTGTGCATATTTTCTAACAATTTTTATTCAGATATCTATTGACTCCTCTAAATTAGAAAAACTTTATATATTTCCTTCGCACCAATCAGTTATTTCAAGTGTATAAAACTTTATATATTTCCTTCGCACCAAACAGTTATTTCAAGTGTATGTTTTCATTTATGCAGTTTATATAATGAGTTGACATTCCTTTTTATTGGATCTAATATAAAGCTGCTTGCTCAGAAATAAAATATTTCTTAAGTTTTTCTCTTCATAATACTTCGGCAAACTATGCTATGTTTTTATTTATTATTCAATGATTATCTTACTGGAGAATATTGATAATATCTGAAATGAAGTGTTTAACTGATAATTATATTTTTTAAATATATTTTGGTTGAATTTCCGAAATTGGGCCTTGGACGTCATTTCATTGCTAATCTTCGCCAATGCTTAGTGTTTGGAGTTGCATCTATTCCTGTGGAAATGCTTCATTGTAAATTATTTAAAGGGAGTGTGATGGATATCTTGCTAGTTTTTCAAATGAATTCAATATTTTGCGAATTTTTCAAATGAATTATTTATTTAATTCAGAAAAAGCATGGTTCATAGCAAGCTGAAAAATCAGGGAAAATGTCCTAAAAATAGACTATATCAGGAAAATTATTGAGACTATTCCAAGAACACTAAAAGAAAAAAAAATGGTAAAGCCAAAGTCACCAAAGTGCAACAAGTGCCAATTGAACAGTTCTGTGAAGTTGACCTCTTACTAACCAATGTTATGAAAGATATTAACACAAGCCAACCACGTTTTTGGAAAATATTTGCTCCACTTATAGCAACAAGTGAAGCATTACTAAAATTTATTCTTCATCTTCAACTTCATATTATTCTGAGTTCTTTGCTTTCATTTGCAGTCTGAGGATTGGTTTTGATTGTTGAGGATAATTTAATTATTCCTACAAACTTTCAAATAAAAAGACAAAGTTTAACAAACAACAGTTAGATATATTTTTAAATCCAGAGAAAATGCTAAGCTACATTAAAAGCTGTTCACATTATTTACAATTTCTGTTCTGTTGTTTGCTTGTAACATAGTCAGCTTGCTGTTAACATAGTCAGCATTATGCCTGTTGTGTCTACTCTTAACCTTTTATATAATTTGGTTGTATTGCTAGTACAAATATATGTGCTATTAAAATAGTCAACCTTTAAATTTGAAATACAGATTATCTGTAAGAACATGTTTATACAGGGTGCCTACAAAAAAACTGATTAGGTTTTTAACTTGTGTATGTTCAGTGCTAGCACATGGTTCCAATTGGAACATTGTTTGGAATCATAAATAATTATTTAAAAACACTTTCAAAATTGTGACATATAGGATCTCCTTAGCAAAGAAAGTTTGATTACTTGAAATATTTGCATAAAATCTGGAGCCCTTTCAAAAAAGTTGATGGTTCAAAGTGAAAAATTTGTAATGATATTCATAAGACCTTTTTGGGGACTGTATATTAATTAACTAATCGTTTGCAGCAGAAACAAGTACACAATTTTATTTTGTGTATGGTCCCTGAATTCTTTTGAAAATTGCTTGGTGCAGAGCATGGTATTTGGTGTTAGTTTCGTTTTATTCCTTATACTTTGATTTTAAAGGTACAGATGCCAAATTAGCTTATTAAAGTTTATAAACATTTTTCGAGTAATTGAATATCTTGCTCTATAGAGGCTGGGTTAACCCTTTGCTGATGGTAGACATGCCAGTGTATCGACTGCGAATTTGCATTCAAAGACTGTACTCACACATTCACTTCGAGGAAAAATTTAGCCTAAAGGACGACCGTCACTAATGTGCATTTTCATATGAAATGTTTTTGTTTGATTTTATTTGTGTATTAGAGGGCATTAAATATCCATGCAAACAACTCCAATGTATTTTGAAGATACTTGACCTTGACATAGAGGGGATCCAATGAATAATTTCTCCATCTGGAGCGGTGAAACATGGTTTTGTAATATAAACAAACAGAGTATTTCTTGTAGTCTGCTATTTTATAATTGAGTTTTGGTTCTCATTTTGATTTTAGCATTGGTGAATCATAGGAATATAAGAGAGTATTTTTTTTTATGTTTGGGTTTTAGAAGATTGTGAGTTAGGGAAATTATTAGGTTATTTTGGATAAAATAATGGCTGAGCCAAGACATTTTCTTTCTGTAGAAGAATACACTCGTATGGTACACGAACCGGATAGTAATGAAAGTGATGCAGATAGTAAAGATTCGTGGAACTGGGGCATTTCTGATGATGAATCTGAAAATGTAAGTGATTCTTCAGATTCTGAGCGTTCGATTATTACAATGCCACCAGCTTCATTAGCTGTTTCTGCAAATGATGTTTGGACAAGAGATTTGAAAGATCTGAATTCTTTTGAATTTTTGGGCATACCTGGAATCAATCACAATATTATGCTGTCTAATTTTGATAAGGAAATTGATTTTTTTAGCATATTTTTTGATGATGAACTAGTAGAATTCATAGTAAAAGCAACTAATGAGTTTGCAAGGAGAAAATCCGAGAAAAATCTGCTCTCTCCTTCGACATCAAAGACTCCATCTGTTTCAAATGCATTTATACCTGTGACAGGAGCTGAGCTTCGAGTATTTCTTGGACTAGTAGTTTTGACGAGCATTGTCAAAAAACCAGATCTTAAAATGTATTTTTCTAAGAATCCTATTATCGGCACTCCGTTTTTTAATTCAGTTATGAGTCGTGATCGATTTTTAGGAATATTGCGTCACCTTCATTTTACTCTTGATAGTAATGCCCAAGAACTAGATAAATTGAAACCAGTGTTAGACGCATTAGTTTCAAAATTTAAATCTGTATACACTCCTAGAAGAAATGTGTGCATTGATGAATCTTTGTTCTCATATAAGGGAAGGCTGGGATTTCGTCAATATATCCCTTCGAAAAGGTCCAGATATGGAATAAAAATATATAAGTTGTCAGAATCGGAATCAGGCTATATATGGAATTTCCTTATGTATACTGGAAAGGACACGGAATTATCAAGCTCTGAAGGTGGGTATAGAGAACATGTTGTGAAAACACTTCTAAGTGAACTTTTGGGAAAAGGATATAATTTGTATTTGAACAGATTTTTTACCTCTCCTGTACTCGCAAAGTATTTGTTGTCAGAGAATACACATGTATGTGGTACAGTTTTAAAAAATCGGAAGGAAATGCCAAAAAATTTCCCATCTGTACCTCTACGCAAAGGAGAAATTGCAGCAGTGCAAAAAGATGGCATGAATATAATTTCATTCAAAGATAAGAAGGATGTCTTAGTTTTAACGACTTTTCATACTGATAAAATGCAAAATTCAGGAAAGAAAGACCGGAAAACATTTGAGGACATTTTAAAACCAAATTGCATTTTGGAATATAACAAATATATGGGGGTTGTGGATATTGGAGATGCATCTCTAACACATTGTCCAGCTTACAGAAAAACCATCAAATGGTACAGAAAATTATTTTTTGGCCTTCTAGATATTGCAATATTGAATGCTCATAATCTTTTTGACAATACGAAAGGGACAAAATCCCAAATCTTGCAGTTTCGTCTTCATCTCATAGAGCAAATTATTGACATGTTCTTTGTCCCTGAACAGTCCAGGAAAAGTACTTATCTCATCCCCTCTCCTCTCCGTCTCACTGGAAGACATTTTCCAAAATTGTGCCTTAACACTGGCAAAAAAACTCGCCGAAGAAGATGTATAGTTTGTTCGCAAACTACAAAAGGCAAAAGGAAGCGTACAGACAGTTTTTATGAATGCAAAGATTGCAATGTTGGTCTGTGCGTGGATCCTTGCTTTGAAATATACCATACGCAAAAGGAGTATTAATTAGTGAAAATAGTAACACTATTTTCTTGTATATAAATGTACATAATCTCTATTAGCTATATAAATGTTTGATTACAATCATTTCAATATATTTCTGCATAACTGATAACTATTTTAATTAAGGTAAGTAATCATTTTTAATATACTAAAATGTTTTATATTTTGATAAAAGAAAATTTGTATAAAAAATATACATCAAATAGAAAATAAGTATTTCCTTTATTCCTGAAAAAAAGTAGAATGCTATGTTGAACAGGTGATTTTTAGTGAATTTTTTTTTTGACTTAGTGCAAAAAAAGCATTTTCCATTATGTTTTTCCGGAAAATTTTCCACTCTGTTTTTTTTCTCCTTTTTAATTAATTTGAAAATGGTATATAATACTCTTTTCAAACTGTTTTTCTAAAAAGCAAGTAGCTTTACAATAAGTTTTTGACCATTGAATTTTCTAATTTTAAAAAGGAAAATGAAGGAGGGAGGGCAAATGTGTGTATGTGCGCTTTACTTCATAAAAAAAAAAAATGAATGCCAACCAAAAGTGTACAAGTGACATTTTACTCATTCACAGAAAAAAATTAAAGTTTTAAAAAGCCTATTTTTTCAGTATAAGTTCTCCAAAATTTATAAAAATATTAAAATAATGGAATGTTTCTTCACATTCTGTTGAGGGAAAATGATTTGATAGCATTAAATATATATTTAACTCCTCTTGCAAATTGTATCTTCTTTCACATGATAATCACTCATTCAATTACAAGCAGGTATTTTTTAAACAATTTTTAATATTATATAAAATAATTTAAAGTGCTTAGTTACAAGCATTTTTTAAATTTATTTTTGTTGCATAATGTGTTTATATATTTAATAATTTATTTTTATAATTAACTAGTAATTTATTTTTTGTTATTTTTTAAGAAGATGGTAGAATGTTTCCCTTTGAATTATCAGTAGGTATTGAAAGAAATGCAATATATGTAATTCATTCTGTATTTATAAACAGTTTTTAATTTTTTTAGAATATTATATTTTATAATCTACTTTATATACCTATAATAAACAGTAAATTATGTATGATTCTGATAAGGTTGAATAATTTTTAACTATTTCTCATGTGATTCTTTTTTGTGCAATGCCTTAAAATTGGAATTTTGAAGATAAAAGAAAATTATTATAGATGAAATAGAATTTTTTTATAAAGTTTTCAAAAGCAAGCATATTGAATGAAAATAATAAATTGTAGCTGCTAAATGCTGTATACAGATATAAGAAATTTTCATGCATAGAATTTTTTATATATTTCTAGATTTAAACCTTTTTTCAGCCTTATTATATAATATATGTTTGACTGTAGCTGTAATATAAGAATAAATACTTTTAAAAGTCACAGTCCAGCTGAAATGTAATATAGAGAATAATTTCAAAATTTTCCGTCGTGAAAAATTTTCTGGGAAAATTTTCCAGAAAATCTACATCTCTAGCACTAACGCTTTAAAAGTTATAAGCCTGATTAGTTTTTTAAATACCCTGTATATAAAATGTAGTTTATAAGTGCGCTCCTACTTCTCAACAAGATCTTGTTGCTTTGCTACTAAAAATTGAAAGCAAGTTTAATTTTTCTCTGTACACTGTTAATATTATATGTTGCAATTTACAATATTTTTGTTCATGTGGCCTATGTTTTAATTAGTTATATTGTTTTGCAGGTATTGGCATAGTATTATCATTAGGAATGATGAAAGTGATTCTTTATCTGAGTTGCATAAAAGGTATTATTAGAGAGTGCTTGAAGTATTAAAGATGGCTTCATTCTTTACATCCTTACATTTATTGCATTTAAAGCAGTCTGAATTACCTCATACAGGTGATGTTGATTGTGTCAAGTTAAGTGAAAAATATCAATGCATGTATGGTGAATATGCTGATGCTAAAGGTGAATATTTTCAAAGTCAGTGCTCGAAATGTGAGGATCATTCAGTAAAAAAGAATATAAAGTATGTTAACAAGTTATTTCGAAGTTATAAGTGCCTTTTTATGTCATGGGACTTAAGTCAACCACTGATTTTATTTTTTAGTAATGGTTCTATTGTTAATATGGAATTTAATGATGCAAATAATACATTGCTAAAAGTTAATATTGATGATAACTTATGTGGAAAGTTCTTACCAAGTCGCATAGTTGATGTAGTGGTATGCAGAAATTATGTTTATGTAACTTATACTGAACCTAAACTCACTTTAATACAGTTCAGTCAAGATTCACCATCTCTTTTCTCTAAAATATTTGGTAGAAAGAAGGGTAAAATAGTTGGCTTTGAACCAAAGTTTATAAATTTTGATCTTTTTGTTCATAGTAGCAAAATTGTAGAAAGGAAACTTTCTTTAAATGCACAAAAAGACCTATTATTAATTTGGTGGAAAAATTCTAGTGATGATGTATGGCCCTGGACACCCATAACTTATGTTACAGATAGAGTAAATATGCTTATTTATTCTGTAAATGGAGCCTTTATTGAATTACTGTATTCCATAAAGGTGCAAGATGAACTTCTTCATGCCACTTTCAGTAAACAACATGCCTATCAATTCTTTTCTGTAGAAGAAGTAAAAAAAGAAAATGAAGTTATTGTTAATGTTTACATTCGAGAAATAATTCATGGACATTGTGAAGTGGTTCATTCTGCAACACTTCCTGTAAGAGGAAGTTTAGTGGCATCTGACTGGAGTTCCACTGAAGATAAACTGTTGGCTGCTGATTCTAATGGACTTCTATTAATTTATGATATCAAATTTAAGTCCAGTATTGTTGCAAATCTTGAATTTATACCAAAGCATTTATCTTGGCATCCCCAAAATTGTATAGCTTTAATTGTGTGTAAAAATAATCAAGTATTATGTTATGATGCTGCTTTAAAGGCTATAAACTTTAAACTATGTCATAAGACATCTTTAGACTCAAATGTATTAGAATTGAGTTCATATTTTCCTCAACAATTTTCGGTACTCAAAGTCCTATGGCAAAAATCTGCTTTTAATGATACGTGTTTGCTTTTGTTAGATTCCAGTATAACCTCCTTTCTTCTATTAAAATTTTCATTTGGTTCAGTTACTAGGCATAAAGTAACACCATTAGAAATTATAAGTCAGTATCTGAAATCTGATAATTTGGATGCATCAATTTTACTATTGAGGAGTGTAGACTGGTGCACTAGAGGTGATATGAAATTTCAATGTTTATCTAAAATAGCAAATTGTTTATTCAGGAAACCTTTGAATTATCAATCCCAAGCTGGCTTAGAATTAGCTTTAGGAGCATTTTATGACTGGGTTCCAATATTACCAAAAAGAGTTATTGATACTTACGAGCCTAGAATGCATCATCTAGCTCGACGCTTTTTTCATCACCTTTTGCGTTATCATAAATTTAGAAAAACATTTTTGTTGGCTGTGGATTTAGAATCTCAAGATTTGTTTTTGGATCTGTATCATGTAGCCAAACAAAAGGGAGAGAATATCTTGGCTGCTGTAGCCCTTCGTAAAGCTGGGGAATTTGATGAGTCATCTGATAGTTGTTCTGAATCTTGTCAATCTGACAGCCATTCTGAATCAGCAACTTCATCTTGCAATGACATTAGCTATAGTGATGCGTTGCATGAAAAGGACTCTATGGAGAAAGCATCTTTATCACATTCATCAAACAATGCACATGCTTCTGCAAGGGCTAAAACTTCACAATTTAGTTTAGATGTTGACAATGAACAATCTTCAAATTCGTTCATGGAAAAACATAGTTCTGCTGGAATTATTACCAGACAAAGCTCTAAACATTTAAATTTCCAACCAGTCTCATCAAGATCAGAATTGGAAAATCAATATTCTTCTATTAAAACTAAAACAGCTCAATTTAGTTTAAGTTTAGAAAATAAACCAGCTTGTTCAAGTTCATTCATGGATAAATATAATACTGACAAATTTTTTGCTGGAAATAGTTCTAAACATTCCAAAAATTATCCAGTTCCATCCGGATTACAAGAATCAGAAAATCCACTTGTCTCTGTTGTAACTAATACTGCTCTACTTAGTCAAAATATGGACAGTGATATGAGGTATTCAAGTTCCTTTATGGATAAATATAGCACTGCTAGACCTTTTCCTGTAAATAGTTCTAAAACTTCGAAATTTCCATCACTTCCATGTAGGTCTCAAGAATCTGAATATCTAAGTGCTTCTGCTAAAACTATAAGTATATCATCTTATTCAGGTATAGACAGTAAAGAGGCTTATTCAAGTTCTCTGAAAGATAAATATGTTGCTATTAGACCTAGAAACAGCCCTGGTCATAGTTCTATTGCTGGAAATAGTTCTACAAGCAGTTCTGTTGCTGGAAGTAGTAACTCTAAACTTACAAGTTCTTTTACAGTCCATTCAAATAAATATGATTTTCCTCATTATTATGGGGGCACATCTTTGAGGCATCCTTCATCTAAACATTCTGATACTACTAGTTCTTATTCAAAAGATTCCCATATTTCATCCTCCAGTATTACAAGTACAAGGGATAATTGTGTTATTGAAGAAGAAAGTGAAGAAGTGGAAGGAACTCAAATTAAGCTAGCTCATTTGGGCATAATTTAAAACCCTAAAATTTTTACATTTTAAAACTGAAACATTCAGATTGGAAATTTCAGGAGCTCTCTAAAAATTATTTTTATACAAATTTGCTGATTTCTTTTTGGATATTTTTTTTTCAAGAATATAGATTTGTGATTATCAAATTCAGTGTCTCAATCAGTTCCTATTCAGCTAGTATTTCATTTTCAAGGAATATTTGTTTTAAGAGATTTTATATTGTGCAATATTTTATTAATTTTAAATTCTGTGCACTTTATTCTGGAAAAATATTTTCTTAAAATCAAATGTTCTTAATGGATTATTTTAATAAAATAAATAATAACTTCCTGTCAAGTCCACTTTTCAATAGATTAATTAAATTGAATTTGGTAATTCTACCTGTTAATCTTGTTTTAGGACTCCCCTCTCAAACAGCTGATTGTAGGGTTGCCAGAACTTTGCCACTTATTTATATTTATCCATTTAAATGTTAAAATCTTACCAATTTCCCTCCATAAAGTATTTTTATAGTGTAATTGAGATCTTTAATGTACCATATATTCATGTAATTGTCATTCCATATCCACTGTTCATAGAGCTGTATTCATAGCCACCATCTTTGACGGCGGAGGTGTGTGTGATGCCAAATTTTGTCAGCTTCTGATTGGATCGCATGCAGAAATTGATCAATTTTTCTTGCTATGCATGAAAAATTTGCAGCAATTGGGTGGTAAGTATTTTTCTATTGAAATGTATGGTGTTGCGGAAAGACTGCTAGAAAGAATTACTCTTGTAATAGCATTTTTATACAATAAAAGAAGATGTCTGTATCACATGTTGTAGAAAATCCAAGCTACTGACAGCCATCAAATTTTATACAAAGGTAGCTAAGTTGCCATAACCATGTATGCAGTGGGTTCTTTTAAAAATCCAAATATGTTTAAAAGTTACGAATGCTTAAAGTGAAAATTGGATGGAAATTCTAACTTCTTGAATTTTAGAGATGTTTCTATTTTTTGAATGTTTTATTTTATTATTATAAGTATTGCACTAAAAAATCTCTTCAATCCAATAAAATTCTTCAGAGATACCATTTAATTCTTTATTTTTACTTCTCACCCTATCGTACCATGCGGCATATATCTTAGGTGCAGTTGATTGCATTGCTTCGATTTCAGCACTTGTGATGCCTTTTAGCCATGACTTGACAACGTGGTGGGCATTTATATACTGGAGTGCAATGCCTTATCTGTTTGCTTATATTCAAGGTGCTATGGAGATACAATTGACTGTATTGCTCTGATTTGAGCAATCTCGGTGTCTATCTTTAGCTATGACCTGCTTACTTGTTATCATCCAACAGCCTATGCACCTACATATCTGAGATACAGTTGATTATGTAGGGAATTAAAGGATATTTTTGCTGAATATAATTTTCTTTCATTACAGGTTATGAAAGCTATATAAAGAAGTGAATATTTTCAGTTCTGTTGGTCTAATTTTAGCAATCTTGGTGTCTATTATTAGCTGTGACTACTAGAAAAGTAACCACTGGCTATGGGCACCACAGCTAGTACATAATTTAGCCTGTTATATATGTTCAAAAGTTGCTGCTTAAATTGCTGTAAATTTAAATCAGAAAGAAAAACTTAGAATTACTTAACACATATATTGAATAATCAGTTTTTAGCACTTTACAGCATAGTTGAAAAGCGTTTATGACTTTGTTCATTCTGTCTGTCTGTCAACACAATAAAAATGACCTTAAAAATGACTTTATTTAAATGAAATTTTAGTATGTTGTTCATACGGTCTGTAGGACCTATAGGAATGTAAATTAATAATATCACCCAATTAGTCTTGGACTGAACCTGGGTTGAAAAAATGAAATACATTGAACCCTATGGGACCTATTTTTTCAAACATTTTTTAAATGAATTTAAAACTTACAAATTGCTTCAAAAGATGTAGGAAATATTCAAATTATCCCATAAAATATATGAAAAAAATTTCAGCAAAATATATTTGGTAGTTTTTTAAATAAAATTAAAATAATAATTACACCCATATTATATGAAAAGATCACGTGACCCAGTTCAAAATAAAATATGGCATCCATCTTGTGTCAAAATCGTGATTTTTAAAGTTCTTTTTAATTTATATTTAGGGTATTATGTGTCCTAAAATCGCTTTATTTTTGCTTAATTTCTGTGCATCTACATTCTGAAACAATGCAATTACAATATATTTGAGCTTAAATGATCATCAAACTTTGATTATTTCTGCAACGAAGCCTAATTTTCACTTATGGAGAATGTAAACGCATAAAGATGTAGGATGAGTTGTATAAGAATAGCTGAATTTCTTTCACACAAAATTATTTAGCTCTTTGAATCTGAAATATAGCTAATATGAATAAAACATTCATTGATTTTACATAGAGAACAGACGATTTTATAGCAGACTTTTTCGATGAAGTTTTAAGAGTTACATAACTCCATGGTTTTAAGTTTTTAAATAAAATAAGTTATTGTAGTATTGTAAGGAATGAAAGGAATGGAATAAAAGTGTATGACTAAATTTTTACAGCTTTTGCATAGAGCTCCAGGCGATTTATATTTCAATGACGTCATTTGAATAAAGTTCATTTTTTTGATGAAGTTTTAAGTTTTCAAATGTAATAAATTATTGTATTATTGTGATAATTTTGATAATTTAAAAAATATTACAGCTGAATGTATCGCATTTTAGAGATGTTTAAACCAGGCGACTTATATTTGAATGATGTCATTGACTTAAGTTCATTTTTTTTTATGAGGTTTTAAGTTTTCAAATATTAATGTATTTTTCAAAATTAATGTAGTATTGTGATAATTTTAAAAATATTATCGCTGAATGTATCACATTTTAGAGATGTTTAAATAAAATTGCATTGCAGTTGGAAAGTGTTTTATAATCAATGCTTTATGCATGATTGATCTTTCTTGTTATCATATGAAATAGCTTCTCATGCTCATAATTATGTATATTGTAGGAGCAGTTTCATAGATCAGACTGGGCAATTATCTATGTGATTGATTAATTTTAAATAATCGTGAGGCCAAAAATTTAAATCAATATTAAAATTAAAATGCTAATGTGAAGAGAAAAAGTTAATTTTTAGTTTAAAATCTCTCTGTTACTTTTACACATTGGAAAATTTCTGTGTTCAAACATGGTATTTCACTTTTTACTGGATATGTAACTCTGTATTTTAATGAACTGTTTTTACCACATAGTAAAATTCATAGGGGCTTTGATATTTCATTGGTAGTTTTAGTTATCTTGTAAGAAGGATCTGACCCAAAGTTTTTATGCAAAAGTCCAGATTTTATAAAATTATGATTTCATTCAGTTATTTAAGTTAATCAAACTTAATTGGAAGTCATCCATCTGCACTTGCTTGAAGTATGGTCTATCAATATGTTATGCATGTTCATTCATTTCCTTACTGAAATTCTCCTTCCTATGTAAGTATTTGCAATGTAGAAATATTTGTAATATTTTTAGATTTTAATATTTAATTTATATTTTTCTATTTTGTGTTATATATATATTTTGTTGTAAACAAATATAATATGTTGGATTTTTGAATATTCATGTGATAGTTTATGCTGATAATATTTGTTGATAACTTTAATCCACAATAAAGTTATAATGAAGTTTACATTTTATTATTGTGTTTTGCACTCTGTTAAAGTTTGTTAAATGATACAGAGTATTTAATTTTCTCTTAAAATATTGTAATTTCAGTATTATGTGTTTCTGTAGTCAAAATAGTTATGTATGCCACAGAGACATGGAAAATTATTTTGGCACAGAAGTAAAATTCTGAAGAATTCTGATTTATATTTCCATGTGTAAGAAATATTTGTTTTGTATGGATTTTGAAAATTCACAAAAGTATGTTCTTTCACACTTCTTTCATACACATGGTGTTCTTTCATAATTGATATTTTTTTTCTTTGGTATAATAAAAATCTGTCAGAAACTAAAATTTTGTATGACGGTTTCCATTATTCAACATTTTTAGTTACTTTTGTTTTAAAATTTAGTCAAACGGCTTCTTAAAATATTTTACAGTTAAAATGTTTTACAATCAACCAGAATTTGCCGACAGTAAAATTATGAATTTCAAGTATTATAAAATGAGGGAAGTTTCCTCCAGTTTAAAATTATTTTAATTTATTTAAACTGCTATTAACTATTTTAAAATGTTTCTATTGCTTTTAAAAGAAATAATTATTTTCATTTTTTTAATTTGTATTATTTTTTTCAATATGTGGATTAAAAGCTGTTGCATTATGGTTGCATATGTGACTACATGAGTATGAATTCTCTTCTCAAGTATTAAGAATAAATTTGATAAGCTGCCTATGAAAGACTGGTTAAGTTTGAAAGTAGGTTAAAAGTACTCAGGAATAATTAGTTTTCATTTTTGTATAGCTTCAATGATCTCAAAACATATTTAATCAAAATTTTGCATAGAATTAGCTTCGTCTCACTAATGACATCGAATGTTACCAAAAACATTGCATCTAGTCTGTCCTTATCGAATTCATTATTTATACTGCTTAAGAATTATTTTAGCTATTCAGAAAACTTTAATAACAATAACACTTTATAGTAAAATTTTTATTTGATCACATTAATAAGAGGCTAAAATCACATTAAAACCAGAGCAGTTTCAGATGTCAAAAATGTCTATCTTCTGTGACAATTGTGAAAAAAGGGGCATACATGGACTGCTATACTCAGTTAAAAACCACGAACAAAATTTGCATATGAATAGTCAGATTACACATGGAAAAAAATTTAAATGAAAAACAGTAAATTATAAAATTCATACAGTAGAGGTAGAATACAAATAATGGCTTTAGAAATCAAAATAACAGAATTTGATGTCTAAAAATTCAGACAAAGATTTAACTTTCATTGAGTTTAGAATGAGATGCCATGCAAAACTAGGGTTTTGAACAGGGTCAAAATAACAGATTGGAGTCCCGATAACTATAAATAAAGAGGGATTCATAAAGTAAAATATTATGTGGATTATTACAATTAGTTAAAAGAAAAGTTTTACCAAAAACCAAGATAAAGTTATCATGGATAACAATTTTGGATCAAGCAGTGGAAAGTTTAATATTACTCGTATGTTCAGATAATCTAGTGCCTAATCTAAGTCTAATGATAATCTAATTTTAGTTTTGGGATAGAGAAATTTAGAATGGATAAAGGAGAAAATTTGATAAAAAAAAACTCAAAAGAGTAAGTGGCTTCTTAACCAAGATTAGATATAAAGTTAATTTTGTTAAATAAATCATCAATAGAAGAACAGACATTAAAAGCATGTTTAAAATAGGCAATGAAAGAAACTTTTTTAGAAGAAATGAAGTGTGAACAGGATCCTGTATTCCTTCTATTTCTGCCCCATTTCTTCTAAAAAAAGCTTCTTTCATTGTCTATTTTAATCATTCTTTTAATATCTGTTCTTCTATCAATGACTAACGTAAGAAATTAACTTTATATTCAATCTTTGCTATGAAGCCGCTTATTCATTTGGGTTTATCTATCAAATTTTCTCCTCTATCTCCCTTATTTGTCCTAAAACTAATCTTGCCCTTTTTTCCAACCGTTTGCCTTACAAATTGAGTCTTCCATACCATCCTATGATTTTCTGTCCTCTGGTATGGTTTTGTCACAAATTTAAATTTAAATCAGCCCATTCTACTATTATCCCTTTGTTTAGTAGTATTCGTACCAATAAGCTTAAAAACAAAAATATCTTAAATCAAGCTGGGGTGTATGTTGTCCCCCTTATTTCCCCTGAAACTAGTTATAAATTTTATATTGGCAGTACTAAATGTACTGTTGCATTAGATAATCTGAACATGTGCTTGATATTAAATTTAAACTTTCCACTGATTTATTCCATATTGTTATTCATAACATTTCCTCAGTTTTTGATAAACTTTTTATTAACCAATTATAATAATCCATATAATATTCTGCTTTTTGAATCTCTATTTATATTTATTACACCATCTGTAATTTTGACCATGTTCAAAACCTTAGTTTCACATAGTATCTCACTCTTGATTCCTTGAGTGTTAAATTTTTGTCTGAATTTTTAAACATCTAATTCTGTTATTTTGACTTCTAAAGCCGTTATTTGTATTTTACTTTTATTGTGTAAATTTTATAATTTATTGTTTTACAATTAAATGTTTTTCATTTAAATATTTTCTCTTGAGTAATCTGACCATTCATATGCAAATTTTGTCCATGGTTTTTAACTGAGTATAAGAGCACATATATCCCCTCTTTTTTCCTGATTACGACTATTGATGAACATTTGACATACTAAAGCACTCTGGTTTTAATGTGATTTTAATGTCTTAATAATGTAATCAAATAAATATTTTTATTATAGTGTTAGTCTTTAAAATTTAATGTTTCAGACATGTTTCTATACATTTTAGTATCCAGGAAACTCAGATTTAATTTATATGAATAGTGTAGCAACCCTCTATGAAGATTGATAACATCAATAAATAGAAAACACTTTGTACAAAGGATAAGAAAAATGTGAGCAACATATATAAGCATAAATAAAATAATACAGCTAGTTATTTGGAAGCTATATTGGATTCCCTTCGTCATTGCAAGAGCATCAACAAACCCCTCTGTTTCTTCAATCTGTGCCTAATTTTTTTTTATGGCTTCGGGTCTGTTGAATCTCTTGCACTGACAAAGGGGATCCAGCATATCCCCGAAACAGCTGTATGTTGCATTATTATTTTATTTGTGTATAAATATGTAGCTCAAGTTTTCTTATTGATAATACATGCTAATTTCTCTGAAACTTGTTTTTTTTTTAAATACTTTTTAAAAATACTATCCAGCAGTGAAAAATTTATTTGCTCTGTCTATTGTAGGAAAATTTAGAAAATTCATCTAAATTATAAGATGCCTTTCAACTTATACAGAAAGTTGCAGAAGGTCTTTTAAATATATCTTACATTGTCATCTTAATATATTTACATAAATTCACCTTTTCCCATTAAAGTATTTTGTATGAACTCTTTTTGAAGAAACATTATACTATATGTGAGAGCTGTGTTATAACCAGTAAGCACTGTAATTGCTTATTTAGAATATTTTTCTATAATTTATGTAATTTTATTGTTATCATGTATTTCAAAAGTTTGCTGTAAATTTGTTTATATGCAGAACATGAGTTTTAACCAAATTTATCATTGGCATTTATTGGCCAAAGTAATATTCTTTATTTTGACATTGGCATGCATTTCATCTAAGATGTAAGTTTGATTTGACATTTACTTTTTTTATATTGAAAATAAGTTTGATTTGAAACTCAATACCATTTTTAAAGTTTTTTCGCTAAAAATTGACATTAGCATTTCTTGCATCACATCACAGAAATATTTTTAATGTTAAATCTTTATTATTATTATTATTATTTATATTGATTGAATTTATAATATTTTGTCTTTTCTATGTTGATACCAAAAAGATGTATATATGTGAATACATCAATTTTATGTTGTATATTTCATTAGAGAAAAATAATATTTTAATTATATTTTGACCATTTTATTATGAAATAATATATGTTTCCATCTATGTGATTGTAAGTAAATTTTTTAAATATATATTTAATGTATAAGGCCTTTTTCCAAATATTTTTGTACTACTACTTTTAAACTCAGTTTTATAAAAATATTTAAAAAATTTTTATTAATGTCTTTCTTTTAGTTTTGTGTTTTTGATTGAATTTAACATACAAAATCTAACATTGTTATAATTTTATTTTCAAGCATAAATATGAATTTTCACATTGGCTTCCATTGCAACTCAATGCATAATTTTAATGATATTCACATTTATTTGAACACTGAGAGCATTTTAAATGAGATCTATTTCCAAGAAAGTGGCAAACCATCCATACATTCTAAAATGATTTGCTGTATCACAACAACCTTTGAATAGAAAATATGCATGAAAACAACACATGCAACATAGTCTTCTGAAGATGAACAGCATAGAGGTATTTGCAAACCTTAAATCACATTAAAAATATAACATTGCATAGAGTTTAAAGTAAAAACATTTCATAATGCAGTTGAAAATGCTTGAGATAAAATGTAATGGACTGAAAAATTTATATTAAAACAGATTACATATATTTTTACATTGCTAATGATAAAATTCATGTGATAGTTGTGAAAAATGCATAAAACTTGAATCGTATCAATCAAGTGTCGAATTATAAATAGCACTTGCATCTAAAGTTAATGAGAAAATAATGGATTTTGATTATAATTCAGCATGTAAAATAATTTAATTATGAAACTTCTGATTGAATTTATTTCTCTCGCTAATGATTTATTTGTTGTCAGGTATGAAGCATACATTTGTATATAACATCATTGACTAATCTGTTGATCACTGTTTCAGACTCATTCACATAACTAAAAATGTTCTTTACAGTATATATACAAAATTTATTGTATTTATAAAAATTTATACTGTGTTTAAAACAGGAAATATTTTGAACACTTTGTCTGTTATTGGGGTGCCTTTTAAACTATATTATAAAATAGCATATATAATAATTTAGCTTTTAGAATCATATTTATGATGCATTTTTACTGGAGGCTAAAATGCTTTTATATTCAGTTTTCTTGAAATAAGTTGGTCTAGTAGAACCTATTTCTGTATTCATTTATACCATAATTTTTAATTAAATATTTCAAAAATTGTAACTATTGTTTTGTTCATATTTTATGTGCAAGACTTGTTTCAGATAGTATGTAGTGGAACCCCAATAAACAAGTATCCTATTTTCATGTTTAAAAATTTTTCACATTTCTTGAAGTTAACAGAAAATATATATGAAAAATATATTTTTATGACAAAATTTTTTTTATAAGCCATTCCATGTTACATGCTTTTACTATATATAATATATTGTTTATAAATAATAATATAAGAAAATAATGTATTTTCTTATATTCCAGTGATTAAAGTTATCTATGATAAATTTTTCTTAGAATGTATGAAACAATGAATATTTGCTTTACATTCTATTTCTACAAATATCTATCTATATATATAGATATTTGTAGTATATATATATATATATATACATGAAAAACTATATATATATATATATATATAGTTTTTTCATGTATGTTATACATATTTGAGTTTAGGTTTATAAAAGGTATATAAAATTTTCATTTTAATGTAACATAAAGTTCTTTAACTTTGTCATATAAATATTTTTAATTATCTAAATTAATACAGATAATTCAGTCATTCCAATAGATTACATTTTAATATATATTAGCTCTAACTTAGATTGTAGTTATATAAATACAATATTTTATGTAAAAGTATTCAATTGCAATGGTGATGAAAAGAATATAGTCCTCCTTATAATTAATTTGCTGTATAATTTGAAACAGACATTTTCTAGCCTTTAACTTGTAGAAATTATATTTGATTATTCAATAATTTCACTAATAGTGTCATATGATCACAAAGGGAACTGGAAGACTTAAAAAATTATAGTATAATTACTGAAGTGAATGCTTTAATTTCCATTTTTATTTATTTTGTTTTATATTAATAAACAAAATCTTTAAGTTTTTTGTTCATCAATTTTATTTTTATTACTGAAACTTATTTATTGACTATTTGGTTTAAAACTAATTGCTTACGTATGTATCCATTATGACACAATGTTGTAATACTTGAATGAATTTAATTTATTTATATATGTATTGATAAAAGAATTTTGAAGCACAGTTTTTAAATGTTTCATAGGGATTTTATATATTGAATAAATTTATACAAAATTTAATATTTATAAATTATTCTTAGCAAATTCTTATGAGAAATTCGATGTGCTATTTCTTATTGCATAAATTTATATAAATTATTGAAATAATCTAATATGACTAATAAATATCTTTGTACAGTGTATGTTTCACACAGCACATAAATGACTTTATAAATAAAAATTCACTAGATAATTACATTTCCATTAAACAGCTATAAACTTTGAAAATTTGTTAGAACAACATCAACTTTTATAGATATATGGAAAAAGTTACAACACCAATTCATATATGTTTCTAACATTTAAAATATTACAGCATTCAAGACAGAATTGAACCAGCTGCATATTTCAAATGAATCAGTGAAATGAAAATTTACTGTACTAAGTGATTGCATAATTCATTGTATGTGAATTTGCTATCGAATATATATATGATATTATATAATGATGTACTAACAAGTATGAGAACTTAAATACATACACACACAACTGAGATTCTTATTTTTTATGTACTTTCATTTATGTATCTGGAGGATCCTCTCAGTCTTTAAAACTTCTCTGAACATTTGCAACTTTATCTCAGTAATTTTATTTTATTTCATGTTAGGAATAACTTTGAAAAACTTTTATTTTATCAGAATATTTGAGTACAACAGTACACATTTCTGCATTGTCTGCATAAATGTTATAGATGTCACTTACTAAGTGTTATATTTTATTGCTTTTTATTCATTTCTTTTAGTAAGGTTGGATATATGAATTTACAAAATCTTATAAAACAGTCTAAATAGCTTTTAAGATATCTTTTCTACAAATATAAGGGTTTTATATCTAAAGAGTATACTCTCACCTTTTATATCTTTTTCATTTGCACACATTTTATGCACTTGTATTGGGAAAAAAAAAAAAAAAAAAAGGTGCTAGAATGCAAAATAAAAAATTTCCTAAAATATTTTCTAATGTACTTTGATTTCATAGTTCTATAATTTTTCTTGCCTTAACGCGACGGTGGCAATTCCGGAACTGTCGTGGCCCAAAGGACGGAGCACTTCGCTTCCGAACTGTTCCCAGGAGACGGTAATTGTTTTGCGCTAAGCCTAACTCTCAAAAAAAGTTCACTAAAAATCACCTATTCAACACAGAAATCTACTTTTTTCAGGAATAAAAGAAATATTTATTTTCTATTTGATGTATATTTTTCATACAAATTTGAATACAAAATACTCGTTAGTTGCTCCCATTCTTTTATCCGAAATAAACTAATAATTTCACTGCCTCTAACCCCCCCCCCCCCCCAAAAAAAAAAAATACTTTCTTATATTCCTATGATTCACCAATGAAATCATAAAGCTGAAATCAAAACAAAACCCGAAACTCAATTATAAAATTGTTGATGCTACGAAAATTGCTCTGTCTGTTTATATTACAAAATCATGTGTCACCGCTCCAAATGGAGAAATAATTCATTGGATCCTCCTTATGCCAAGGTCATGTACCTGCAAAATACATTGAAGTTAGTTCCACGGACATTTAACGCCATTTACTAGACAAATTAAAATGTTCCATGTGAAAACACGCATGTGTGCCACTCTCCGTTTACTGTAAAGTTTCCTCTGTCACGAGTGCGTGCCGTCCATCCTTGAATGTAAGTTTGCAACCGACACGTGGGCGTGCCAATCGTCGCGAAAGGGTTAAAGTAGAATATGTAACTTTTTGGAAAAATCCTTTAGCAACACCAAAATAGTAAGATTTTTACATAATTTGTCATAATAGGAACAATTTGCTCCAGGTTTTAATGTATTTTTATAAAGATTTTGTAGAAGTAATAAGATGAATTAAGGGAGGGCACATTAAATATGATCTGGATGCTCACTGATACAAACAGGTGCCGTGCAAATTATAAAACTGGTATAAAACAATAAATGACAGTAAAGTTAAACTGATATACATATAATTTATCACTGAAAAAGTCATAAGCATTCTCAACAACTGTAACTCTCACCTGTTCTGAGCTTTTATAGTTTTTTTACTTAATGTACTGTACAGGGTCATTGAAAACAGTATTCATGAATTCCATTTACTTAGCTTGGATAGTAATTGACTAATCTATTTATTTTCGAGTTGAACTGTGTAAAAAAACGAGTTTTATTTCATCCAATAATAGGTTTTAGTATGAGCACCTTTCATTGCTTAGCAAATATCTAGACCAGTAATTCGTAACCAGGGGTCCACGAAAAAGAACTTTCTACTATTTTGTAATTGAGTTAAAAAATAAAAATTATCATGATTTTAACATGACTTATTAATAAAGCAATGAAAGTTTCTCGTGGTTAAATATTTATGTTATAGTTATTGTTTAAGCAAGCAAGAGTTTTACTTGAGAATTTTGTTTTGGCAGGGAAATTTTGTAGCGGAAAGGAATTCAATTGACAGTAATGAACATTATTGACACTTTCTTCTCCTACTCACTATTGCTTGTTTTGCTTCTGTCAAAGTGTTTAAAAACATAATACACTTATAATATTTTATTCAAAAGTATGAGTTAATTATTTATTAACCTTATTACATTACATTTCTATTTTATAATTTACCCCTGTTGATGTGTTAACCAAATAAGGGTTCCCTAAGATTTTAAAAAATGCTTCGAGGGTCCTTTCAAACAGAAAAGGTTTTATGGAAATCACTGTTCTAGATGATAGTCAATTTCTGCCCAAGTACATGCGACTATTTCAGGTATGAGAGTCACTATGGTGGTAGTGATCCCCTTTTTTAAATGTGGATCCCAAATCTTTGCATAGAGTACGTTCTTAATATAGTCCTACAACAAAATCTCCAGAGAACATTAACCAAGCTGACAAAAATTGAAATTTTGGACACCTTTTTCTATGACTCTGTATTAATATTGCAATGGCTGCACAAAATTTCATACAATTGCTTGAATGTGTGCCTTGTATAAATATGTTCTTTAAGCAAATCAAAACTTAAGGTAATTAAAAAATGTTTTTGCATTAGAAGATGTTTCTTTTATAAATAATCTTTATTTTGGCTAAATGCAAAGTTCTTACTTCTGTGCATTAAAAATTTTACTATTATAGATTGTTATTTTAAAATTCATATTTGTTGATGATTCATACTTAATTTCTATTTTAAAGAATACTGTATTTATGTGATATTATGCATATATAATATCACATATTTTCTAATATTTTACTCTTCATTGAGTGATTACTTGAAAGACTGAGTTATGTGCAATATCTGCACATGTTAAGGCTGTCAGATTGGTCTTATGAACACAAGCAGGCATTTCCTTTTTCTAAAATAGCCACTGTTCATTTTAATGAATAAAAGTTTCTTGAAACAAGTGTCACAAGTTAACGAAAAATGGATATATTTGGATAGACTATACAATAAACACATTGTACTGCGGGAGTATGTTTGTAAGTAGGGCCAGCCTTCTAATGATGCTTTCGATGATCTGTAAGATTTCAGACATAACTTCGTGGCTAGTTGTCCATTTTTAAAGAATATTTTAATTATGCTCAAAATGTTGGTATGATTTATTTCAAACAGCTTAGAACACATATACACCACACAGTAGACACATTCTGAAGAGAAAAACCTTATTTTTCGTTGGGAACGCGTAATTTTTAGCAGAAAATCAGTCCTATGTAGAAGACTTATCATGCTTTGCCATCAAAGATATGTTTTCCATCACAATAACGCAGAACTAGATTTTCCAAATCGGAACAAAGGTGCATTAGAGAAACTCTTTTTAAATTTGTGTAAAGATATTTCTATTAAGGGTTGTCTTCTGGAGATGAAGATTGTGGATGGGGCACAGCTTTGACATGCCGAATCGTTGGCTCATCGATATGTTGCGTGTACTTAGGACCATACAAACCAGTTGATGGATGTAGGCGCATTTTTTCTGGATCTGATGTGCCATCACTTTTCATTAGAAAAAACATGCCAAAGTTTAACTGAGGTATGTCATAGAGCACTGCCAGGAAAAGCATCATGAATGTCAATCCTATCAAGAGATACCCTGCAAAAGTAAATATAAATTGTATGCATTTATGAACAGTCATTTCTCAATATCAGCAATAATAAATTTTACATTCTTAAATATATTTAATTTTTTATTGTTTAGTTTGGACTCATAAAAACTAGTTATAAATAAAAATTTAGAAACTTTATCAAAAAATCACGTGTGCCTTTAGTAGTCACAGAATATCCATATCTATATTCCTTGAGCTTGGCATCCTGTGCAACGCAAGCTCACCATTCGCACATTCCTAAAGCCAACTCTGCTGAGGTTTTCTGATTAGCTCAGGCTGTGCTCAAGCTTTCTGCTATTACCCTATATTTCCTTTTTGAGTGAACAATCTGATTGTGCAACTAAAAAATTATTCAAATCTGAGATGTCCGAGATGATTAACATAAAAAGCAGAGTAAAACGGTTTCTGCTAAAGGTAATCAGAATATGCTATTGTATACTTTTAGGTTTAATGCGATCTTATTATTAAGCATATTATTTTTTATACGTAATTTTTTTTATGATGATTATTTTAACGTCTGCGTACATTTTTTCTTTCAAAATTAGTACGATCACAGGTTTTTAAACTACATTTTTATCTACATAAACTTATTTTCTCAACACTTATTTGCCATGAAAAATGTAAATCTTCAAGAACCGCCTGGCTGTGGCCACAACCCCAAGCTCTGATTTACTTATGTCGACCTCGGTAATCTCAAGTTGCTCATAGCATTTTACAATCCTATTTAAATGCCCTGGCACAATGGTTAACTAACTGACGAATCAACGTCGTCAAATGTGCCGCCGTTCCCCCCTCCCCTCCGTCGTACCCCCAACATTAACTCTTAATAACGGACCTATTCATTGGCAAACTTGTTTCGTACCTTGATGTGTGTGTACTTTGATTGAAATCTCACGTGGAAATTTTACATCTCTGTCGGAAAGTGATGTCTGCATTCGCCCTTTTAACTAGAAACAGCCGTCTGTACACCAAAAATAAGTTATTGCTGTACAAGTCCTGTATCTTCCAATTCTGGCGCACGGCTCCCAAATATGGGGGCCACAGCCGAAATTCTTAGGAAGCTTCAAGTTATGCAAAATAAAGCTTTACGTTAATTTATTAACTTTTTAAGTTACGTCCGGCTAGAAGTCTTGCACAGAGACCTTAATACTCGACCATTTTTAGAACACATTCAAAAACTTGCTCAAAAATTTTCAGAGGTCTCAGTAGAGTAAATAGTCCCACGCTCGACAATATCCCGTGATACAACTCAAGGAACCACAGGATGCAAAAGCGTCCTAGGGCATTACTTGAACACTACACATAGATACGTTACCCTTCCCTCAAAAGCAGGTGCGTCTAGCATAGTTTTATAACTGCTCTAATTTCTTAGTTATAGACTAACTATATCCGTTCCGTCACTGGCATTTGGGAACTCGCGGCTAATTGGCGAACCTCCCGCCGCCTTTTTTATCCATAGCAACCACTCCTGTTGCTCAGGCTCAAGTCCCTGTGGCCCTATAGGCTCACCTCTACTCTTACCTTTCTCTTCTCACTAGGCGCCTATACTTGGGCCCCAGTCTTTCCTTTCTGAAGACTTGGACAAGGGCCCGACTTCGGCCTTCGCCCCCCACTCCCCTCCAAGCACATTCTAGATGTAAACTTTATCAAATCATGGAAAACTATCGAATCCAGATGCAAAAATAAAAAAATAAATAATAATAATTGCTATCGCAGCGAGATAGATCCGATTGAAGTCAAAATTTCAGAGAACATATTGAAATAATTATATATATAAAAATGTGAAAATTTATCGTTTAAATTCACGAATTTAGAAAATAGCAAATGAAATAACACTCAAAATCTTCGCAGGTCAAATGCTTCTGGAACATCAGCACAACTGCAATGGATAAATTGATTTGACTGTATTTTATCGTCTGCCTGGTATAAAACTGATTTTGAAGTCGAAATTTCGGCTGTAAATATTCATTGCTTTTAAACGAATTCAAAACCCCACCATGCCGTATTGACCGGAGCCCTGAAGTACCTCTGTATTGAATTTTGCCGCTAAGCATAGAATTTTCGCCATGATCGACATAGACAGCATACACACACAGCCGTCCAAATAGCTGCTCTATATCCTAGGATGAGTCGGACGGTCTGGGTCTTCGACACGCAAGCATCTTTTATTATGCAAGACATTTCACTCATTTCAGTATAGTATGCAATATACTTTTAAAAACATTTTACAAGATTTTGAGGGGGTGAAAATACGCGAACTATTTAGTTCACAATTTATTTGAATAACAAACCTAACTTGCTTATAAGATTAAAGTTAACGACTTGAAAAATCGTGGATATTATAAAAAAGTGAATTTTGAAAATTAAGAATTAGGATGTTACGTACCTGTTGTGCACACTTTGTAAAGTGGTCGATATTGTTGATGCAAGTTGTCTCCTGGTATTAAGTCTCCTAGTCCTGTTGTTGTCAGCGAGATGAAGCAGTAATAAATAGCATCTAAATAATTCCAGTCTTTTTCAATGTATGAGAAAATCCCAGCAGGTATTAAGAAAAAAAGGGCAAAAACAATAACCTGTTGGATAAAAGTATAGAACATGAGATCACTGAATCAATAATAATAATAATACATTAAACACTTTTTAGTGTTTTTTTTTAAGTTATATCAAGCAAAGTATTTCATATCATGAAGAGGAATCATCAGTGGAAAAGCTTGATGAAATAATTTGGGGAAATATAAATCCAGGGACCAAAATGGGCAAGTAAATAGTTTCAAGCTGTATATTGTAACAAGGTTATGAATAAAATATAATGAACTGAATTACTATGAAAATAAATTATCGACATTTTGCAATTTTATTATTACAGTGAAATCCTGGATTTGCGTTTTCCTGCGGAACCGAATCAAAAACGTTATTTGCCGGAAAACACAATACACTGGAAACTCTATTTTAACGAGTATATAAAAAGCAAGAAAATAAATATACCACTCTCCAAGTTTCACTTTTCCACTTATTAAAATTTTAGTATATGATTCAGATAGAAAATTTCGTATTAAAATTGTTAAAACCCCTATAATTTAGTGATTCTCTAAAACAATTTTACTATTAATTTTTTAAATGGCCCTCAGACTATAAGCACTACGTTTGAAAAAAAAAAAAAATCCTATCGTAAAGGGAAGAGTCATTACTTCTAAAAAAAAAATACCGCAGCCTAGACGCGTCTACGCGGGCCTATACGACTGTAGCTGATAGAACTGCAAGAGCAATCACTTTTCCCGTTCGCAGTGTAAGATATGTTTATATCCTTTAGGCGGGTTTAGTGAGATGTTTTTTTTGTTCAATGTAGTTAATGACGTTCGGTGTTGGTACCCCTTTAGGCGGGTTTAGAGAGATGGTTTTCTTGTTCATTGTAGTTAATGACGCTCGGTGTTATACCCTTTAGGCGGGTTTAGTGAGATGGTTTTCTTGTCCAATGTAGTTACGGACGTTCGGTGTTGGTACCCCTTTAGGCGGGTTTAGTGAGATGGTTTTCTTGTTCAATGTAGTTAATGAATTTCGATGTTGATACTTTTTAGGCGGGTTTAATGAGATGGTTCTCTTGTTCAATGTAGTTAATGACGTTCGGTGTGGATACCCTTTAGGTGGGTTTAGTGAGATGGTTTTTTGTTTAACTTAGTTAATGATGTTCGGTGTTGATACCTTTAAGCTGGTTTAGTGAGATTGTTTTCTTGTTCAATGTAGTTAATAACGTTCGGAGTTGATAATTCTATCAAGAGTGAAACCGGGCTAACAATACTGGTAGCTGCACTTGCAGTGTCGTCTTACCGGGTGAGCCGGGGCCTCCGCTCGAGAGAGAGCCGTGGCAGTCAAATTAGTGACGTCACGAAAAACGATCTCGTTCGCTCAGTTTGCGAGTTTAAACGGGGCCTCCGCGCTCCGAGAGAAAGAAAAACAAAGTACTAAAATATTTTTAAAATCTAGCTTTAAACTCGCAAACTGAGCGAACGGGATCGTTTCGCCAACCGTGGATCGTTTTCCGTGACGTGACTAATTTGACTGCCACGGCCCTCTCTTGAGCGGAGGCCCCGGGTGAGCCCGCAAGGTCCGGGCCCAGGACTCCCTCAAAGAGACACTAAATTTTATTGCTAGGCCCAACTCCACCTCCTTAAATTGTAGTAAATTTGTTTTTAAAATATATTTCAAACTCGCCAAAAGAGAAAAAAATATTGCACTGCAGTTCCGATAATAATGTAATGTTTTTCTGTTGAGGGCCTCCTTATGGTTTGGGAGCCAATGCTATGGGAAACCAAGGCCGGGCTACATTAAAGCCTTGGAGAAACATATTCTAGACAACCTTTAACATCTTTTATTATTTCTCATGTTTTAAGAAATATTACACGTTTAAGAAGCTCCGGTCGTCCAATTTGTTGCTCTAAGTCCTTTGGACGAGCCGGACGGCCTGGGGCTTTCACGTTTAAGAAGCTCCGGCCACACATAAAATTGCCATAAGCCTTAGGGTTAATCGTGTGGTCTGGGTCTTCAACGTCTAAGAAGCTAAAATTATTTAGAAATGAAGTATACCAACCATCTTCTCAGCATATTTTTGCATAACATTTATAGAAATGATGTGTTACTTAGTTTTTGCACAGCAGCGTATAATGGTAAAAGACAGTTTTCTCTATATATGTATTCTCTGTAAGTGGCGCACAAGTTCGGAATTTTGAAATACGGGTAGCCCTCACAATCTTCAAAGCGCACTAGGTTCTTTCTAATTTCAATTAGAAATTACATTTTGATTTGTTTTTTAAATCTTTCTTTGATCTTTGGATCGTTGGCACCGCGTTTTCTGTTCAGCGAGCGAGAAAAATAGTATTTATCCGGAGATTGCTACAATAGTCACGTTATTACTGCTACCGCAAGTTCCAAATGGACGTCGTAAAAGTAGGAAATTGGATATATACTTTATTTTAAATTTAAACATTTTGAGAGTGAAAAATTTGTTCTGATTACAATTCATGGCAAGTTACGAGATATAAATCCAATAAATTGTTGAAAAAAGAAGTGATACTTAAAATTTATTAAGAAAGATGGGTGGTATCGGACACTGTTGGGTTTAAAGTACCGAGTAAGTGTCGTTTTTAATCATTTTTTAAAAAATTCCGATAGCGCAAGGTACATATGCACATTATATTGCCTATTTATTCTTATTATTTTGTCATACTTTATATGTATGAAAAGAAAAAAAAAATGTAGATAATTACTATTCTAGCATTTTTTTCAATTTTGTTTCGCATTTTGGTCTCGGGCCCCTACTTATGTTGAAACGGCCCTGTGCACTTGGATTATGGTTCAAAGCAATGGAGTGACTATCTTTCCGCGGGTTTTACATAAATGAATTTGGGTTTTAATTTTTGCGGATAGAAAATGACACGCAGTTTGAAGTGAAAGCATGGCTTATCTATCGGGTATAATAGATAAGCCATTGTTGGCATAATAAGTTTCGCGACACAGTGCCCCAGAGTGAGAATGTGTTATTTCCGTTCATCTTATCGACATAACTATCAAAATTAAACAAGGAGGTAGCAAGAATCACACGCCTATATGGCGCTATGATGGTCAAAGTTTTAACATTTTTAGCTCCTCTTCCACAAGGAAAAGAATGTCTATGATTTAAATCCTTTGAAATCACGATTATTTATAGATAAGGTGATTATCTATCATTTGAATACAATGTCTGGAATTAATACAAATTAATGAAGGAGCCATCATATGGTAGCAAGTGATGTATATACACTTTATTTTCGACAGTGTAATAAGTATTTTTATACTCTTGCACACTTATTTCGTACGGTCATATTCGAATTTTCTGAAAAACCGCAGGTCAGAACTCGAAGTGGAAATCCTTAGTGAACCCCTTCTACATCCCTTTAGGAAATTCTATGCTGTATTCACAAGTCTTCATTTAAGCTCTATCTATAGCCGATCACGAGAAATAGCTGTTACAAAGAAAATGTAAGTTTTTGAATCGAAAGTGACATTTCTAGAACTGAAAGACCGGAAGTAGAAATCCTTAGTGATAATTCCCCTACTCCATATTGAACGTCATGTTGAATCTATATCATTCATCATCTATGCTCTAACTCCATAATGCTGGGGGGAAAAAAACGTCCCAAGGAAAACTTTTGAATTGGAAGTGAGAAAGGAATCAAAAACAGAAATCTTTAGTAAACCACCCTAATATTTCCTTCAGAAATTTGATGCTAAATTCATATCAGTTGTAATCTAAACTTTATATATAGCCAAACTTGAGAAATAGATGTTTCAAATAAAATGAAAATATTGGAATCGGAAATTAATAAAAGAACCAGAAGGGATGGGGGGTGGGTGGGGTGGAGGGTGAAAATCGTTAGTGGCCCCCTACCTCGTCCGATATTTGTTGTTGAATCCATATCAATCATCATTTAAACTATCTAGAGCAGATCCTGAGAAATATGAGCTGAAATATGATACTGAAAAAAAAACAACAACTTTTAGTTAAAACTATAGTATGACAAAAATTTGTCCACTAATTACTGTTCATTTAATCGATATGTTATAACTGTAGCCAGTCATAGTCACATGCACAGTAATGATATAAACTATCATACGTCTATTTCATAGCAACATTAACTAGTGGCGAACTTCTAGGCCTGGACCTAGGGCGGGATATCTTAATGGATGGCAAATTTTACAACGAGTAAAATTGTGGAATTATGAACAACAGTACATTTTTTACTTCCCTACATACATAGTATAATGTATAAGGAAAGTATTATGACGGGGTCTATGAAATATATGGCGCTAAAAATATACTTTCCGTATTAGTTATAATTAACTTTATCTGTTAGGTGCGCTGCGTTGTATAATGCAATAAACCCTCCAATTTTCTTCCAGTGAGAGACCTCCTTCCTTTGCTGGATGGTAAAATATAATTAGTCTGGTCATTAAAGACAATTTAGTAATTTTTAATTGAAAAACCCTGACTGGCCCCGGGTTTTTCAAATTTAAATTAGCTAAGTGTAGCTCGACTCGACTTACTCATAACAGAATTCATTTTTCCTTTCTTATACGTAGTATTGGGAAAGTATTGTTTTCCAAAAATTTTTCGATTTCGAGATTTTGATGCCAATATATATTTTAAGACCTTCTGAATGCGTTTTGACTATTTTTGGAGCGATGTCCCTCCGTCTGTCTGCTCGTCTGATATCAGTGGTCGATTTTTTGTGTATACAATAGCAGCCACAAATATTAATGGATTTTCACGAAACTTTATATTCGGCTTTGTTATCCAAAAACCTAGAAATAGATAGAATTTTAATTCGAGCGAAAACTTCGAATTTTATTCTAAATTTTATATATTTTTAACATGACAGCATGCTGTAGTTGTAATCATTTGGACCCACGATATCGATTTTTCAAATATTTTCTTGTAAAATTTGAAAAAAAAAAAGGAATTCTGGTAAGCCACACTCAAGTTAATTTTTTTAAACTTTATAAGAAAAAGTTTGAAAAATTGGTATTGTGGGTCTAAATGTTTACAACTATAGCATATTACCCAAGCTTACTATATCCTAAAATAGGTTGATTTTAGCGATGCGCTCGCTGTCATTGGCTACTGATCGTGACGTCACCATCGAGTAAGTCAGAGCCAAGCCGCAACGGCGAAGCCCAAGAATCGCGTATATCCCAACTTCTTATCTCACATCTCTTCCAAAATATTTTGACAAAATTAAAATCTCTATTAGAAATTTCATCACCACCACCAAAATTGGGCCCGTTATTTGAGCCCCTATCGCTTCTTTTATTTAAAATAAATTGCTTGTAGTCCACTATTGCCGCAAAAATTATCAATTGAATATAGATTACGAATCAGTGACGAAGATATTATTAATCATCGGTTGAGCCACTAAATTCGCTACAGGCAAATACGATTGCCTTAAAACTTAGGTTTGATAACAAACAAGTGGAAAATCCCCCCCTCCCCTAAAAAAAAATGATTTTTTGAAAAAACAATCAGTTTTCAATATTTCTCAAAACATAATAAAATTGCTTCCAAACCTCAAAATTAATTGGCCTACTACATTGTTTCAGTGTTGTTCTTTTCCTTCAATTAAAAAAAAATCTGATGTGGGCAACACATGACTTTCCTTATATAATGCAATGAGTTTACTACTTTTACAGTAAAAAAATAGGTTTTTCTAATAGTAAATACTTATATTCTTTAAAAGATATTGAATTTTCGACGATAAGTCGTCATTTTCATTGATTTAGCGTCATTTTTATCGTTTTGGCGAGATTTTCGTTAATTTGGCAACATTTAAAAAAAAGTCGCCAAGTTGGCGACATGCCGTCAATTTCGTCGCCAAAATCTCGCCAAGCGTTATGGACGGAAAAATAAGTTATTCTTACAGCAGATAAATGACTATTGGCTTTCAAATACAAAAGTATTACTCAAAGTATCTTTTCTCATGAATGGAACGAGCTAGATCCACGAGAATAATGTCACCCAATTTATCGCATGATATTGCATATGAAAAGTGAACATGTTTCTCAACAGTTAATATTTTTTTAATTTTATATGACTTTTTGATAATTTTTTTGAAAAATGTGCAATATCTCGAGAACGGTTCATGTTAGTGTTCTAAAATTTATGTCAATCGCTTTGTAATGAAAAATTACATAAGAAATGTCTATTTGAGTAACTTTAATAGAGGTTTTGATTTTTGGCGACTTTTTCAAAATTTCACTCGAAAATTTAGGGGGGTTCTGAACATTCGATTGCGTATAAAAACAATAGGCTTCCAACGGTGTTTACGGATTGTGATTTTTGTACCCAATTTCGTTCGAATCGGTCCATTCGTTCGTCAGTTATCGTCTCCACAGACTCACTGACACACACACATACTTTCACACACACACAGACATCACTTCAAAAATGTTTGATTCGTGATCAGGGATGCTTGAAACATGCTCTCCCGTCGAAAACTCGAATTCGAATATTCGACCCCGTCACAATACTTTCCTTATACATTATTGTATGTAAATAAGGAAAGTAAAAATCAAACATGAGAATTTCAATACTAAATATTTTATTAATTTTAGGCTCTGAAATTCACCACCAAATTTCTCTATTTACATGTAGACGCTTGTCCCTTCACATTCGGTCCATGTTTCTTTGTCGTATTTCTTTTTACTTTCCTTATATACATAATGTATAAGGAAAGTATTGTGACGGGGTCGAAAATTCGAATTCGAGTTTTCGACGGGAGAGCACGTTTCAAGCATCCCTGATCACGAATCAAACATTTTTGAAGTGATGTCTGTGTGTGTGTGTCAGTGAGTCTGTGGAGACTATAACTGACGAACGAATGGACCCATTCGAACCAAATTTGGTACAAAATTCACAATCCGTAAACACTTGAAGCCTATTGTTTTTATACGCAATCGAATGTTCAGAACCCCCTCTAAATTTTCAAATGAAATTTTGAAAAATCGTCAAAAAATCAAAACCACAAATAAAGTTACGCAAAGAGACATTTCTTACGTAATTTTTCATTAGAAAACGATTGATATAAATTTTAGAACGCTAACATAAACCGTTTTCGAGATATTGCACATTTAAAAAAAAATAATCAAAAAGTCATATAAAATAAAAAAAAATATTTCCTATTGAGAAACATGTTCACTTTTCATATGTAATACCATGCGATAAATTGGGTGACATAATTCTCGTGGATCTAGCTCGTTCCATTCATGAAAAAAGATACTTTGAGTAATACTTTTGTATTTGAAGCCAATAGTCATTTATCTGCTGTAAGAATAACTTATTTCTTCGTCCATAACGCTTGGCGAGATTTTGGCGACAAATTTGGAGGAATGTCGCCAACTTGGCGACTTTTTGAAATGTTGCAAAATTAACGAAAATCTCGCCAAATGGATAGAAATGACGCTAAATCAATGAAAATGACGACTAATTGTCGAAAATTCAATATCTTGGAAAGAATATTAGTATCTACTATAAGAAAAACTTATTTTTTTACTGTAAGAGTAGTAAATTCATTACATTATATAAGGAAAGTCATGTGTTGCCCACATCAGATTTTTTTTTTTTGGGGGGGGGGGGGGTGATATGCTAGTAATTGTAGAAAGAGCTCGTTTCCTCACTTCTCTGGATACACATCTCGTTCTTCTTTCCGATTTCGTGTTTACAATACAATTTTCTTCGGAATTTTTACTTAAAAAAATCACAGCTATTATTTGCTGGAGTGCTTGGCCTTGGACTAGAAATATTCAATTTCTGAGATGGAACAGCAGTGAGGTTCAATCTTCTTGACGGGTCTAATTGTAAAAATTCAGCTCTTAAATCTCTAGCATAGTCCTCCTCCACAAAATGCTCGGAACATACACATGCATTTGAAAAATGCACTTTATCCAATCTTCGGCATTTTTTTCGCATAGATTCATTCATCTTTAGGGAAACTATGAAAAATAATTCCCATGCCTTTTGTGTTGCGATTTGTGTTCTTACATGTAGTAACTGCACAATTCGGCATGATGTTGATGAAATTATTAAGTATTAAATAAAAGTAAAATAGCTACACTTGAATGTGTAAAAGAAATCAAACGATACAAAACAATATGTAAATCCAAGGTCAATATAAACAACGAAACGGCGGGAAGAGCAGAAAGCAATCGAGAAATTTTGACTCGATGATGACGTCATGCGCAGATTCCGAAAACAGGTGTCGCGTTGCGCATCGCTTTTCCGGTCCCCCTGATATTACCATTCACTTTAAAGGGCTTCAAAAAATCGTCCGATTGATACCATACTTGACAATGTACCCCTCCCCCCCTCGGAGGGGTAACTTGCCCCCCAAGGGGGTGGACTAATGACGTCAAGAACAAAAAAAAAGTATTGCGGCTATTTTTCATAATGATTGAAACTATTAAGTCTCTTGATCATTGAGACATAAATAAACTCTATTATGCACGATTATGTCAAACTTTAAAAATCAATCTTTTGATTGATACCATACTTAACAATGCACCTTCTGGGGGGTGGGGTAACTTGCCCCCCAAAGGGGGATAATGACGTCACGAATAAAATTTTTTGTTACGCAGCTATTTTTCACACCAATGATTGAAACTATTAAATCTCGTGATCAATGAGCCATAAATAAACCCTTTCATGCATGATTATGTCAAATTTTGTCCTATGCTGCCATGTTAAGGAAATATAAAATTAAGAATAAAATGCAAAGTTTATTCTCGAATTTAAAAAAAAATCTATCTAGTTCTAGCTTTTTTGATAACAAAGCCGGATATAAAGCTTCCTGAAAATCCATTACTATTTGTGGCTGCCATCGCATAAACAAGAAATTGACCATAGACATTAAACAGACTCCAAAAATAGTCAAAACGTGTCCAGGAGGTCTTAAAACATATATAAGCGTTTAATTCTTTCAGGAGATATTGTGATAAACGTAAAATTTCTGACATATCCAAAACGATTCGTCATTATGTTTAAGCAAGGGTATTTCATTTATTTATGGTTAAAAGGCGCGTTTTTAACATCCACCGATTTTATAATTCGGAGTATGTTTAAACTTATTATAATTCTTTATTTTTAGATTATAATTATTTTCCTTTGCGGATAAAAAAAAGTGTAATATCCCAGGAAAGGTATGTGCTAGCTTCCTACAATTCTTTTTGATTTAAATAAAACACGTATATGAGAAAGTTATTTCGTTCACGTTTTAAAGCAATTACTGTTTTCGTTTTCCATTTTTGAAAGAAATGTTCGAAAAATTGTTCGTTCAAGTTCCTCTCCTTGTCGAATCTTTTTGAAAATCAATATGGCTTGAGTTCATTGATTAAAATAATCGTGTCAGAATCCCTGTGCAATACCCTTTTCGTTCAACAAATGTGCTCACAGACAGGCAAGCACACAGTCATTCAAATATGGTTGATTTGTATTCAAAGATGCTCTAAACAACTGTAAATCCGTCAAAATCTGAGAACAGGGGCACCATTTCAAGGATTTATTGGAGGGGTGGTGGTAAAAACTTTCTTCGGGGGGGGAGGAAGTTCACTATTGTTCTAATGATGGAAAAGTGATTCGGAAAGGAAATTATATAAGAAACACAATAACTTAGAAATCCTTGGGAAGGGGGGGGGGGGAGACGACCCCAACACCCACAGGATTTATAAGCCCATCATAGTACTTACCCTTTATATGTAATTGCAGGGGAAGTAAACAAAGGCGAATTTACTTTTGATGAATGGAATCATCTATACTCATACTCAAACCATCTTCAAAGCCTTTCTTCTTTTATTAGTTACATAACTGTTTACGATGCATATAGTCAGTGGTGAGCTGCCAAAATTTAAACAATCAGTTCCACATTTATTTATCAGGAACAGCACTTTTAAAAAAAGTGTCACATTCTGAGTTCACTATATGTTGGGAACATATAAGTGAACTATATTGTGAACCATATTGCACATTTATAGAGAAAATAAATGCGCAAATGAAGTAGCAACAAGGAATGTATGCAGGAGCCTTCATATGGTGGCAACTGATGTATTCATTTCATTTTTGACGGAACTGCAAATTGTTTTTGAGCATTTTTATTCTCTTTTGCATACTTATTTCTTACAGTTCATACAAGTTTTCAGGAAAACAGGAAGTGACATCTCCAGAACTGGAAATCTTTAGTGCGAACCCCTTATCACCTTTGGAATTCGATACTGCATCTATATCAGTTATCATCTAAGCTCTGAACAATCTTGATAAATAGATGTTTCAAGGAAAATTTTGAACCGGAAGAGGAAACGAAACCGGAAAATTAGAGAAGTAGAAATCCTTAGTGAACAATTTGATGCTGAATCTAAATCAGCCATCATATGAGCTCTATCATATAGTATCTAACTATCATATAACAGATCCTGAGAAATAGATATATCAAGGAAATTTTTTTCGCAGAAACAATAATAAAAGTTTATCCACCAATAACTGCGCAAATAAAATAGAAAAAAGCAGATGACTGTTACGGAATACTTGGTTTTTCTTCTTTAGTGCGAATAAGACACATGCTAATACCAAATGAGATCCACGTGCTCACGAAAATGTTAAACTATAGTAGCAGTGGCACACACACACACACACATCCAGTGCAGTAGTGTAGCGAAAGGGAGAAACAACGAAGAAATACCGTAAATAAGAAACGGAAATGAATGCCAAATCAATTTGTCAAAGACAATTTCAACCACATAAGTAGTAAGAAAAGGAGAGTTCACCGGCAGCGGCGGAATAATGCGGAATGCGGAATCCAAGATGGCGGCCATTCCGCCTTCCGTAATCCTGGACGGGGGTGTAAAAGGGGGAAAACTGAAAAAAAGTGGGGGTAAAAATTTTGGAGAAACTTTTTGTCGGGTGGCAACGATGTCGTAGTCTTGTACGAGGGGTTGAGGGGGAAATAAATTTTTTGGACGAGATTTTTTTCTAAGTATGGAAGAAACTTTTTTAGGGGTGGCAACACCGGCGGTGGCGGAATGAAGCCATCAGCGCCCCCTAGCGGCGAAAAGCGGAACTATCAGTGGTTAAACTTCAGATTATTTTCTAAGTATAGGAGAAACTTTTTTCAGGTTGGCAACACCGGCGGTGGCGGAATGAAACCATCAGCGCCCCCTAGCGGCAGAAAGGAGAATTAAAATTGGGATTTTTCTGATAGTTGGGATTTTTTTCTTTTTTCTGAATGAATTAAAGGGTGTTAATGAGGATAATTAAATAAAGTAATTAAGTACGAAATATCCGCATGCTAGAAGCGTGCCAAGGACATGCCAACGGTGTACCAAGGGTGTACCAAGGTTATATCAATATCCCTCCGCCTTAATAATACCACCCCCTCTCTAATATACGAGATGGAGGCCCCGTGGAATTTAACATATCTGCAAGCGGAGATGAATATATGGATCTGGGTTCTTCCTTTCTATACGTGAAAGCAAAGATTGTGAAATCGGACGGATCGCCTATAGCCGACAAAGAACCCGTGGCCCCCGTGAACTTATTTTTACATTCCCTGTTCTCCCAAGTGGATGTGAGTCTGAATGAATCTGTCCAATCATATCCACAGTTTGGCTTTGTTTGCTTAATTCATATCTTTGTTTCAGTCCTTCGTTAGCATCCTTTTCTGCAAGAGGGTTGGTATTGTTCAGATGGGTGTCTTTAAAAAAACATTCACAGGTCAATAAACTTTTCTTGGCATCGGCTCCATAGTTCAAGAGGGTTTCTATATAGGCTCTGTAGGGATAGGTGTTGGTCGCTGAAGAAATAACTCGGTCATTCAGACTCACATCCACTTGGGAGAACAGGGAATGTAGAAATAAGTTCACGGGGGCCACGGGTTCTTTGTCGGCTATAGGCGATCCGTCCGATTTCACAATCTTTGCTTTCACGTATAGAAAGGAAGAACCCAGATCCATATATTCATCTCCGCTTCCAGATATGTTAAATTCCACGGGGCCTCCATCTCGTATATTAGAGAGGGGGTGGTATTCGATAAAATGTCCTTTTTCTATAGCTGTCTGAGTAGGTGGGGTCCCGAATAAATCCAATTCGCTTTTGGTACAAGGTGAAGAATCTTTATGGATAGACATCTTTAGGAGAAAATATCTCGTGTTCTCGCTTTCTTTGCTGAAGTGGGAATGAAGTGATTCTCGGATCGCTTCCTCTTTTTATTGCTTTTCCCAGAACCAATCATAGTCTTCATCTGGGTTGCAGCCTTGTCTGTTAAATTACGACCTGCTTCTTTTAAATGGCGTTTGGCTGCCACTTTTAAATCTTCTCCTAAGGATACATCTCCCATCACATTGAGTCCACTCTGCCATATTTGCTTTCCCACGGCTTTGGCACCCGATTTTAGAATGGGTACAGCCGCTCTAAAAAAGGAACGAAACAAACTTCCAAATCCATATCCTTTTTGAAATGCAGATCCTTGATAATAATCCAATCCATTACCGGTTTGCTGAAGATAGTAGTCTTCAAAAGATTTCTGACAACATTCATAAGGCACATACATCATGAGAGATACTTTTGGCGAAAGTGTAGCTTCACGTACGAGCGTCCGCGTTCAAATGGCGTGAGTTCGCCTGTGTGCGTCCTTATAACGATTTCCAAAGTGTCAATCATCTTTCTACTCACAGGTAAATAGTGGGGGCGGTCGAATGTTAGAGAAACCAATTCACCATCGTTTCCGGCCACTTTCACTATGCGTAAAAGGGGTGCTAGTACATCTCCCACAATTTGGGGTTCTACAATGTCGGAATACACAAACAGTACATGATAATGAGCGTTCACATCTGCAACGTAGGGTCCTTCCACACTGGTTTCTAAATGAGAGTCCGATTCAATCACCATGGGATTAAAACCTAGTACTTGGGCCATTCCTTTGTCTAAAATCACTCTTGCTTTGTTCTTTACTTTAATGCGTACTCGTTTCGTAACAGGATTATAATGAAAAGAGATCTTGTTTTGGTGGTCTTTGATGAAAATAGCTTTTAAAATGTCTGGGATGGTTTCGTAATATCCCGCTGGTATTCTACGTACAAGCATTTTACCATCTCCTAGATCAAATCCAATAAAATTGTTCTCGACAGTTATATTCATCCATGTATGGGGGTATAAAAACTCTGTAATTCCAATCTCCCAGCTTCCCTTTAGCTCTATAGGGGTGGGTAATCTCGTAATAAAATGTGAAATTTTATTCTCAGGAAAGTAGCTCATCGAGCTATCACTAGGAAGTGTCACGTAGAAACTCATCGTATCAACTGATTTCAGAAACAGGCGTCCCTTGCTTTTATAGGGCGGATAAATCAGAGGCAGGTATCCACTGATTAAACTTGTGGGGATAACCTCGGTATTTTACAAAGTATTCCATATTATCCTTCTTGAAACGCTTCTTTAACACTTTTTCAATGGGGAATTCCTCTTTCATTTTCACTTTTTGTAGTTCTTGCAGGTAAAAGGTACCTTGTATGGGTTCTCCTAGTAAATCTTGGATTCTGTATACAGCAGGTTCTCGCTTCACACATTCTATCACTTTAAATAATTCTTCCGACCAATTTGTTTCGTACCCCTTCTCAAAGGTCATTTTAATCTTGGATACTCGCACAGTGTCCCCCGCATTTAAAATACATTTGGATACACCCTTAGGCAGGTTACCATAGAGAGTAAACCACACTTCTTGTTCATTGTCCGAATTCACATTCACAGGGGCTTTCTTAATGCTGGAGTGATAGGTATGATTATAGCTATCCATTAACGAGTCCAATACATCCAAATAGCGATAAGTATCCTGATTGGTAAAGTATTTCCACATTTTTGTCTTAAGGGTTCTGTTAAACCTCTCAACAACAGATGCTTTTGTGGTGTTAAACGTTGTAAAAAACTTGATATGATGCTCTTTAAGTAATTTTTGAAATTTCTGATTCTTAAATTCTGTACCTTGATCCGTCTGCAAAGATTTTGGAATGCGCTCTTTAAATATAGTCCGAAAGGCATTCACGATATCTACCCCTCTCTTGTGCTTCAGAGGTATAGCCCATGCATACTTGGATAAAATGTCAATGCATGTTAAGATGTAGCGAAATCCATCATTATGTCGACTGAGTGTTGACATATCGGCTAAATCGGCTTGCCATTGCTGATCTATAGAATACACTATAACACGGTTGGTTTTAAATTTCCGTTGAACTGGCTTGTGTGATGTATAGGCATCCACACCTTGTAACCAATTCTGAATTTCCTTCTTGGGTACTTTTCCTCGAAGAGCGCGGTATATGCTATCCACTCCACCGAAACTTGCAGGGTGTTTAGGGTCTTGGTAGGTTCCGTCCATCATTCCAACATGGAAATATTCACAGATTCGTTTAAATGCAGAATAAAATCCCTTGGTATATTTAAATCAATCAAAACTTCCGTTGTAATGTATACTATTAAAACAGTTATCAGATAGACACACGTCACGATAACCTCCTCTCTCGAAGACATGACTTTAAATAAACTAATCTCTCTTCTTGCCTCTTTTATATACAGATTTGAAAATAACGCCAAATCTTAAAATGCGCTCTCTGAAACGCTGGGCGTCAATTTCCCAGAATCCCTTGCGATCTTCATCTTTGGGTACCTCTATAATGCATACCTCCTCACAAAATCTAACTCGCTTCATCCTGACCGACCTCTTTCAATTCCAAGACCGAAATGGTTGGGTAAACACGCCCCTTAAACCCCCGAGATTCTCGAGATTCCCATACACCCTATTCACGCGATTCTGCTACTTTGAAACACCAATTCACGCGATTCTGCTACTTTAAAACACCAATTCACGCGATTCTGCTACTTTAAAACACCAATTCACGCGATTCTGCTACTTTAAAAACGCGTTTTTGTTAGTTTTTTACAAGTAAAAAATATGTTTTTGTGAAAAAACGTTAAAAAATAGCACAAGTGCGAAAACCTATGTTAATTCCCATAGAGAAAACGGCACAAGTGTGGTTTTTGAAAAGTAAAAAACTTACATTTGCGAAAAAATATAAGAAAAAAACTTGCATTTACGAAATTTTGTTAATAAAAAGTATGTTTTTGTGAAAAAACGTTAAAAAAATAGCACAAGTGTGAAAACCTATGTTAATTCCCATAGAGAAAACGGCACAAGTGTGGTTTTTGAAAAGTAAAAAACTTACATTTGCGAAAAAATATAAGAAACAAACTTGCATTTACGAAATTTTGTTAATAAAAAGTATGTTTTTGTGAAAAAACGTTAAAAAATAGCACAAGTGCGAAAACCTATGTTAATTTCCATAGAGAAAACAGCACAAGTGTGGTTTTTGAAAAGTAAAAAACTTACATTTGCGAAAAAATATAAGAAAAAAACTTGCATTTACGAAATTTTGTTAGTAAAAAGTATGTTTTTGTGAAAAAACGTTAAAAAATAGCACAAGTGCGAAAACCTATGTTAATTCCCATAGAGAAAACGGCACAAGTGCGGTTTTTGAAAAGTAAAAAACTTACATTTGCGTAAAAATATAAGAAAAAAACTTGCATTTACGAAATTTTGTTAATAAAAAGTATGTTTTTGTGAAAAAACGTTAAAAAATAGCACAAGTGCGAAAACCTATGTTAATTTCCATAGAGAAAACAGCACAAGTGTGGTTTTTGAAAAGTAAAAAACTTACATTTGCGAAAAAATATAAGAAAAAAACTTGCATTTAAGAAATTTTGTTAGTAAAAAGTATGTTTTTGTGAAAAAACGTTAAAAAATAGCACAAGTGTGAAAACCTATGTTAATTTCCATTGAGAAAACAGCACAAGTGCGGTTTTTGAAAAGTAAAAAACTTACATTTGCGAAAAAATATAAGAAAAAAACTTGCATTTATAAAATTTTGTTAGTAAAATGTAAAATTCTTACAGTTCACTTCGTAACCGCGATATAGCGGAGGGATATTGATATGACCTTAGCACACCCTTGGTATACCCTTAACCTACAAATAGGGCAAGCACTCTTTTCTTAGAAGGCGGAGGGATATTGATATAACCTTGGTACACCCTTGGTACACCGTTGGCATGTCCTTGGCACGCTTCTAGCATGCGGATATTTCGTACTTAATTACTTTATTTAATTATCCTCATTAACACCCTTTAATTCATTTAGAAAAAAGAAAAAAATCCCAACTATCAGAAAAATCCCAATTTTAATTCTCCTTTCTGCCGCTAGGGGGCGCTGATGGTTTCATTCCGCCACCGCCGGTGTTGCCAACCTGAAAAAAGTTTCTCCTATACTTAGAAAATAATCTGAAGTTTAACCACTGATAGTTCCGCTTTTCGCCGCTAGGGGGCGCTGATGGCTTCATTCCGCCACCGCCGGTGTTGCCAAACCTAAAAAAGTTTCTTCCATACTTAGAAAAAAATCTCGTCCAAAAAATTTATTTCCCCCTCAACCCCTCGTACAGGACTACGACATCGTTGCCACCCGACAAAAAGTTTCTCCAAAATTTTTACCCCCACTTTTTTCAGTTTTCCCCCTTTTACACCCCCGTCCAGGATTACGGAAGGCGGAATGGCTGCCATATTGGATTCCGCATTCCGCATTATTCCGCCGCTGCCGGTGAACTATCCTTTTCTTACTACTCACATAAAAACTCATAATGACTAATAACCAATATTCTGAAATTATTTAAACCTCAGTTCACTACGGCATGTAATCTACAGGTTTAAATTACTCGAGTACCATCTAACGAGCCAATTTATCAATGGGGAATTTGATCACCGATCTTTTGTTGGCGAGGTGACGCTCTATCTATTGAGCTCTCCAGACTATTATATTTTCTTTTGAACTTTGCAGCCATTTAAAACACTTCAACAGAGAAAAACATTAATTAACAGAAAAAAAGAATACCATCCGTAAAAATCTACCACTCTAGACTACAGCACTTCTCACTAGTGATAAAGGCACCATGAAAAAAATATCTTTGACTATATTGCAAATAGATTCACACAAACTACAGGTAGATCTATTGGCGTAGCCAGTGCCGCCGATAGAATTTTCAGAGCCCCTATGCAGTAAATGAGTGGGCCCCACCACTACTCCCTATTTTACATGTTATAGATATTTTTATAAACTTTTTATGTGGCCCGGGCTTCAAGCCTCCCGGGCTCCTATGCAATGCATTATTTTGATCCCTCCCCTGTTGGCGACCGTTGGCGTAACCAGGCGTGAGAGTTTAGAGGGTTATGACTCTTCTCCATTGGTTAAACAATTGTATTGCTCCCTACTAAATCCACACTGGTTAAAAGATATCTCGTACTGTAAAGCTTCCTATTTAATTGTCGACCCCTCCGATCCTGGCTCTCCGGTCCTGGCCTTCCGATCTTGGATACGTATATTGGTAGATTTTATTACATTGAAGTACATACAGATGGTGGTAAACAAAAAGTACTTACACCAATGCACGTGAGATGACCAATTCGAATATGGAACGGCTGATATAGATGCCCGAGTCTTGAATTAAGGAACTGAAGAAAAAGTGTAGTTGGTATAAGCAGCCTCTCAACGTAAGCAGTCAATAAAATGAGAGTTAATGGAATTCCGATCAAAGCGTATACTATACAAAATATCTTGCCGCCTTCTGAAAGGGGAGCGACATGACCATAACCTGTAAAGAAAAATAAACTCTTAGTAATGCATTAAAAACAAAAAAAAACCTTTAATCTTACATAATAAAGGAAGATGTGTGTGTGCAGTCTGTAGCGGAAAATCTAAGCATCGTATGACTATATAATTTAGTACGCAGGAACTTAAGGACCCGAATAGGTGCATCTCGGTAAATTTAGTTTAAATGTAGTAAAAAATAAATTTTTTAACAAATTAAAAAAAAATCAACTAAATTAAAAAAATATTAAATTAGTTTAATTTTTTAAAATTTAGTTTTTTAGTTATTTTATAGGCTCGAATTTTCTTTGCGACCGCTAAACACACAGTATAAAGAGTGGAGAAAAATTTCGTTCAAATTTCATTCGAGGCTCGGCGGCAAGATCATAGACAAGCGTCTCGCTCGCGAAGCCGGGAATTTCAGACAGCTGTGATAGGATTTAAAATTCTGAAACTTAAAATCCCGAATTTTATAGATAGAGAGTTGAATCTTTAACTATAAGATTGTAACAGTATTATAAGCATCACCTGAAAAAAAATATCATGCTTTTACGATAATAACGTCTCAAGTTATAATATCGGCCACGGAGTAGAACCTAATGGAGACGAAATTTTGATTTCGTCTCCGTTAGTTTCGAGATTGCTCTCCAGGGTTAAAGTAAAAATGGAGAAATGTCAAAAGACTTTTCAGATCCTCAAGGAATCACCCGGTGACCTAGAAGGCTGAAACTGTGTACATTTACAGTATTAAACACGGGACAGAGTCTAACTGAGTCACTTTACGATTAAGGCGACTATCTTTGGCGTAAGTTTTGACTTTGCGTTTTAAGAGTTAGTTTTCTTGTATTTGACAGGCTTAAATACTAGTTAAAAATATTTTTAAACAGCTCCTTTGAGTATGAATTAATTCTTTTAAAAATTAAATTAAAAAAATCATTTTTAAAGGTTGGTGGATTTATTTTCACTATTTCATAAATACTTCCAGAAAAGAAAAAATCTGATGTGGGCAGCACATGTCTTTCCTTATATAATGCAATGGATTTACTCCTTTTACAGTAAAAAAAAATAATGTGTCAGATCCACGGTAGTGTGTTTTTAACGTTGAATTGTACATTTGGCGATTTTCCGATTGACAACATATATAAAACTATTTCAAAGTACCCAATAAGCTTATATTTGTATTTCGCGCAACTCTATATAAACAATTATGGATATTGATAGCATCCTCAATAAGCGATATAGTTCATATACTAAAATATTTTAATAAATATTTGAAAATTAGACGTCATTTTCATTAATTTAGCGTCATTTTTGCAATTATGGCCAAATTTTCGTTAATTTGTCAACATTAAGTTAGCAAGTTGGAGATATTCCGACAAATTCGTCGCCAAAATGTTGTCAAACGTTACGAACGGAAAAATTGGTTTTTCTTATAGTAGATTTTTATATTCTTTCCAAGATATTGAATTTTCATCAATCAGTCGTCATTTTCATTAATTTAGCGTCATTTTTATGAATTTAGCGACATTTTCGTTAATTTGGTAACATTTAGAAATATCGCCAAGTTGGTGACATCCCGCCAACTTCGTCGCAAAAATCTCTCCAAGCGTTATGGATGGAGAAATAAGTTATTCTTATAGCAGATAAATAACTATTGGCGTTCAAATAAAAAAATGTTACCCAGAGTATCTTTTCTCATGAATGGAACAAGCTAGATCCGCGAGAATGATGTCACCAAATTTATCGCATGATATTACATATGAAAAGTGAACATATTTCACAATAGTTAATAATTTTTTTTTTATTTTATGTGATTATTTGATAAATTTATTTGAAAAATGTGCAATATCTCGAGAACGGTTCATGCTAACGGTCTAAAGTTTATTTCAATCATTTTCTAATAAAAAATTACTTAAATGACTATTTGCGTAACTTTATAGAAGGTTTTGATTTTTGATGATTTTTTCAAAATTTCACTCGAAAATTTAGGGGGATTTTGAACATTCGACTGCACACACACACATTACCTCAAAAACTTGAAATGCTCTCCCGTTGAAAACTTGAATTCGAATTTTCGACCCCGTCACAGTTTCCTTTTACATTATACTATGTGTACCAGGACACTAATAAGATGTTTCATGCTCAAAAATTAAAAAATTGATTATTGAAAGAAATTCAGTTTTAAAATTTGTTGATTAGTTTAAGTTTCACTGTTTAATAGCTGTATAATGATCAATACGATAAAATAAAACAAAAAAACATCTTCGTTGAACTAATATCTATATACTAATTTTCTAGTATGTTTTTATCTTTCTAGCCTTACTAGAAGCCACCGAGTAACCTTGATGTTTGAACTTTTGTACATTCATATTATCAACCACGGGGTAGAATCTAACAAAACCGAATTTTTTTATGGCGGGTAAAATGGAGCTTTTAAAAACGTCTTTCCAGAACTTTCAGTAGCCACCTCCCACCCCTCCCAGGTGGCTTAAAATACTGAACCTTTGCATACTTACTGGAGAGAACCTAACGGAGCCGGATTATCGACCCCCCCCCCCCTTGGGACGGAAAAATAGCTTTTATTTTTAAAGAAGTTTTTCCAGACTCCCCAAAAGCCCTCTCTGATGACCTAAAAGGCTGAATAATTGCGAGCTTGACCACCGGACAGAAGCTTAACGAAGCCGGATTTTCGATCACCAAGGACGGAGAAAGTGTTTTTTTTTCCGAAAAGTCTCCCCCCCCCCCCCCCCTAAGAAACCCCTCGATGACGTACAAGATTTCACACTCATAGTATCGATTATCAGAACCTAAATGAGCAAATTTTCTGTTAAAACGACGATTTTCGACACTAATCCCCCATACAATTTTAAACAAAATGCAACTTATTAAAAAAATGGCAACTTAATTATTCAACGAGTGCTAGTTTCCCTGCCTTTTACAGGCTTAATTACTAGTAAATAAATATGTAAATGAACGCAAATATATGAAATAAATATATAAATGAATACAAATATATGAAATAAATATATAAATGAATTAAATGTATAAATGAAATAAATATATAAATGAATTGAATCATAAAATAGTGCATGGTTATTGCACCATAATGAAAATCAATAGCACGGTTAATCTTTACGAACGGTATATAATTTAGAGCTCAGGGCGGCAAAATGAGAAATTCGTTTCGGAATTCGGAAAAGGTGGTAAATCGTTTTGGACGAGGTTCGATTTGTATGTTTGAGGCGTAAGGATCCATTCTGCTAGTTTAACAATAATTTTTTTTATGCAAGGCTTTTTTTTATACGGGTTTTAACATCATATTTCATATGATCATTTTTATGGTATGATTAGCGAGTTTACTCAACAAACTTCGCAGGAAACCCGCCATCAATAAATTTGTAAGGAAAGATCCACGAGTGTACACGTTACTCTATTTATAATAAAGTGACCATGCCCGATCGAATAAAGTGATTGCAGCGCAACTATCATCAACATCATGGTACTACAGCCCTTGTAGGGCCTTGACCAACGAGTTAGTATATATGGAGGGAGTGCGGTCCTATCTTCCCCATGCTAGTAGCATGGACAAACACTGAGAAGGTGTAGTAAGGACGAGGAGGAGAAGGACTTTCATGATTTGGCGATTTATCGCCTAAACTGTGTAGTGTACCTTCTGTTTTTTTTTTAACTTCTATTAAAGTCGAGGATGAATGGGAAGTTATTACACGTGTTATACGTTATAAGATTTTAAAAAATATGTATGAAGAAAAATACGAAATAGGATTAGAATATTTTTATTACCAAAAAATTTTATTACTAAAGAATAATTTTGTTAATGAAGTCATTTTTGTAAAACAACTTGAACTACAAAGCAATTACAAATAAAATATGATATGAAATAGATTACAAGTATACAAATTGAAGAATATGTATAATATATTTAAAAGCAATTATAAAGTATATGAAAAAATTGTGTGCATGCTTGCTTAAAATGTAGAATTCTTCACTTTTATCCAGATAAACTTTATCTCTGAAAGTTATGTTAGCATTATCCATATCTACTTTGAGGCGCAATACGACTGAGTCATTTTTACATCTAATTTATTTTAATATATTGTATGTGTACCGTCAAATATAAAACAATGTAATATTTGCAATAATAAAATATTTAACTTTCCCGAGGAAAACTGAAAAATATAAAACTTTATAATATTTCTTATATAGGGAAATATATATATATATATTCGCTATTTTATCTCATACGAACTAAAAAATATTAAAATATGTGTAACAATTATTGCCTTTTCATCTCTTCCTCCTGACTACATCTTTATTTAATTCCCATTACCCCCCCCCCCCCCCCTCCTTCCTTTTTTTGAGTTTTTCGTGTGATATTATTTCATTTAAATCATGTTGTAACTAGTTGATGAAGATGATATATGTAGTCCTATTTCAATATAAAATTATTTCAATATAAAATTATTACTTTTGAATCACCTAAGCTAGGTGTCCCAATAGCTTTATTTTCGTCAAATTTCTGTAATTATAATAATTTGGACTTCAATTTATATTAGTCGCACTTGAAAGACTCTGAAACACGACTTTGGTACATAAAACATGATGTAAGTAAAAATATTTATATTGGTAGAGCTGTTTCTAGATCAAAAAGCCTATTACTTAAATTATGATGAGGAGAATGTAAGGTTCTTTTAGAGTCAATATTTCTCATTTAATAGATTGCTAACGCGTGATCAAGAAGTCGGTGATTCAAATATTTCTTTGGGCAAGGCATATTTCTTTCTCGAAAACTAAACAAGAGTGTAATACCAAAATACTTCTACTACACTAGGAGTTTGATGATATATCCTTTTATATTTAATTTGTGAACAATCGAGATGTTTATATGAAATTAATTCTAACCAACATCGGCATGTATAAAATTTATGCAGAGAGAGTGAAGGGGGGGGGGGGGGCAATCTCATGGATAAGTACATCGACTTATTAAGTACAATTTACTTTGAACTAGAAATGAGATCATGCTCATATTTCAGATCATATATCTTTATATAAAATGCACTGAAAAATTGTGATGTAAAATCTAAGTGACATTTTCAATGAATGTAAACTATTATATTTTATTTTGAAAGTAAAATTTTCTCATCCGACACGTCTTTACGCTCATTATCTAAACACCCTATGTTTCTTCCCTAGCCACCCAATCTTGCCAAACGTCGCCAAACATCGCCAAGTTCTACCTCGAAGGGAAAACATATGAGGATACCGAAAATAGCTCTATAACTATCACAAAAGTACTCCGAATGTTTTTTTAAAGTATTAGAATGATATTATAAGTCTTCTGCAATATCACAAACACCAAAAATAGAGCAAAACTTCTAATAATATAGCATTAAAAGCAATAAAATTAATAGCCAAATGAAATGCACCACGCTAAAATCTAGCAAAATTACTTCTTAACTATATTTGTAAGATATATAATGAAAAAAAAAACTTTCCCATGGAAAGAGTAAAGTCCTCCTTTTACATGCTTTTCCTTGCAGCCGTAAGCACAACAGTACATAGCCATTATTTTACTATTTATATTTCTCAAACACGCTCTCAGTCAGAAATCGCCATTGAAATGTACAGGGTCACAGTCGGAAGAAAACGGGTTCTCAGGAAATTCGTCCTGACTACAACTCCCTTTATCTTTGGCCCCGATTGCAACCCTTAAGCTCTCTCCATTATATACTACTTCGATGGCCTTGACCTCCTTTAAGATTTTTGACCATTCCTTTCTATTGGCCGCTTTCCTCTTATGCAGCAATACCAAGCAATTTCAAATCCTCCTCTACATGCTCCTCCCATCTGACCCTAGGTCTTCCTCGGGATCTTGACCCACCTGGGTTTCCCTCCAAAAGCTTTCTAGTAACTCTCCTCTCCTCCATCCTCATCATATGTCCGAGTCACTGGATTCTTTTTTTCCTTATAGTTGTAACAATATCTATCTCTTTATATCTCTCATAAACCTCTTTATTTATTTATTTGCCTCTTTATCCTCAGCGCAACTATAGGAGAATTTAAAAAGTAAGGAAACAAACTTGGCAAGGGAAAGCGAAGTAGATGAAAAAGCCAATTATAAAGTTGTAGAACATTCCCTACTGAGTAGGAATCGACATTAAAACTGTTACAGATGGTATTTATTCAATACAGTAAGGTTATTGGCGAGGGGTTATCCTATTCAGGAATGCTAAAATAAAAACACTCACGTGTACAGGAATCTAATGCACAGCCTGTTCAAATGCCCCCCCCCCCCCCCTAAGCAAAACTGCGCATTGTAATTCGAAAAAGGATATGACCGCGTACTTTAACAAGCATTGCAGACAGGGGCCGCGACATCCTTTTCCCGGCCATGCAAAAAACGCTTCAAGGCACGGCTTGGGTCGCCAGAAAAAGAAGGGGGGGGGGGGGGAGCGACAGCCCAGTGGTTAGCGCTCGGGAGTTGCACTCAATCGGCCCGGGTTCGATTCCCGCCGCTGCCAAAACTGACACCGTGTTCACGCAGAGTACGATCACGTTAAACATGTGGGTCCATAAGGCCTTCCGAGAGGTTGGTGGTAGGGGAAGGAGGGTACGGTCCGTGTGAATGCCTCCCCCACTGGGTTCCGGTCTAAATTGGGTGGCACTTCCCGGCCGTCCAAATAGATACTTTATACCTTTCTAATAGGTAGGTCGGACGGTCTGGGTCGAAGAAGAAGAAGCATTGTTGACAGGCATGTAGCTAGAAAAACATTTCGGGGTCGGGTGGGGGCACAATTTCAAACGAAAACATAACAGTATGTTTAAAATAAAACACATTTATAATTGATCCATACTTATATAATTTAAATGCGTATAAATCTAGCAATACATTTAGAAATATAAAGTGACAAAAGTCGGAAAAAACATGTTAATTTAGGAGATGACATAAAAACATGTATAAAGAACCTAAATTTCGGAGGGGGTGGGAGCAGGCCCCAGAGGCCCCCTGGCTATGCCCCTGTTATAGGTACCACCGCATCGCAGTCTCTGACACGGCTTTTTGGCAGATATTTATTGCCTTCCATATACGCATTTTGTGCGTTCCTGGTGTCTAATTAGACAATGCTCTACAACTTTGAAATTGGCTTTGTTCGTCTATCTCGCTTTATTGCCGAATCCGTTATTCTAACATTTTAAATTCTCCGATAGGGGAGCTGAAGTCACTTTAATTCGAACGAGAATGGTCACTTTGCTATATATAGACCGAACGTGTACACTCATGGACCTTTCCTTGTAAAGGTATTTGGGTGCTTATGGACTTTCTTAGTTTTTAAACGTCTTTTTCATGTTAGGTAAAAAACCTTATTTAGAAATTCTTATAGAAATTTTCTAAATAAGCCACTAGTAACCACCTGTTTGTTCAAGTCTTAACAATATCAATCTACTTATTCATTCATAACACACACATAACAACAACAAAAAAACAAGCATTTTATTCTTAAAAGCATTTTTACCGAAAGGACTTTATGCTTTTAGGAGTCAATAGAATACCCTAATTAGAGAACTTTTATTCAAATACCGAGGAAAGTACGATGGTTCATTCATAATTGCGTTGCTGTTTTATGAGGATTGTTTGAGTCACGCAACAGTGCGTGATCTCAAAGTTGCGGTTGGGCTACTCAATGTCAAGTTACCCAATGGTTTTTGATTTGATCATTTTATAACATTTTTATGTTTTCGCATATATGCGTATCAACATGTTTTGATAATTCTGTTTGATCTTTTAAAAATATTTATAACTAATATTTAAGCCAGTCAAAGGCAGTGAAACTAACACGCTTAAAATTAAGTTGTAACTTTATTTTAATATAAGTTTTATTTTGTTTAACAATGCACAGCGCTTAGCATCGAAAAGAGTCGTTTTAATCGAAAATTAGTCCAGTTAGGTCCTGTCCCGTGGTTGATAGTATAAGTGTGCAGAGTTTTAATCATCTAGGTCGCCAGGGGGGGGGGGGATTCTGGAGGATCTGGAAGTGCTTTTCGATCTCACCATTTTGTCCGCTTCCCAGGAATGTGTTGGAAATCCTGCTCCTTTAGATTTTATATAGACGATAATATAAGAGATTCAGCCTTTTAAGTCACTGTGTGTGTGGGGGGGGGGCTTCGGGAGAGTATGGAAATAATTTTTTAAATTCCCATTTTCTCTGCCCCCCCCCCCTGGAGGTGGGGTAGCATCCTAGGTCAGAGACTTTTGGATGGCTGAAAGAACATTTCTCCATTTTCGGGGGGGGGGGGGGGGGTGTCTGAAGGGTTTGAAAAGATGAAATTTAGGCAATTATTACATAGATTGTCTACTTTGCATAGTCTTTATGCTATGTCCAGTTTTAAGGAATTTTTTATGTTTACGGAATTTCTATTATCTCAGATATTCATGCATACCACTTAGATAAGCAACCATTCCCCCCTCATAAACATGCTAAATTTTGAATAAGGTCAAGTGTGTGATATGTGTGTAGTGGAGGGGGGATTTCAGTAGAATCAGTAGATGTTAGAATCCCATGTCCAAAAATATTAGCAAAATTAGTAAAATTATGTACCCTAAATTCTTAAGTATAATGGTCGCGTTATATGAGATTTTTTTTTGAGAAATTTTGAAATTATTTGGTACGCGTTATACATAAGGTAGATGAGTGTGCGTTATATATAGGAATTACCACTTTATAAAAAATATGTTTAAGCATTTAAATACTAAAGCAGAGAAATCGCGATATGCCTGAAATGTATCAATACTTTGTTCTTTCTGCTCGAAGCTTAACTTCGTTCATATTTCCTGGTGTAAATTACAATGTGTTGCAATCTTTACAGATTCAAAATCTAATTTTAATACTGACTCAAAATCTAATTTTAATACAGATTCAAAAATAATTTTACGGATTCCAAATCTAATTTCCAATTCCAATTTGAGAAATCATTCAAATTTCAGGACTTTCAATATAGTTAAATAAATAATCATTTCAGACGTTGTTTTTCATTAGAAAACGAATGATATACTTCGAAACGCTAGCAGGAACCGTTCTCGAGATATTACACGTTTTCAAATAAATTTATGAAATAAACTGATACATTTGAAAAAGTAGTAAGCATCATCGCATATGTTCACTTTCCATATGCAATATTATACAAAAAATCTGTCGACATCTTCGAGACTCTAGTCAGTTCCATTATAGTTTGTTCCAGAAGATAATGTTTGTAATAGTTTCATATTTTGAAGCGTGAGAATTTGCCAATAGTCATTTATTTCGCGTCATATTAATTAAATGCCAATTGCCTTTTGATAAGGATTTTGCAGGTGAAGAAGTCATTCTGTTTGGACTCATAAGTTACCAAGGCGCTCAATTTCAATTTAGGCGATATTAGTCCAACACCAAAAATATTGTAGTGTGGTGGATCTTGTTCACCATTATTTCGATGTCAAAGAAGTAAAGTCATTGCATTATGTAGTGAAAGTCATGTGCTGCCCACATGTAGATTTCGAAGCGATACGATGTGACTAATTCATTCATTTCATTATTTTTATTTGTAACCTTTGTTAAAATATAAAATTGATATTTTAATACACATTGCATATTTTAATATACAAAGAATGGACACACACACAAACACAATCTCCATTTGCGACCCTATTAAAATGCTATCCCCCTACACAATCATGCACTGTAGTTAAAGTAAAAATTAATACCTTCAATCCTATACATTCCTTATCTCCAGAAACATTTTTTTCCAGGAGCATTTATTTTGTATCACAAAAGATTCCAAGAGATACACTATAACTTTGGACGAAGAAATAAGAAATCCGAGGATGCTACATTTACCTATTGTAGTAATGACTGTGCTAGAGAAAAATATCGACTGTCCAAAGCTCCAATTGGGCTCCATGGTAACGTTGCCAATAGCAGACACTCCTCTGTTGCTGGCTTTGATGATGTGTGTAATGAAATCTTCAAGGTCTTCATCTGCAATAAGTGAGTGAATGGATAGCGTGAGAAAATGTAATATAAGGAGGCGTTACACAATATGCTAGTGTAAAAAATACACAGCAAGCTTTTCATATACATAATAGATAAGGCATCAGCTTTTTACCATAAGAATAAATGTTCTCAGAAATATTTTATTCTCGTGGAAATTTATATCATTTGTATTAGAGAATTCAATTTCAATGCTGGGATATGCCGTTATTCTGGATAATTTTGACGGAATTTTAATACTGGTATTTCGGTATTATCGGTTTTATCAATGACGAAACATTAAAACAATAAAGTAACCAAAACAGTACAACACGGCTACCACGGCGAAAAAATGAAATGAACAGCACTGGGCTTAAGTTGGAGATTAATTCAGATTAGATTCGTTTTCAGATCTGAACATTCAACCCAAATTAACCCAAACAAATGCTTGTTTCGGATATGGCAATAGTTCGTTACTATAAATATCATAGCCCTGACTATAAGTATAAACAGAAGATAAAAATTAAAAAATGATTAAGAAATCAACTATTACCGTGAACCAATAGGCAGGATTCCTGAATCCACATGTTTTGCAGGTAAGCAGTTGAGATTGAATTATATATATATATATATATATATATATATATATATATATATATATATATATATATATATATAATTCAATCAATTTAATATATATATATATATATATATATATATATATATATTGTAGGAATTTTAATTACTTTAATTAAAATAGACCCAACGTAGGCTTGAGAAAAATTCCTTTATAAATAAAACAGGTACTAAATAGGTATTAAATACCCCTCGTTCCCTGTTCCATATATAAGGTAAGCATTTGAAATCTGGATCTCACGTTGAGAAAGTCTGGAAATAATGTAAGCCTGTAACAATACCCAATAATGAAATTAATATTTAAATTTTAATAAATCATATATGTAATACAGGTACTGAACCCTTTGTTCCCTGCATTAACAAACATGGTGTAAGTGCATGAATAGTGTAAAGATGAAAAGATTCAAACTGATAAAACAACAAATGGAGCCCAGCCCTTCCTGGCACCCAAAATTTGTGAGAGTATCACACATGAAAAAAATATATATTATAATAAAAGTGAAAAGTATTTCCGAAATCATGTACGTCCTCAAGGCCCATACTTGGTTTTTTAATGCTAAAATTCTACGTTTCTGTATGCATAACTATAAATTTTATTACAGAAATTATGCACATGGTCCGACGTAGAAGAATGTAGAAATTATATATATATACTAAAAATAAATTTGAATATCAGCACTTTGCTACCCACAGATTTAAAAATGTATATCTTCAAATTTTAGATATTAAAATTTCACTAACTGATAGATTAGTATTTGAAAATTATTATATTAAAAAACACAAAACTCTCTTTCCCTATGGCTTAAATCAAATATATAATAATAATAATAATGTAGTTAAAAGTAGTTTTGAACACAATTCCAATAAATCTTCAATCTATAAACATCTTTTTCAGTATTCAAAGTCATCAATTCCTAATAAAAAGCGATATAAGCGTGGCAAAGGAAAAAGTAACTTAAGTAAATCTATTGATTACAATGCAGACATATTGAAATTACAATATAATTATTCTCAAACTTTCAATTTCCTACCAATTAGAACTTGGTTATATAAAATCAGAAAATACAAATTAAATATTGTTTATGCTAAATTTTTAAAATTAAAATTAAATAATGACCATTTCAAACATTTATTTTATGATTTTCTTCTTTCTCGTACAAATTTCTTAAATTTCCACCTACACCATTTACCTAATCCACCTACTAAAATACCTTACTGTGTGATTTCTTTTAAACATCCAATTCTTAATTTTCTTAACTTTAATAATTTATTTACAAAACATCAGCACGTGTTACCAGTAAGTGATATCAAAATACAAAAATCTTTCAAATATAATTTACCAATTGGTAGAACTATTTACAATTACAATGAAGTTTCCAGATCATTAAACTCCAATCATCTTACATCATGTGTATGCAGCGATAAGAATCTTACTCCTTATGCCAACTCACCTCATGGACACATTATTAACTGGGGGATCTCAGTATAGGTCAGGATGATATATTTAGGGATATTATGAATAAAGGGTCTTCTATTCTTCCATCACCCCAAACTTCTTCTTCAGTCTTTATCTTTTGATTTTGATAAATTCATATACCAACAAGCTTGTTCACATTCCATTCTTATTGAAGCATTCCATCTATGGAAGTATATATACTACCTTACATCTTCTTAAAAATGTTATTATAAACATCAAATTTACGAAGCCTAGTTATCCTTATAAACAACTCCTATCTGCTATTAAAGAACTACAACTACATTTTGTTATAACTTATGTAGATAAAGCTTCTAATAATTATGCCATTATTTGTAAAAAATATTACGTTTCTCTATTACAGAATTACTTAAAAAATAATCATATTTTTAAACCCATTAATAATCAGTCTATCAAAATCAAAACTAAAATGCTAAAATTATATAATTAAATATTAATTGTAAATTTTATAAATTTCCATATGTTACTTTGGTTCCAAAATTCCACAAATCACCTCTCAGTTTTAGAACACTCACTTGTAGCCATAATACCTTTACCACTACTGCTAGTAAGTACTTGCTAAACTGTTTAAATATAATTAATGAATCTCTTAAATTTAGAAATTCAGGATATTTCATTTTGAACAATAGTTTTGATTTAGTTAATTACCTTAGCTTTCACATATTCTTGGTTTCCATACCTTTGATTTTAAAGACCTATTTAATAATATCAATGTTAAAGATTTATATAAAGTTATTATCTTATTATGATTATCTCTCTTCCAATAATGTTCCATTTAAGGTAAAAAACTTTCGTATGCTACTGCACTTTTTGTTATACAACAATTATATTATCCAAGGTGATAACATATATTTACAAACATCTGGTGTACCTCAAGGGGGCTGTAGTAGTAGTATTCTAGCTAACTTATATCTTTATTATCATGAATGTCATTTTTTCTCTAACTCATATATTATATGTCGATATGTTGACGACTTAATTTGTATTATCATTGATGATTCCTATCTAATTAATATGGATTTTTATCCCTCTAACCTAGAATTAATCCCTAATGAACCTAGTGTTAGTCAAAGTGTAAATTATTTAACCTAAATTTAGATACCCTCCATAATCATGTTATTACCAATCTATATGATAAAGATCTTATCACCTAGCTTTCCACTAGGCCTGAGTCTGATACTATTTTACTATTTTTGAAAAACTACTTTCCACTTGTTCTGAGTCCTATACTGATTACTATTTTTGAAAGTCTTCATTCAAATAATTTTTCGTTCACATTCAATAGTATATTCATTCCGGTATCCACTCACTTTAACGAAGAGATGTAAAATGCTCTGTCATATGTTCCCTTGCTAGCATTTCGACTCCCACGTGGTGACTATACCAGTAAGTTTATATTTCTGTTTTTTATATTTGTGGATTTTAATTCATTTGGTATTTATTATTTCTCCTTCCACTAACCAGTAGACAGTTCCAATGGTGTCCATAGTCAAATACTATCGTCATTGTCAGAAACCAGCTATTCCATCGGTTTTAATTCGAATTGTATGGCTGTCCTGACGAAAACGCAATTTCGAACTAACCTCCATTTTTTATGTAGTTTCAACTTATTGTTCTCCATGTCTAGATCTTTAATCTTGAGCTAATTATTTTTGCCGAGTTTGCTTTTTCATTTTATATATATATATATATATATATATATATATATACCTATTTAATTATGATTTATGTATATTAATATTTCCCTCATCCCCTTACCATTATAGTGATAAGTTACCTACTATTTTTATCCTTAGTCTTGGTCTATAGTTACTTGTAACAGATATGCTAGATATGGGTTTTTTTTGTACTTGCCGTAGTTTATGCATAGTTTTTGATTTAAAAATTGCAATATATATATATATATATATATATATATATATATATATATATATATATATATATATATATATATATATATATATATATATATATATATAAGAAAAAAAGGTTAAGATCCAATGAAAGAAAAGTGAGAATCTGTAACACCAAAATTCAAATATCTAACAGGCTTACGAAATAAAAGTATAAATCAACAAATCCTCAAGCAAATGGAAAAAAATAAAAAACAAATAAATAAAATAAATATCGAATCAATAAGTTAATGAGAAGTATCAAAATACAAAGGTATGGAATCGAAGCAAGAATAACAAACGAAATCAAGCACAAACGCTATACACGTGGACAAGGCTCTAAGCCTAAATCATGAATTGTTCACTTCCACAAAAATCGTATTTATGCCTAAAACGTGCTTTACCATCAAACACTCGAATTCGACTTTCGACCGCGTCACAATACTTTCCCTATACATTATACTATGTATGTAGGAAAAGTAAAAAATTAACTAGAACAAAGTTAAACCAGGCATTTCAGAGTAACGGAAGCAAGGTAGAAAACAATTAGATTATCTGTTTTGCTTTTAACAGCCTTATGACAATAGACTCGTTTCATGGTTTATTTTATAAAACATCTGTTTCTGCTTTTTTTCCCGTAATAACACCTGAACATTCATTTGAGAGCTCTTTCATGAAGAGATGTAACATTTGTCAAGGGAATAAAAATCAGTACTCAATGAAATTATTTTTTACTCCTAGTGGAAAGGAAAATAAAACTCACTAACCATAAAAGTAATTCGAAATTGCTGCAAACTATTTTATTAAACTGCAAAATACATTTTCTACTAAAACTATATGTTTCGTGATTTTATTCTCAACTCAAGTGTAAAGATATGTGCTTCTAAGTATGAAAAACATGTTTAAAATGTCGAAATATTTTCTAGGCTAGTGTTATTTTTGTGTTACAAGTTAATTTAGAAATAGTCACACTTCGAAAGATAATCTTTTCTTTGGACAAAACTTGAGTAATTGGTATCTTGCCGGCAAAATACGACACGAAGCTGCTAATTTTAGTACTGACGTAACTAGACTTTTGGCGCTCTGGAGCAAACAATTTCAGGCGCTCTTTCCCGTATTGCATAATTTTTGGTTCTTAAGTCAAAAATATCGCGTAAAGCGCCCCCTTTCTCAATTGGTGCTTTGGGGCGATCGATCCGTCCTCCTCTATGACTGTCGCTACTGAATTTTATCTGTACAACTTTGTCAAATTTTGCGCGGAATAATGCATATTATTCATTTTTTAAAGTTTAAATTAAAAATTAAAATGGTCCGCCAATTTGGTAGACCCAGTTTTTTCAGTAGGAACATCTTTCAAAAACTTGAGTCTTCCCTAAGTTTAAAAATAATATTGCCCCCAAGGATTGGCGGGAAAGGGGGAGGGGGGCACGTGCAGCCCCTCTGCTTCCCAGAATACCGAAATATTGGAATGGAGTTGAAATTTGGAATTCGAGCTTTTCATGGATTTACACATTTTGGACATCCTAGAACACGAATCCGTTATTTAACACAATAAAATACAAATTAACACAATAAAATGCAAATTAATGTATACAAAGAAAAAAAAATAATTTGAATGTAGAGACATGCGCCTCCCACATCAGAGTTTTTGTATTGTAGGATCATAAAATACATCCGAATCTATCTATGTATTAATATGTATGCTTCGCAAGCAGGAATTGCAATTTTACTCGATTTCTTGAGAAAAATTACAATAATATAATTAACATACTTGGTGTTATTTTAAATTATTCCTCATTCCCAATAGTCATTCAAAATTCCTAAAAACTGCAATTTTCCTCAGAATGATTTGTTTTAAAATCCCAAAAATGGTTTCATCCGCTATTTTTTGGGAAAATAAAATGCATATAAAATGACTATTCGCTCAACAAAATTAATGTTTTTAAATTTAAATTCGAAAATTTATAAATGGGCACCATTTTTGTAGCAAGTCAGATTTATTCACTGGAAACATCCTTTAAAGTAGTACATCCTTTTAGCACCCCCTATTAAGCAGGGATGGGATAATACTGTGGCGTGGGTTAATACGGTTCGCTGGTGTGTTCAATACGGTTTCGGGACAAACACAACAAAACTAGATTTTTACAAAACCATGATAAAATCAACAATTCTGAACGTGGTAAATCATAACACACTGTTTGTATCCTCATATTCATGTAGACACTATTTGCATCCTCATATTTATTTAGACATTGTTTGTATCCTCATATTCATGTAGATATTTTTTGCATTCTTATATTCATGTAAACAAGTGTTTGCATCTTTGTCTTTTGATAAGTCCTCAAGTTTACTCTGTGGGTTTGGTAACACTGATCCGTCATCTGTTGTTCTTCAGATTGAAATTACTCTTTGATAATCATCTGGATAAAAGGATTAACGAGTCAGTGTTTTAGAACACTGGGGGCTACATAAGGGAAACCGATTCTTTAATAGCAGGGGCGGACTCGATGCGGTAATAGGTATGCACCGCATGGGGCCAGGGATTTTTCTAAGGAGAATTTCGTACTACCCAAGCGGGAACAACATGTAAATTGTAGGGAGGTGGCGTTTCTCACCCGGAAAATTTTGGAAATTTCAAAGTTCAAAATATGGCTATTTTAGTAATTTTATAAAATATCCTAAATTTTGTATTTTGGGGGAAGGGGGAGGGGGACATTGCCGTTCCTTAGATAATTTGCCATGAAATCTCAGCTCTAAGTTCTAATTGTCCAATTGATGACCCTCGAACAAGAGTAATTCTTAGATGACATTTATAATTAACTGAATTGCTAAAATTTAGATAAAAATAGTAGAAAAAATATTCATCCTTAATCAAATACGTAACTGTAATGAAATATGATGCATAAATACTATTGAAATGATTTTCAACGGCAGCAAAAGTATTTTGATTGAAAATTTTATTCTGGATTTTATAGAAGTAGAACAGCGTTGCATAAAGCGTAAAAAATTAAAATGAGAAACATGTTAAATATGTGTTTTTAACAATGCTATATTTTTACCTTTTTGAAGATCAACCATTAATTCTTATACACAGAAAGGTATGGTGACTTTTCACTAAATAAAAGGGCTTAATTTGCATGTAAAGTATTTCAACCCGAACTCTTCATTATTAATAAAACATTTACGGCTTTTAGAATAAACAAATTTAATCATTATCAAAAATTGTATATCCGCTAAATCCCAATGGCTACATTAAAAAAAAATATAAATCGATTTTTGACACTGCGCAAATTATTTTCGTATTGCACAAATTGTGCACTACTACAAGTTAAAAATACCCTAGCCCTAAGAGGGTCCCAGGAGGATGGAATACCTAATACATATGGAGTTATTCCATACTCCTAGGATAAACCTCATCCTGTAGGATGCCCCCACGCATTATTTTGGGATCAGTTGTATTGGTATTTGGTTTCTCTTTGTGATGCCACAAATCGTTAAGCAGGCAGCTACCCCTTACATTCTAATTCCACCAAAAAAGTTACTATTTTGATCTTCCTGTATAAAGTCAACCTCGAGTTTAATCAGCCTGCATGCAACGATTCATGCAGACTGGTTAAACTCGAGGTTGACATTTGAGAGGAAGATCAGAATTGTAACTTTTTTGGTGGAATTAGAATTTAAAGGGTGGCTGCCTGTTTCACGACCTGTGGCATCACAAAGGGAAACCAAACGCCAATACAAATGATCCCAAAATAATTTTAGTTAATAAAAAATATGCAAGTACAATTTTGCTGAAAATAAAATTATTTAGAACAATTTGATTTATAAACACTATTTAAACATTCCTAAAACAAACCGTAAAGATAATATTTCAACTCCAAATTTATGTTGACCTTGTTAAATTTTGGTTTATGGTACTGCAGGGGCGGCAACTCTTAAATTCTTATTTCACCAAAAGAGTTACTGTTTTGTTTTTCTTTCACAACAATGTTAAAAATTCAACTTCGAATTTAAACATTTGCAGGTATTAAAGCACGAAATGCAAGACTTTAATTTTGGTTGTTTATACATTGTACTCGTATTAGGTATTTGTCATAAAAAATAATTTTCTATTATGTTTCATAATGTATTGGCTTTCTAATGAGGGGAGGTCAGATAGGTGGGGGAGGAGGACTGTTTCAGCTTTTGTACGGGGGTGTTATGTATACCAGGACATCCCACGTATACAAGTAAAGCGTTCTTCAACTTCTATTACTGTTTACTTCTATAACTGTTTTAATCTTTTTATGCCCTAGAAGACACCATTACTTGTTTTCAAGATCATTTTGTGTCAAGTATTCTTGCGTATAGGTCTTAAGATATTTTTAAGGAATTTTTACTTTCCTTTTTATACATAGTATAATGCATAAGGAAAGTATTATGACTTGGTCGAAAATTCGAATTCGAGTTTTCGCAGGGAGAACACGTTTCAAGCATCCTTGAACACGAATTAAGCGTTTTTGAGGTGATGTCTGTATGTGTGTCAGTAAGTCTGTCGAGACGATATCTCACGAACGAATGGAACGATTCGAAAGAAATTTGGTACAAAAATTACAATCCGTGAATACTGGAAGCCTATTGTTTTTAAATGCATTCGAATGTTCAAGACATCCCTCAAATTTTTGAATAAAATTTTGAAAAAATCATTAAAAAATCAAAAGTTTCAATAAAGTTACAAAAATAATCATTTTTTATGTAATTTTTAATTAGTAAACGATTGACATAATTTTTGAAACGCTAGAATGAACATTTCTCGAGATATTGCACATTTTAAAATAAATTTATCAAAAAATCACATAAAATTAATAAAAAGCATTAAATATTGTGAAATATGTTCACGTTTCAATTGTAATATTATGCGATAAATTTGTTAACACCGTTCTCGTGGATCTAGCTCGTTTCAGTCTCTGGGTAATAGTTCTGTATTAGTCATTTATTTACTATACGAATAACTTATTTCGCCATTCATAACGCTTGTCGAAATTAGCGAAATATCGTCAACCTGGCGACTTTTTAAGATGTTGCCAAATTGACGAAAATGTTGTCAAGTTGATAAAAATATCGCCAAATTGATAAAATGATGCTAAATCAATGAAAATTCCGACTAATTGATGAAAATTCAATATCTTGGAAATAATATAAGAATCTACTATAGGAGTAACCTATTTTTTCGTCCGTAACTCTTGGAGAAATTTTGATGGAATATTGCCGACTTGGCGATATTTTACATATTGCCAAATTCATGAAAGTGTCGCCAAATTGATAAAAATAACGCCAAATCAATGAAAATTACGACTTATTGACGAAAATTTAATATCTTGGAGAGAACGTAAGTTTCGACTATGACAATAACCCATTTCTCCGCCCGTCAATAACACTTGGCGAAATTTTGGCGGAATATCGCCAACTTGGCAATTTTTAAATGCTACAAAATTGACGAAAAATTAGTCAAACTGATAAAAATGTCACCAAACTGATAAAAAATGTTACCAAACTGATAAAAATGTCACCAAACTGATAAAAATATCGCCAAATTGATAAAAAATGACGCTAAATGGAAGGCGATGCTTTGCAAATTTTTAATTCCGTCATATGACGGGCATACATTCAATTATATAAGAAATATTCTTCTCTCCATTTGTTTGTAACACTTAGCGATACATTTAGCAAACTTTGTGAATTATCTTGCGAAATATTACCGACTTGGCGATATTTCACTCACGATTGACGAAAATATCGTCAAAATTGCAAAAATTGAGCTAAGTTAATGAAAATGATGCCTAATTGATGAATTTTTTATTAAAATATTTTGATATATGGACTATATTGCTTATTGAGAATCCTGTCAATACTGGTAAATGTTAATTTAGAGTTACGCAAAATGTAAGTTAATTGGGTACAAAAAAGTTTAATATTGTTGTCATCCGGTAAAATGGCAAACGTAAAATTTAGCGTTACAAATACTGTGCCATGGATCTTTTCATCATTTTCCACTGTTAAATAAGTAAATTTTTGTCATTATATAAGGAAAGTCATGTGCTGCCCACATCAGATTTTTTTTAATGTGAAACAATTTTTAAAGGTAACTCGGATACATGGTGAAGATTACTTGTGATTCTGAAATAGTAACATGAAATTTCTGAGTCAACTTTATGGATGGAAACATAGATAACTATGCAACAATCACCATTAACATAAAACACTTTACCACTCATGCTATATTTCTTTTTGCTTTTCACTACAAGTCAAGACATATAAGTAAGAGGAAAGTTTTGTGATGGGGGTCAAAATTCCAACTCTCGGATTTTAACTGAATTACACTTTTTAAGAATCCCTGAATACAAATCAACCCTTTTTTCAATGATGTCTGTGGACACCATAACGCTCGAGCAAATTGAGCAAATTGAATGAAATGCAGTACAATCATTTCAATCGAAGATCGTCAGAGGTCAGTTGGTTTTACGGGAGACCTGACCAAAGAATGGCTTTAAATTTGTTGAAATATTTAAAAAAAAAACAAGGAGATACAAAAATATAATAACACTTCAGAATATTAAAAAAATAATATTTTTTTGTAATTTTTTTATTTAAAAGCGAATATTATGATTTATAGGACTCTATGCGCCTTTTTTGAGATATGTTAAGTTTTTGTTCAAAATTAAAAAAAATCATAATATTTAAAACAAATATTCCATATTTTAAACCAAAATGAATGAGAGTTATTGTTTAGGAGTAACCACAAGTCGTTCTCGAGATATTGGAAATTTAATTTTTTTTTCCTTACATGGAGTGAGCGCTATATCTCTTGAACCCATTGATCAAATCGAATAAAATTTGGCACGATTATTTCAATCGATAAACGTCAGAGACGTAGTGATTTTTGAGAAGCTAGGAAGTGGAAAACATCTTCAATTTTTCTAATATTGTTTCTAAAATGTAAAATATATTACAAAACATAATTTTGTTAAATTTTTTTGCAAAATTAGCATTGTAATATGTTGTTTATCAGCGAATAACCTCATTTACATAATGATAGTATGCTCAGTTCTCGAAATATTGTACATAAAATAAAAAAATATAAGTATGCTCGGTATTATAAAATTAGTAAATGCTTCGTAAGTATTTTCAACCAGGAAAAAGAAGTGATTGTTTAGCAGTTATAAAAAGCTATTCTCGAGATATTAGAAATCTCGATATATTAGATACAGAAAATCCATTGGCTTTCAGCAAGATTCAAGAAAGTTCTAATTTTTGTGGTTTTTTACATTACTGAAATTAATTAATCCATAGGAAAAGTTATGTGGTCGGTATATTAGATAACAGTGACCACATAGAGACATTTGCATTATAAGTATAACTAAAAATTTAAAAACCAGTATTTAAGTTTTAATTTATTGTCAAAAAGTGTCATTCTGACTGTTTATACGCTATATGAAGAGAATTAAGGGTATAAGCAGATTCAATTCAAAACAATTCTATATAAATCTTATTATCTAATATTGATATTATGCAAAAAATTTTTCCTTCGACACTTTTGTGTAATATTAATTTTGGATAATAAGATTTATATTATATTTTTAAAAATTGAAACTGCCTCATTTGGTTCAATTTCATGTGTGATTAAAATTTATCTTCTACATTTCTGGGCTACACAGTAGTGTAGGGGAAGACACTGAAAAACTGGGCTTTCCTCATAATGTATTTGACAACCACTTAAAAATAACATACGTAGTTTTTAGATCTCATTTCTCATCTGATCACAAATCAAGAGTTACAAATCAAATCACTCAAGTATTCTTAAAACATTTTATTCCTATAAGTAAGTGTCGTAAACGATCCGGAAATGTATATATTTTCGATTTTAATGCAATGTAGGTAATTTGGACTTCTTCTTCTTCTTCGACCCAGACCGTCCGACCTACCAGAAAGGTGTAAGGTATCTGTTTGGACGGCCGGGAAGTGCCACCCAATTTAGACCGGAATCCAGTGGGGGAGGCATCCACAGGGACCGTACCCTCCTTCCCCTACCACCAACCCCTCGGAAGGACTTACGGACCCACATGTTTAACGTGATCGTACTCCGCGTGAACACGGCGGCAGTTTGGGCATCGACGGGAATCGAACCCGGGCCTACCGAGTGCAACTACCGCGCCCGCTAATTTGGACTGAAAACTTGCCTTATTCTATATTTATTTAAACACACTTTTTATCATATTTGACAAATCAAACCAGAATTTACAATATAGATTGGACGCCAATGTAAGGAATTGCCCAGGGACGAACTACAATCCTTATCTTCTAGAGAACGAAATTAGCGCTGTAGTTATTGAGCTACCACGGATCGTGAGAAAACCTAACAAGTATATACTGGATTAGCAGTATACCCGTTCTTCGTACGGAGTATATATTATAAAGAAACTTATAAAATTCGCAATCATGTGCAAATTCTGTTAAAATATTAAATTTATTGCTCCTAATCAGAAGTTTAAGAATATCTGTTATCTTCAAAATTATCTTCAAAATTATCTTCACGCACGGGCAGATCTGAAGAATAAAACATCCTGGCTCCTTTTGTAAGCAAATTTACAGAGGAAAAAAAAATTAATCAATATATGCAATCCCGTACTATTTATATTGTCGCAGATTAGAAAATATACCAGTATGTTAGTAGAAGATTACCCGTACTACTATATGAGTCTCAAAAATCTTTGCCAAAATAAAAGAGATGGCGTAATAAATTGAAAATATCAATAATCCCCGTACTCTTTATACCAGAAGGTCATAACTAATTCCAATATATGCCAATATACCTGTACTACTTATATTCTCGTAGATTAGAAGATATACCCATGTATTTGTAGAAGATTACTCGTACAACGTACAATATATGAGTTTAAACATTTTTTGTCATAATAAAACAATTGCATAATAAATTCAAAATATCAATAATCCCTGAATCAATAATCCCCGAAAATATCAATAATAATAACGTTTAAACCTCAAGACCGTAATTGATATTATCTAGTCAAAAATGCTATAAGAAAAATCAAATCGTTCTTTTCTAAAATATATTTTTATATCCATTTATTTATTATTCAAATCGAAAAAATAATAATTAAAATTAGCAGACAGATTTCATTTAATTGCGTTTCTGAGCAACATGATATAAGATAGAATCTTCCTCATAAACTGCGAAATTAAATAACCATTTTGGTTTCTTTAAACTTTTGCTTGTTCAGTAAAAGCTTGTGAGAAATAAACCATGGAGATAGATTTTCCATTTAAATCATGTTTCAAACAATTCATGTTTTTAGAAAGTGATTAATTAGCGCAAAAAATCTCCCATCAAACTCAGAGATAAAGTTTTAATTAACTTTCAAACGATTTTCAAGCTTTTCGTTTGGATAAACCACGGAGTTAGAGAGTAGAACTCCTAGGAAAAAGTTTCGTTTTTCATTAATATCTCGACAACTCCTGGACTTAGATACTCCAAACTCTTAGGCTAAATTTATGGGGAGCTATTTCAAGGCTATCCACAAAATTTCATCAAATTCGGTTCAGCCGTTCTCCCGTGATGATGAGACAAACGAAAATTTCGTTTTTTACTAATATCTCAAGAATCACTGATCGTAAAAACTCCAAATATAGACTAAATTTTAAGTGGGACTATTTCCAGGCTACCCACAAAATTTCATCAAATTCGGTTCAGCCATTCTCCTGTGATGACGGGACAAACAGACAGACAGACAGACAGATAGATTTTTAATTTTATTTATATAGACTAGCAGCATACCCGTTCTTCGTACGGAGTACATAATATAAAGAAACTTGAAATTCATAATCATGCCCAAATTCTTATAGTATACTAAATGACATGTTTAATCAAAATATTCTGTTAAAATATTTAATATAATGCTCCTAAAAAGAAGTTTAAGAATCTCTGTTCTCGCTATATAAAATTATCTTCATGGACATATCTGAAGAATAAAACATCTTGGACCCCTTATGTAAGCAAATATAAAAAAAAATATGGAATTGAATCAATATATGCAAAATAAAAGCGTTAAAATTGTATGGGACCCGTACTAATTATATACGCGAATATTAGAAAATATAACCTGTATTAGTAGATTACATGTATAAATTGAAAATACCAATAAACCCGTAATCTTTAAATCTGAAGACAGTCATTTATTCCAATATATGTCAAAATTAAAGTGCTAAAATTATATGGGAAGATATACACGTACTACTTATAATGTCCGATTATTAGTAGAAGATTTCCCGTTTTGCAATATGAGTCACAAATGTTTTTTGGTAAAATACAACAGACGACGTAATAAATTGAATATATAATTAATCCCCTTAATCTTCATACCAGAAGACTGTACTTGATTCCAATATATATGCCAATATATGTCAAAATATATGCCAATATACATGTACTACTTATATTCTCGTAGGTTAGAAGATATACCCGTGCATTCCTAGAAGATTACTCGTACAACGTACAATATGCGTGTGTCAGCAATTTTTGCCGCAATAAAACAATGGCGTAATAACTTAAAAATATCAATAATCCCTGAATCAATAATTCCGCAAAATATCAATAATAATAATGTTTAAACCTGAAGAGTATAATTGATATTATCCAGTCCAAAATGAAATGGCAATGAAATTTATTTTATATACATATCTTCATTATTCAAATCGGAAAGGATTTAATAAAAATCGTCTGCCGCATAAACACATTGGATTTAAATCCGTTGCTAAGCGACATGATATCATTTGCTTCAAATAAATTGGTAGAAAAAATATCGTCTAAATAGTTATATTTCTATGGAACATTTGGCGACAGTTTCGTCAAATTAGCGACATTTTAAAAAATCGCCAAATTTATCGCCAAGTGGGACTGTAGAACTGACAGTTCCACTTTGCGACAAATTGACTAAATATCATCACAATACTATCCCCTAACAAAAAACAATTAATATCATTTATGTAGCGCAATTTTATCAATTTCAAGATATTTTTATAGATTTGGAAACATTTTTATCAATTTGGTGACATTTTAAAAATTCGCTAAATGTATTACTAAGTAGGATGGTTGGTCTGACAGATAAATGCTAACCAAACATCATTTCAGTACTCTCTTCTAACAAAACAAAAAAAAATTTCATTGATATGTAGAAGACCCAAGCCACACGACCAACCCGAAGGTTTATGGCAGCTGTTTGTGTGTCGTTTATATCAATTTGGCGACATTTCCGTCAATTTGGCAAAGTTTAAGAAAAGTTGTCAAATTAGCGATATCCCTCCAAATTCGTAGTTTTGAATTTGCAGATCTGAATGAAACATTCTTATCCCGTTTCAATATACTAAATGAAAACACTACAATTGTATTAGAAGATATACCCGCTCTACTCTTTTTCTGTTTCAACAATCGGCTATATGAATTTATTGGCTAAACACAATATATGAGTTTAGTAGCTAAATACGATATAAGCTTGAAAACTCTTTGCCAAAATAAATGAAATTGATGTACGCAGTCAGCAATTAATATAATTAAAAGAAAAATCAAACCGTCCATTCATAAGATATACTTTTATATCCATTTATCCATTTATTTATTATTTAAATCGAAAAAAAATAATAAAAACATTAACAAACACATTTAATTTAATCCGTTATTCGTACGGAGTGTATAATTTAAAGAAACTTATAGTTCGCAATCATGTGCAAATTCTGTTAAAATATTAAATTTATTGCTCCTAAAGAGAAGTTTAAGAATATATGTTCTCACTATGCAAAATTATCTTCACGATCAGATCTGAAGAATAAAACATCCTGCCCCCTTCTGTAAGCAAATTTACAGAAGAAAAAATAGGAATTGAATGAATATATGCAACCCCGTACTAATTATATTGTCGCAGATCAGAAAATATGCCAATGTGTTAGTAGAAGATTACCCGTATTACAATATGCGTCTCAAAAATATTTGCCAAAATAAAAGAGATGACGTAATAAATTGAAAACTTCAATAATATCCGTACTCTTTATACCAGAAGGTCGTAATTGATTCCAATATATGCCAATATATATCAAAACATATGTCAATATACCTGTACTACTTATATTCTCGTAGATTAAAAGATATACACGTGTATTTGTAGAAGATTCGTACAACATACAATATATGAGTTTAAACAATTTTTGTCATAATAAAATAATTGCATAATAACTTGAAAATATCAATAATCCTTGAATCAATAATCCCCGAAAATATAAATAATAATAATTTTTAAACCTGAAGACCGTAATTGATATTATCCAGTCAAAAATGCTATAAGAAAAATCAAATCGTTCTTTTCTAAAATATATTTTTATATCCATTTATTTATTATTCAAATCGAAAAAATAATTATTAAAATTAACAGACAGATTTAATTTAATTGCGTTTCTGAGTAACATGATATAAGATAGAATCTTATAACATGTTAAATATGTCATGTCTTATAACATAAACTGCGAAATTAAATAACGATTTTGATTTCTCTATACTTCTCATTGTTCCGTAAAAGCTTGTTTTAAATAAACCATGAACCATGGAGATAGATTTCCCCTTTAAATCATGTTTCAAACAATTCATTTTTTCAAAAAGTGACTAATTAACGCAAAAAATCTCCCATCAAACTCAGAGATTAAATTTTAATTCACTTTCAAACGATTTTCAAGCTTTTCGTTTGGATAAACCACGGAGTTAGGGAGTAGAACTCCTAGGAAAAAGTTCCGTTTTTCATTAATATCTCGACAACCCCAGGTCTTAGAAACTCGAAACTTGGACAAAATTTATGGGGGGATATTTCAAGGCTATTCACCAAATTTCATTAAATTCGGTTCAGCCGTTTTTCCGTGATGATGAGACAAACGAAAATTTCGTTTTTTACTAATATCTCGAGAACCACTGGTCGTAGAAACTCAAAACACGGATATAATTTTAAGTGGGGCTATTTCTGGGCTACCCACAAAATTTCATCAAATTCGGTTCAGCCGTTCTCCCGTGATGGTGTGACAAACAGACAGACAGACAGACAGACAGACAGACAGACAGACAGACAGACAGATTTTCATTTTTATTTATATAGATGTGAAGGAAAGTCGTAGAACAGACCAATGACTCAAGAGGGCTATCGCATACTATTTTATGTAAGCCTATAGGAAATTTCAATGGCGCTAGACGATGAGACATATTCAGGGGGGGGGGGTGACCCCCTTTGTTAGTCAGGGCTCTAATCGAGAGCCCTGTTTTTTAGTAGGGTATGGGGGATATTATGTCTTCTGTTAGAGATAGGGGATAAGTACATTACAACGTTGTCCCCCTTAAAAGTTGTTCAAAGTTGTCCCCCTAACTCCCCCCTTAAAAATAAAATAAAAATTGGACAATATGGCAAAAAAAAAAAATGGACAATATGGCAGAATAAAATACAAAATGCTCACTTTCAGCAATAATGCACACGTGTAATAAAGTATCTTAGCGTGTTTTTCAATGTCTCTGCTTTTACATTGTTACGTGGAGATAAAAAAAAAAATGTTTTTTTCTTAAACATTTTTTAAAGAGTTATTTTGCAGCTTTCGCTGTGGAATAAAATTGCTTAGTACAAATTACAACTTTGTAATTGCCCTTTTCCACCTCTCTCTAACAGGAAGCGAGATAGCGCCTCGGTGCTCCTTAGAAAGGGTGTTATCCTTCATAAAGTTGTCTCATACTGTAGCGTTATAGTGCTTCATATTTGCATAAAAAATGTACAATAATACTAAAACACCTCGAGTTATTGGCCTGATCCATGATTTTATACCTTGTATAAACTATGACAACTTGTATAAACTATGAACATAAAATAGCCATCTCGTTTTAAAAACCTTACTATTCAAATTCATTTCATATTAGCAGTACTGAATTTTTGAGCACATTTTGGACTCCAGGAGGGAAGAGATTGTTTTCCCCTTGGTCACCCCCTTGGATTTATCACTGCTTATAGTAGCTATTTCTCGCCAATGATTCATTTTTTAACGAGATAAGTTATCTTAATGGCTCCCCGATAATATTACTTCGCTGTCCAACGGGGAAATTTATCCAGTCAGTTCAGTCCGGTCAGTCTCCCAGTTTAGTCAAGTTCCTGCGACCTGTAACAATGGAGAGAAATTCTGCCTCTAGTGCTAAGCTTGCTAAGCGTTCCTTTGATGAAGAGTCAAACAGACGCTGCTCAAAAAGAATGAACACAGAGAAAACCAATATTGCAGAAGAGGAGAGCCATTTCTGCGAGTTATTTAAGTCAATTTTGGAACATATAGCTGGTCGAGAAGAAATATCTGATGAAACGATTGGTGAAGGTATATCATCTATAATTCAAGCGTTTCAATATAATAAGGGGAATGTGTTTTCCGATATTAACTTAAAACAGACGGATAAATTGTGTGGTTATCTCTTTCGCTACGCTCCACACGGAGCTGGATTGGTTCGAAACAGAGCCCTTTACGCCTTCAAAAATTGCAGAGCTTTAAAAAAGGTTTTGAGAAAAGATGAACTGAATATACTAAGTTTAGGTGGTGGACCAGGAAATGACATGGTTGGTTTCTGCAGTGCATTGTTTGAATATAATTGTCGTAGTTGTTTGAACATTATTGCGGTGGATTCAGTACAGCGGTGGTCATCCTGTTTGAACCTTGCAGAATTTTTCATACGAGAAGATTATTTTGGGAATATCAGCAAACTATTTCTACAGAATTCTGTGACTGTATCATTTATAAAGACTGAACTGCCCGGGAAGCCAGACTCGGATCCAAAATACTTTCGAACCCTGAAAGAAGCGGATATTATTGTTATGTCTAAATTGATTTCTATTATGGCATGGAATGAAAGGCCTGCGCTCATCGAGGTAAATATATAATTTTTTTAACCATATAATTTTTTTAAATTTAAGCTTCTTAAAAAATTCCCCGACGTAAAAGTTTTTTTAAATGTTTGAAATACTAGATGGTTTATAAGAAAAGTGTCCAGTTGTCGGTAATTTTATATTGAGATAAAGTGGTGTATGTCTATTCTACTGATAACTGTAGCCTTTTTAGTTCTTAGTAGATTTAGGTAGCCGCATGCTTCTCAAATACGAGAAACGTTTCATTATGTTTTGGGTATTTCCAATTCCAAGATATATATTTTTTTCTATTAATAATGGTGATAAACCGCGTATTTTTTTAGACGGAAAACCATGGTTTAAATAACAACAACAAGAAAAAAATCTTAAGCCCCCCAAAACCAAGTTTTAAATAATCCAACGAGGTTTAAGCATAGCTAACCCTGCCATAAACCTTAAAACTTTTGAGCTATTTTTCTCTGTTTTAGTATTGTCGCCTGATTAATAATGTAAAATTTGTAAAATGTGCTGCAATTATCAAAAAGACATTTTTTTTTTTTTTTTAAATTCAGCTTCAAAAGTTGTACTTAATAAGGCCCTTAAATCAATTTTGAAAATTTCCAATAACTGGATCTTTTTCTTGTAAACCGTGATATGGTTTCTAGTATGTATATTAGTTTCTCTTATAAAATGTATGTAAATGAAAATATTGTGGTGAGGTCAAAAATTCGATTATCGAATTTTGATAGATTGGTATATTTCGGGTACGCCTGAATACAAATTGATGACGTTAACGTGTCTGTCGGTTCGTCTGTCCGTATATTTATGTGTAATTTTATGGACATTATATCATTCGAAAACACTAAACAATTAGAATGAAATTTTTATGATTATTGATATGATTATTTCATATGATTATCAGTGAACATAAAAATCTTGTTGATTTTCAGCGCAATTGAATCATGGCAACGCTCCTTCCCAATTTGGAAAACACTATTTTTTTTAAAATATTAAAAATAATAATTACAACAAATAAGGCTAAGTGAATATTTATAATAATACACCTTTATATTGGGAATCAAAAGAAATTGCTATTAAGACACTAACATAAACTTTTCTCGGGATATTACATGTTTCTTAAGTTGATTCGTAAAGAGAAGTATAACACTATTCTTAATCATAAAGTTAAGAATAAATAATATCAAATGAATCAGTGTAAGGCAATTCCAGGTAATTCTTTACATAGCTAAAGTGCTGCAGTTGCTAGCATAATTAAGAGCAATCCAGAAGACAGTGGCGTAATAAGGAATTTTAGTTCCTTAAGCAAAATAGTATGTAAAAACTCCCCCCCCCCCCAAATATTAGTTTGGGTCTCAGATATAAAAATATTTAAGAAAATGATTTTATTTGGAGAGGGCTTAAACTTTGGAAAGCCTAAAATGCTCTCACCCTATAAAATTTTTAGTTTTGAGAGAGCTAAAATTTTGGGGAACAAAATTTTAGTTTTGGCTTTCAAAAATAAAAGCAATTAAGAAAATGATTTTATTTTGGGGGATCATTTTCATAAGTGAAAAATCTGAAATGGTTGTTATTTTTTTAATTTCTGTCTCTCTCCTTTTTAATGTTCCACTAGTTTTACTTCAATTTTTATTACACATAAGTATTTGAATAAAAATTATTTTTTAAATATGTTAAAATAGTTTGAGAAATTATTCTTTGCTTCAGATTATATTGAAAAACCATTAGAACCTTAGATCATTTACACTTTGTTTGCTATTCCCCGCTGCGAAGTGACGACAATTGCAAAGTGAAGCCATCGTTAAGCGCACGCGTTAAGACTCGTCCTGGCTCTCTATGATAGGGCTCCGCGTTTTTCAAACTTTGAGAAATATTTTTATTTGTATGTAACAAGTAATGGATATTTTGGGTAAAATTGTTTTCGTATTTATCTTAAAAATACGTTTAATTAGTGATAAATAACTTATAATTTTTCTAATAACAGTAATATACTTTAAATTTTCAATAAAGTTTTGAGGAAAAAATAGTTTTTTTTCAGTTGCTGCAAATATCCCAGCTGGCTCTGAGCCGTTACGTTTCTTACGCCCTTAGGCGTCGCATAACAGCACTTAATACTAGTTACGCCACTGCCAGGAGGTCGATTCTCGTTTCCGACAAAATAGTGTTTGAGATGAAAATAAGTATACCATGATTTCTCGCATGTTTTTGTACCATATATCTAAATTATTGGTCTAATTTATACTAAATAACAGATATTGAAATTTCATATACCTAAAATTTATATAATAAAATTTAAAAATTTCGTGAAAAATCCTATGTTGATGAAGGAAGTAAATTATTAAACATGTAATTTAGATTACAACGGTCGTTTTTCAATAAAATCTGTAACTAAATATGTAGATTTAATGAAATCATTAATGTTGGAATATACTAAAATTTTTTTCTTTTCTTTTATTCATACTTTCATAGATGCAAATGTAAGGATATTGCATAAAATTTCCAATTATATTGCTGAGTACTAAATATATGCAACACATGGCGTAACTGGGAATTTTATTCCCTTAAGCAAAATATGCAAAAGAGTCCCCCAAAATTTTACGTTTTGCCCCCCCAAAAGCATTTAAGAAAATACTTTTATTTTCAGGGCCCAAAATTTTGCCCTTCCACCCTAAATTTTAGCTTAGGGAAATTAAAATATAGAGGGGGGGGGGATTTTAATTTTTACACTCAAAAATAAAGGCTTTTAAAAAAATGCTTTTATTTTGGGGGAGCAATTTCATAAGTGAAAAAATTTGAAATATTTAGTATTTTTTTAAATTTCTCCTTTTTCTTTTATTCTTCTTTTTGAAGCTCTACTGGTTTTGCTTACATTTTTGTCAACTATAGGTAATTGAATGAGCGTTATTTTCAAATGTGTTAATATTTTGAGAAACTGTTCACTGCTTCAGCATACATTAAGAAACTGTTAGAATTTTAGATCATTTAAAAAACTGTTAAAACCTTGGATCATTTAAAAAGCTGTTAGAACCTTAGATAATGTAAAAAACTGTTAGAGCCTTAGATCATTTACACTTCGTGTGCTCTTGATAGGGTCCTGCGTTTTTCAGACTTTAAGAAACATTTATTTTTATATTTAATAAATAATGGATATAATGTGTAAAATTGTTTTCGTATTTATCACAAACACTAGTTTAATTAGACATATATAACTTAATGCGTATAATTGTTATAATAACCATAAAATAATTTTATTTTTCAATAAAATTTTTATGGGGAAAATAGTCTTTTCTGGGCGCCGCAAATATCCAAGCTCGCTCAGGGCTGGATCCTATGATTCTTGAGCGTTACTCAAGTGCACTTAATATTAGCTATGTCACTGGTGTCTTTACCAAAAAGTTTATTTTGAAGCATCTATTTCTCAGGATCTGTTTTAGATAGTGATCAGATGATAACTGACATAGATTCAGCATCAAATTCCTGAGGCGGATGGGGTGGGATTCAATAAGAATTCTCACTTCCAAAGAATTTCCACTGGTTACAGATAGGATGAAAATTATAAATGATATGAATTTAGCATTAAATTTTGAAGGAGGATGAGTGGTTGAGGATTTTCAATTCCGCTTAGTTTCCATTTCCGGTTCAATTTTTTTAAAACATCCATTTCTCAAGACTGACTATAGATAAAGCTTAGATAATGATTGATATGAATTTAGCATTGAATTCCGGAGAAGGTAGGGGGTTGGTTCACTTCCTTTTTTTTAAATTTCACTATCGATTAAAAAAATTCCCAGAAACATGTATTTCTCACGATAGAGCTTTGATGATATATGGATTCAGCATAGAATTCACTAATAATTTTCACTTCCAGTTCTGACGATGTCACTTCTGTTTCTTCCAAAAATTCGTATGACTGTAGGACTCCCATGAAGGGACTGCAAGAAATAAGTGTACAAAAGAGGATAAAGTGTGCACACCATTTGTCACCTCTTGAAAGTTCGCTCCTTCAAAAATTTCTTGTTCTAATTAGATTAATCCTAATACTATGTACGGCAGGATGTACTTCCATACATTATTTCAATTAAAGCTTAAGTTATGTAACATAAATTGTACATGTATTTCAAGTTAAGCACTAAGTTAATCACAGAATTGTGATGATTAATATTTAAGTTGCTTTCATTTGCCTTTAAAAATTGGTAAGTGGGTTTAGATTCTTGAGATTAAGTTAAATGTTTTATCTTTACACAGGCTAAAAAGACTACAAACACACTCAATATAAAAGTTTTGTCATATTAATTTCAAATATTTTGATTCATGTAAAATGACTAAATGCAATATGTTTAGATTATATAGACATGGGTGTAGTAAGGATCGCCTAAAGGAGGGGGGAGGGGCGGAGTTATGAGCGAATGAGGAATTAACAGTGCTGAATTTTATTTTCAAATATGAACCCTATGGAGAACTAATGTAAAATCTTTGCCAATGGGGAGGGGGGGGGGTGACCTTTATGGATGCGCACGATATTTCCTAAATCAATCAATAAAATCTCTTAAAATTTTCTGTGCATATACAATAATAATGGTAGTTTTTGTGTCCTATCATGTTTTATTTATCTAGTAAAATATAAGCTTTATGATCTAAATCACAGAAAAGAATATGCAATTTTATTTCTTACTGCAGAGAGCAAGATCGGCAAAGATTTGCCGATCTTGCTTTGGCAAGTGTAGGTTGCACTTTCTGCTAGTTCTGACGTAGAAGGCTGTTTTTTGCCCTCGAAACCTAATGACATCATGCATTTAGTATTATACTCTGCTTTAAACGGAATTTAATTACCTTTTTAAGTGAGACAAAATTAAATCAACCACTGCCAGATGCAAAATCGTTTTGAAATCCTTTTATTTTCCTTTTCTTTATTATTTTTTCTTTTATTTGCTGTTCATAGCATTTTGTCTAATCACAGTTCGAAACAAATTTAATTCCTTTTTTCTGTTGAAAGGCAGAGCCTGACCAAGGATCAAAGCAATTCTTTTACCTTCTACTGCCTAGTGATCTTAAGATAGATTTATTTCTATTATATGTTATGTGCAGGCCTTTGAGATAGATATGTCGAAGTTGGTTGAATTCCTTTCATACATCGTACAGGCTCAAACTACTTCTTAAACGATCACTTTCCTTTTGTGGGCTCACTATTGTCTACTTTCGCCATGGACCATATAATTTCCCCAGCGATCGCTGAGGGCCGTAGAATTTTACGAGATGCTCTGTCATTCTGGAAGTTGACGTCGGTAACTGAAATGACTTTCAGCTACAGCTTCGGGCCATGGTCCATATAGTTTCCTGGCGATCGCAGGTGTCCCAGAATTTGAGGAGCACTCTGTCATCCCCTGGTACATGCTGTCGATAAATGATTTAAAATTGCGGCTTTGAGTATAAATGGCATACAGGGGTTTCAAAAAGTTTTTTTCTAATTAACTTTTTAAGAATTTTATTTCAGATTTAGAACGGCACATTCATTCTTAGAATAGAAAGATGCACGTCATAATAGAAAAGCCGCATGTCAAACAAACTAGTTAAAGTGATAGAACTGGACAAATGAATTTTTCCATAACACGTCGTAAAGTTTCTTCTGTTGTTAATCCAATTTCCGTTCGAATGTTGTTTTTACTTTCCCTGCAATACATGGTAATGCATAGGGAAAATATTAGAATCATGCTGAAAATCTCAACTCGAGTTTGCGACAGATCTACACGTTTTGAGACCTCTAGAGTACGAATAAACTATTTTTAGCGTGACGTCTGTGTGTGTGTCTGTCTGTGCAATGTATGTATCCACTCTAACTAAAAAACTAATGGACCGAATTTCATAAAATTTGGTAGGTAAGTCACTTGGATGTGACTCTGGCGCTGATTAGTTTTTTGTACGATTGGGAAAAACAGAGCCCGCCTTTTTTTGAGAAATGGCTGCTAAAACGTCATATACCCAATCTAGCTGAAATACTAATTGACCAAATTTCACAAAATTTAGTAGATAAGTTACTTGTGGAATACTCTGGTGCTGATTACATTTTGGTACGATTCGGAAAAGAACAACCTGCCTTTTTTTTAGAAATGACCCGCAAAAATCTAAAAAAAAGACTACGTATGCTCAAATGTATCGATTAAACGCTTGTTTTATACGTAATTTTTGACCAGGAAAAGAATAAGACCAACTCCATTACCTACGACGAATCATTCCCGAGATATTTAAGATTTCTTGCATTTTTGCTACGCCACCTTTGGAAAAATGTCCAATTACCAAATAAAAACAAAAATTGAATTAAAAATGCAAATTTAGTGTTATTTTGTAAGATTAAATTCAATTTAATGAATTATTAAATAAATAAAGAAAAACATGATTTTGAGTCTACAGGGAAAGTCATGAAGCTCACATCAGATTTTTTCCTTCTTCACTTCTTATTAACTTCACTTGGACTCTGTCCCTTCATTCATCATCTTTCACGGGCTTCTCGACTCTCAGAGCATGTTAAAATATGAAATTTGGCAATAGTTTTCTTTGGCGAAGCATTTTTATCTGACAAATTTCCATGTCATTACGTTACACCTTAATGTCATTTTTGTATGTCATGACTACGTTTTTGACATATTCATGCATTTTTTTTGCGAATTACGGTTTAGTATCTTCAGATGAAATGTTCTCCTAGTTTTAACAGTTCTATTTATGTATAATGCTACATAGGTTGGAACATAAATTACGTATAAAATGAAACCTAAAACGTAAAAAATAAATTATGGGAAGAAACAAATAAGTTTCATAATGACCCTCCTTTATACAACAGTGGTGCATGGAAAAGTAAAAAATCTGACGTGGGCAGCATATGACTTTCCCTGCAGACTCAAATTCATTTTTTTTTCTTTATTTCTTTAAGAACTCATTAAATTGATTTTAATTGCACAAAATGACACTAAATTTGCATTTTTAATTTAATTTCTGCTTTTATTTAGTAATTGGACATTTTTCCAAAAGCGGCATAAAAAATGCAAAAAATCTCAAATATCTCGAGAACGGTTAGTCCTAGAGTAATGAAGTTGTTCTTATTCTTTTCCTCGTCAAAAATTACGTATAAAACAAGCATTTCATTGATACATTTGAACATACGTAGTCTTTTTTTTAGATATTGGCGATTTTTGCGGGCTATTTCGTAAAAAAAAGGCAGGTTGTTCTTTTCCGAATCGTACTAAAATCTAATCAGCACCAGAGTATCCCACATGTGATTTATCTACCAGATTTTGTGAAATTTGGTCAATTTGTATTTCAGCTAGTGTAAATACGTGAAATTTTTGAGGGCCATTTCGCAAAAAGAGGCGGGTTCTATTTTTCTGAATTGTACCAAAAACTAATAAGCACCAGGGTCACACCCACGGGTCTTACCTACCAAATTTTATGAAATTCGGTCTATTAGTTTTTGAGTTAGAGTGGATACATACATTGCACAGACACACAGATACACAGACAGACACACACACAGACGTTACGCTAAAAATAGTTTTTTCGTATTCTAGAGGTTTCAAAACGTGTAGATTTATCGAGAACTCGAGTTGCGATTTTTGACATGATTCCAATATTTTCCCTATACATTACCATGTATTGCAGGGAAAGTAAAAATCACATCCGAAATTATCCAAATTGATGATGTAGGCAGATTCAATTCAAAAGAGTACTATATATAAATCTTATTATCCAAAATTAATATTACGCAAAATTGTCGAAGAGAAATGAGGATGTAGACAGATTCAATTCAAACAATACTATATAACTTTGATCATTACCTAAAATTGATATTATGCAAAACTGCCGAAACTTTCATCACACACCTATTTCCTTTCGACAATTTTGCATAAAATCAATTTTGGATAAGATTTATATTGCATTGTTTTGAATTGAATTTGCCTACACCATCAATTTGGAATTGTGGTGTGATTAAAATGTATTTTCGAATTTTTTCATGCGTAATTGTTGTGCAGAAGAGGACATTAAAAAACTTATTTTTTTTCTCATAGTTCATTTGGTTTTGGATTGTAGTTGGCTTGTTTGTTTATGCTCGCTTCTTAATGTATTCCCACAAGTAAATTCGTGTTCTGTAATGTTCAAAACGTGTAGATTCATCAAAATCCGTTTAAAAAAATATTTTGAAGCATCTATTTATCAGGATTTACTATACGTATATACAGCTTAAATGATAACTAATATGAACTCAGCATCGAATTTCGAAAGAGATAGGGGTTCACATAAGATTTCCACTTCCGGTTCTTTTTCCATTTGCGGTTCAAGAATTGCAATTTCCATTGAAACATCTATTTTTCAATATTGGCAACAAATAGAGCTTAGATGTTAGATGATAACAGATAAGGATTCAGTATCAAATTCTAGAGTAAGTAGTGTGGCTTACTAAGAATTTCCACCTCCGGTTCCTTTTCACTTCCGCTTCAAAAATTTTCCTTGGAACATTTATTTTTCAGGATTGGCTATAGATAGAGCTTAGATAATATAATGACTGATATGAATTAAGCGTTAAAATTTGAAGGGAATGAAATGACACACAAATGGTTTTCACTTCCGGTTTTAGATACATCACTTTCAATCCGAAATTTTACATTTAACTTGCAGTATCTTTATTTTAGAATTGATTATAGAGAGCTTAGATAACAAATGATCTGGACTTACTATCAAATTTCGGAGGGGGGTAGAAGGTTCACTAAGGATTTCTAAGACCTGTTTTTATCCACTTCTGATTCAAACATTTTTTGTGAATTTTTTTTTTCTCAGGATGGAATATAGAATGAGCTTAGATGATGATTAATATGGATTCAAAATTAAATTTCAGAGAAGGTTGGGGATTTACTGAGGATTTTTACTTCTGGTATTTTTCCAATTCGGGTTCAAAAATTTTCATTTTCCTTGAAACATCTATTTCTCCATATTTCTGAGGGGATGGCGGGATTCACTAAGATTTTTTCAATTTCCGATTCTAAAGAGATGAAGAGAGCGAGATGGAGAGAGAGGGATGGAGAGAGAAAGAGAGCGTGAGAGAAAACGAGAGAGAAAGAGAGAGAGAGATATGCCAGTTTTGATTAAAATGTTACATTTTCCTTGCAACATATATTTCTTTTAGGATTGTCCATAGGTACAGCTTAGATGATGACTGATATGACTTCAGCATTGAAATTTGGAGGGGAAAGGGGTTCACTAATGATTTCCATTTTCGGTGCTCGAGATGTCACTCCCAGTTTTTCCGAAAATTTGGTTGACTGTACAAAATACGTAAGTGTGCAAAAGGAAATAAAAATCTTTAATTGTTCCGTTGAAAATGAAGTGTACACTACACTTGCCACTACACGAGGACTCCTTCATAAATTTCTTGTTATAAGTATGTATTTGTTACACGATAATTATAAACTTCGTAAATGCATTTTAAATGCAAATATATACTGATCAATCGATTTCAAAGGAAAACAATAGCCTTCTTTTTCAAGACCGACTAGAAGGGCGACCTCACTTTTGAAGAAAGTTCAGCAACTGAGGTAGAATAGCGCACGTGGCTGAAGGTAGGAGAAAATTTACCATCGTCGTGAGGAGAAACGAAAAGAGGAAAAGCTACGTGTGCTATTCTAACTCAGCTGTCAAACTTACTTGAATAAGTGAGGTCGCGCTTCTTTGTTGGTCCTGAAGAAGAAGGTTATTTTGTACTTTTGATACCGGTTGACCAGGATATATTTGTGTTTATTCTGTATTTACGAATTGTTTATATTATCGATTTATTATTACAGCAGGTTTTTTTAGCGTTCTTTAATATGTATCTGTGTTTTTGTGGATTTTTGATTTTATGACGACACTTAAAACTTATGCATAATTCTTTTGTGTCATTTTAGAGCCTGTATGCTGCTATGAAGCCAAAAGCTTTTTTGTTGTTTATTGACTCACTTTTTCAACCTGAATTATGGACCAAGTTTGATATTTTGTACGCTTCCAATTCTGGTGAATACAGGGTGTCGACGGTGGTGTCGTCCCAAACACCACGATTCGGATACAAAGTCGCCATTAGTTCCAACGCTCAGATTACTGTTTTACGAAAAAAAGCCTCACTTCAAAAATAGATCTTATGTTGTAAAAAAGTAAACCTTAGTAAATAAATCGATAGATTTCATTTATCATTTTACTTTTTAATTTTCTTATATTTTTAGTGAATATATATATATAGTTTATACATATATTGTATATATATATATATATATATAATATATATATATGATTATATATATTGTTGAACTTTGTTTTGTTTACTTATATACATTGATATATTGATATATATATATATATACTTTTTTATTTATAATGTTTTATTTATAATGTTTTCTTTATCATCTTCATAAGCTTGTCGTATGTGTATAGTCACTATTGATTTCAAACAATCACTTCAGCCATCTTTTTTTCATTTTTGCTATACAGAACTTTTCAATAAATGATCAATCTCAGGTATAAAATACAAGTAAATTAAAATTCTTCAATTATATATATATATATATATATATATATATATATATAAAATGAAAGATTTTAATCGTAAATTATGCATAAACTACTGTATGTACAAAAAAACCCATCTCTAGCATATCTGTTACAAATGAGTAACTATAGACCAAGACTAAGGATAAAGATAGAAGGTAATATAGCACTACAAAGGAAAGGGGGATGAGAAGAATATAAGGATACAAAATTCACAATCAAAAGTATATAAATATAAGAAAAGGTAATAATAATTAGCTCAAGATAAAAGATTAAGACATAGAGAACAATCAATTGAAACTACACAAAAAATGGCGGTTAGTTCGAAATTGCATTCTCATCAGGACAGCCATACAATTCGAATTAAAAACGATAGAATAGCCAGTTTCTGGCAATGGCGATAGTATTTAACTATAGACACCATTGGAACTGTCTACTGGCTAGTGGAAGGCGAAAAATAAATCAATTGAATTACAAATCAGAAAAATAATACCTCCTCGAACAGAAATATGAACTCACAAGCCACGTGTAAGTGGAAGAAGCGACTGAGCATTTCACCTCACTTCGTCAATGCGAGTGGGCACCGGAATGAATACATTTGAACGATACATAATATGTATGGAGACTTTCAAAAATAGTAATCAGTATAGGACTCAGGACAAGTGGAAAATAGTCATTTGAAAATAGTAAACAGTATTAGACTCAGGCCAAGTGGTAAGTTAGGTGATAAGAATGGGTGAATTCTCAATATATATATATATATATATATATATAATATATATATAAATATATATATATATATATATATATATATATATATATATATATATATAATATATATATATATATATATAATATATATATATATATATATATATATATATATATATATATATATTCTTCAAGTACAATCTAAATGAAATCTATATAAATAAAAATGAAAATCTGTCTGTCTGTCTGTCTGTTTGTCACACCATCACGGGAGAACGGCTGAACCGAATTTGATGAAATTTTGTGGGTAGCCCAGAAATAGCCCCACTTAAAATTATATCCGTGTTTTGAGTTTCTACGACCAGTGATTCTCGAGATATTAGTAAAAAACGAAATTTTCGTTTGTCTCATCATCACGGAAAAACGGCTGAACCGAATTTAATGAAATTTGGTGAATAGCCTTGAAATATCCCCCCATAAATTTTGTCCAAGTTTCGAGTTTTTAAGACCTGGGGTTGTCGAGATATTAATGAAAAACGGAACTTTTTCCTAGGAGTTCTACTCCCTAACTCCGTGGTTTATCCAAACGAAAAGCTTGAAAATCGTTTGAAAGTGAATTAAAATTTAATCTCTGAGTTTGATGGGAGATTTTTTGCGTTAATTAGTCACTTTCTGAAAACATGAATTGTTTGAAACATGATTTAAAGGGGAAATCTATCTCCATGGTTCATGGTTTATTTAAAACAAGCTTTTACGGAACAATGAGAAGTATAGAGAAATCAAAATCGTTATTTAATTTCGCAGTTTATGTTATAAGACATGGCATATTTAACATGTTATAAGATTCTATCTTATATCATGTTACTCAGAAACGCAATTAAATTAAATCTGTCTGTTGATTTTAATAATTATTTTTTCGATTTGAATAATAAATAAATGGATATAAAAATATATTTTGGAAAAAAACGATTTGATTTTTCTTATAGCATTTTTGACTGGATAATATCAATTACGGTCTTCAGGTTTAAAAATTATTATTATTTATATTTTCGGGGATTATTGATTCAAGGATTATTGATATTTTCAAGTTATTATGCAATTATTTTGTTATGACAAAAATTGTTTAAACTCATATATTGTATGTTGTACGAATCTTCTACAAATACACGTGTATATCTTTTAATCTACGAGAATATAAGTAGTACAGGTATATTGACATATGTTTTGATATATATTGGCATATATTGGAATCAATTACGACCTTCTGGTATAAAGAGTACGGATATTATTGATGTTTTCAATTTATTACGTCATCTCTTTTATTTTGGCAAATATTTTTGAGACGCATATTGTAATACGGGTAATCTTCTACTAACACATTGGCATATTTTCTGATCTGCGATAATATAATTAGTACGGGGTTGCATATATTCATTCAATTCCTATTTTTTCTTCTGTAAATTTGCTTACAAAAGGGGGCAGGATGTTTTATTCTTCATATCTGATCGTGAAGATAATTTTGCATAGTGAGAACATATATTCTTAAACTTCTCTTTAGGAGCAATAAATTTAATATTTTAACAGAATTTGCACATGATTGCGAACTATAAGTTTCTTTAAATTATACACTCCGTACGAATAACGGATTAAATTAAATGTGTTTGTTAATGTTTTTATTATTTTTTTTCGATTTAAATAATAAATAAATGGATAAATGGATATAAAAGTATATCTTATGAATGGACGGTTTGATTTTTCTTTTAATTATATTAATTGCTGACTGCGTACATCAATTTCATTTATTTTGGCAAAGAGTTTTCAAGTTTATATCGTATTTAGCTACTAAACTTATATATTGTGTTTAGCCAATAAATTCATATAGCCGATTGTTGAAACAGAAAAAGAGTAGAGCGGGTATATCTTCTAATACAATTGTAGTGTTTTCATTTAGTATATTGAAACGGGATAAGAATGTTTCATTCAGATCTGCAAATTCAAAGCTACGAATTTGGAGGGATATCGCTAATTTGACAACTTTTCTTAAACTTTGCCAAATTGACGGAAATGTCGCCAAATTGATATAAACGACACACAAACAGCTGCCATAAACCTTCGGGTTGGTCGTGTGGCTTGGGTCTTCTACATATCAATGAAATTTTTTTTTGTTTTGTTAGAAGAGAGCACTGAAATGATGTTTGGTTAGCATTTATCTGTCAGACCAACCATCCTACTTAGTAATACATTTAGGGAATTTTTAAAATGTCACCACATTGATAAAAATGTTTTCAAATCTATAAAAATATCTTGAAATTGATAAAATGGCGCTACATAAATGATATTAATTGTTTTTTGTTAGGGGATAGTATTGTGATGATATTTCGTCAATTTGTCGCAAAGTGGAACTGTCAATTCTACATTCCCACTTGGCGATAAATTTGGCGATTTTTTTAAAATGTCGCTAATTTGACGAAACTGTCGCCAAATGTTCCATAGAAATATAACTATTTAGACGATATTTTTTCTACCAATTTATTTGAAGCAAATGATATCATGTCGCTTAGCAACGGATTTAAATCCAATGTGTTTATGCGGCAGACGATTTTTATTAAATCCTTTCCGATTTGAATAATGAAGATATGTATATAAAATAAATTTCATTGCCATTTCATTTTGGACTGGATAATATCAATTATACTCTTTAGGTTTAAACATTATTATTATTGATATTTTCCGGAATTATTGATTCAGTGATTATTGATATTTTTAAGTTATTACGCCATTGTTTTATTGCGGCAAAAATTGCCGACACACGCATATTGTACGTTGTACGAGTAATCTTCTAGGAATGCACGGGCATATCTTCTAACCTACGAGAATATAAGTAGTACAGGTATATTGGCATATATTTTGACATATATTGGCATATATATTGGAATCAAGTACAGTCTTCTGGTATGAAGATTAAGGGGATTAATTATATATTCAATTTATTACGTCGTCTGTTGTATTTTACCAAAAAACATTTGAGACTCATATTGCAAAACGGGTAATCTTCTACTAATAATCGGACATTATAAGTAGTACGTGTATATCTTCCCATATAATTTTAGCACTTTAATTTTGACATATATTGGAATAAATGACTGTCTTCAGATTTAAAGATTACGGGTTTATTGGTATTTTCAATTTATACATGTAATCTACTAATACAGGTTATATTTTCTAATATTCGCGTATATAATTAGTACGGGTCCCATACAATATTAACGCTTTTATTTTGCATATATTGATTCAATTCCATATTTTTTTTTTTATATTTGCTTACATAAGGGGTCCAAGATGTTTTATTCTTCAGATATATCCATGAAGATAATTTTATATAGCGAGAACAGAGATTCTTAAACTTCTTTTTAGGAGCATTATATTAAATATTTTAACAGAATATTTTGATTAAACATGTCATTTAGTATACTATAAGAATTTGCGCATGATTATGAATTTCAAGTTTCTTTATATTATATACTCCGTACGAAGAACGGGTATGCTGCTAGTATAATATAAAATCCAAGGAATAGTAAGGCGCATTTGCTGCACTATCTAAGCCTCAAAGTACAATATGAAAAAATGAAATTGAAAATGGAATAATACAATTAGAAGTTGTGTGTTTACGGGGTTGTAGAGAGGTCAAGCGGGATTGCGACCCCTTTTCCTGGTTTAAGCATGCTTTTAATCCCAGGAAACACTCCCAGAAACCACTACACGCCCGAAACAACAATCAACAGTATGCCAGCGGAAAAAAATGGAATCCCGAAATGAAGACCTTAAAGTCACAAGAACATATAAAAGCATATAAAATGAAACAAGTATGATTAAAATATATATTCTAACCATGTATAAAGTTTAAAAAGGATGTTCGTAGATGCACTACGTCGTTAGAAGTCCATAGACGAAACCCATAATAAATACCAGATGTAAAGATACTTTAAGTCACAAGAAGATCTTAAAGTTACAAGAACATATAAAAGCATATAAAATGAAACACGTAAGAATTAAAATATATTCTAACCGTGTATAAAGGAGGGTCTTAGATGCGCTACGTCGTTAGAAGTCTAAGTTAGAAGCGCATCTAAGACCCCCCCCCTTAAACACGGTTAGAATATACGTTTATTCTTACTTGTTTCATTTTAAATGTTTTTATATGTTATTGTGACTTTAAGATCTTCCTGTGACTTGAAGTATCTCTTCATCTGGAATTTATAATGGGTTTCTTCTATGGACTTCTAACGACGTAGCGCATCTACGAACATCCTTATTAAAACTTTATACATGGTTAGCATATATTTTTATTCATACTTGTTTCATTTTATATGCTTTTATATGTTCTTGTGACTTTAAGATCTTCCTGTGACTTGAAGTATCTCTACATCTGGAATTTATAATGGGTTTCTTCTATGGACTTCTAACGCCGTAGCGTATCTACGAACATCCTTTTTAAACTTTACACTTGGTTAGAATATTTTTATTCATACTTGTTTCATTTTATATGCTTTTATATGTTCTAGTGACTTTAAGATCTTCTTGTGACTTAAAGTATCTTTACATCTGGTATTTATCATGGGTTTCGTCTATGGACTTCTAACGACGTAGCGCATCTACGAACATCCTTTTTAAACTTTATACATGGTTAGAATATATATTTTAATCATGCTTGTTTCATTTTATATGCTTTTATATGTTCTTGTGACTTTAAGGTCTTCATTTCGGGATTCCGTTTTTTCCCCCTGGCATACTGTTGATTGTTGTTTCGGGCGTGTAGTGGTTTCTGGGAGTGTTTCCTGGGATTAAAAGCATGCTTAAACCAGAAAAAGGGGTCGCAATCCCCCTTGACCTCTCTACAACCTCGTAAACACACAACTTCTAATTGTATTATTCCATTTTCAATTTCATTTTTTCATATATATATATATATATATATATATATATATATATGTATATATATATATATATATATGTATATATATATATATATATATATATATATATATATATATATATATATGTATATATATATATATATATATATATATGTATATATATATATATATATATAATATAATGGGTTATATATATATATATATATATATATATATATATGTATATATATATATATATATATATATATATATATATATATATATATATATATGTATATATATATATATATATATATATATATATATATATATATATATATATATATATATATATATATCGGGAGCAAAGAGGGCTAGACGAAAAAACCAAATACAAAGTTGTAGAACATTGGGTAATGAGTAGGAACCGACACCAGGAAGAAACAAAAGGCGCATACAGAAGGCAATAAATACTTGTCAAAAATCGTATCATCGAGGCTCCTAACACGGTGAAACCTGTAATGCTTGTCGAAGTACGCTATCATATTTTTTTCTGGAATTCAAATATGTATTATCTATGAAGGACGACATTTCAAACAGGCTCTTCACTATGTTTCTGTTCATGCAAGTGTTATTTATTATATCATTCTTTAATTGGGCAGAAATTTGCCAATAACCATATCGTGTCAAATGAATGCCTTCTGTAAGAGTGTCTTTTATCGTTGATTCCTACTGATTGAACAATGCTCAATAACCCCACTTCGTCGCTGAGTCCATTATCCTAACTTTTTAAATTTTCCGCTAGAGGCGCTGCAATTATTATTATTCAAATGAACCTGTTCACTTTACTATAGACAGACCTGACGTGTATACTGATGCACCTTTCTTTAAAAAACTACTGGGGGTGCTTAAGGACTTTTCTGGGATTCCTGTATACATATTTTGATAAAACTTTGTGTTTGCAATATTGTTACGAAAGCATAAAATGCTTTTGACTCATATTGCTTATCTCCAAGGTAAAACAATCTTTACATGCAGCCCGTATTACGTGAAAGTAGGGGTTTGGATGCCAGATTTGGCGATTCATTACTAACTTGGAGATTTTTCGAATATAATAGAACTTTCTCGAAATATCAAATATTCTGGGAGATATGAGCCCCTTAGATGAGAGTAGTTGACGTGATACGAGCTAAATTGAATTGAAAGATATGTCAGTGTTTTAAGAATGGTATCCGTTATTTTGGGAATTAGTTGAGCATTTAATAGCAGTTTTATTGTATTTGACAAATGTTGAATGATCTTGTAAGATAGTTTTCGAGGTATTTACTATATAATTAACTGTTAACGATTATCAGTGCTTTTAAATAAAAGTGTTAGTTATCCAGAGATCTGGACTCATTTCTTGTATCCTGAGAGTACACCCACGATGCCAGGGAATACGTTGTAACAGTATAAATGCTAACGTATAAAACAAGATATGCATTTTACGCATTCCATTAATAGGCAAATTCCTTTCAAATCAAGAATTCCATTAGCTATAGCAGTATAGGAATTTTGTCTTATTTATAATTGATTAGTTTGGAGTCACAGAAGAACGTGAACTTCCGATTGATGGAGAGTAAGGAGATTAGATGCAATCAATTAATCACTGTTGATTGATTTGTTTGTTCTCCGCCTGTTTGCTCTAGCTTCTTTCCTGTACATGCAAAGGATTGTAGGGATCAGAATTTTTATCAGGGGTTCTATAAATCAAGCGGTCATTATTTTATTTGGTCTGATAACCTAAGGAATTTATTCAAGATCTCGAAACATGCAATACCGCAATCTTGTACAAGGATGTAAGTGGAAAAATAATTTATTATGTAAAATTTCTCCTAAACTATTGTGTAAGGATGATAGTTTAATGATGTTTGTGTGATGGATTGAAAATCCGTAGTTGACTAGTTTGGACATATGATTCGGGTTCAGACAAGGAGTAATTTGATTAACGCTGTTTTTTACTTTCCCTGCAATACATGGTAATGTATAGGGAAAGTAATGGAATCATGCCAAAAATCGAAACTCGAGTTTTCGACGGATCTACACGTTTCGAGACCTCTAGAACACGAAAAAACTATTTTTAGCGTGACGTCTGAGTGTGTGTCTGTGTGTCTGTCTGTCTGTGCAGATTTTGTATCCACTGTAACGAAAAAACTAATTGACCGAATTTCATAAAATTTGGTAGGCAAGTCACTTGTGGGCGAACCTAGTGCTGATTAGCTTTGGATACGATTCGGGATAAAAGAACCTGCCTTTTTTTGCAAAATCGCCCTCAAAAATCTTCAAAATCTAAAATAAAAAGCCTCATATGATCAAATATATCCATTAAATGCTCGTTTTATACGTGATTTTTAACGAAAAGAATAAGACTAACCCTATTACACTAGGACTAGCCTTTCTGGAGATATTTTAGTTTTTTTGTATTTTCTCTACGCCACCTTTGAAAATAAGTCCAGTTACCAAATGAGAATAATTAAAATAAAGAGAACGTGGATATAAGTCTGCAGGGAAAATCATGTGCTGCCCACATCAGATTTTTACTTTCCCTGCAATATGTATAGGGATAGTAATGTATAGGGAAAGTATTGGAATCATGCCGAAAATCGCAACTCGAGTTTTCGACGGATCTACACGTTTCGAGATCTCTAGAATACGAAAAACTATTTTTAGCGTGACGTCTGTGTGTGTGTGTGTCTGTCTGTGTGCCTGTTTGTCTGTGCAATGTATGTATCCACTCTAACTCAAAACCTAATGGACCGAATTTCATAAAATGTGGTAGGTAAGTCACTTGGGTGTGACCCTGGTGCTGATTAGTTTTTGGTACGATTCGTAGAAACAAAACCCGCCTTTTTTTGCGTCATGATCCGCAAAAATTTCATGTATCCACTCTAGCTAAAATACTAATTGACCAAATTGCACAAAATTTGGTATATAAGTTACTTGTGGGATACTCTGGTGCTGATTAGATATTGGTACGATTCGGAAAAGAACAACCTGCCTTTTTTTACGAAATGGCCTGCAAAAATCTAAAAAATAAAGACTTCGTATGCTAAAATGTATCAATTAAATTCTCGTTTTATACGCAATTTTGGACGAGGAAAAGAATATAACACACTTCATTATACCTTAGGACTAACCTTTCTCAAGACATTTGAGATTTCTTCCGTTTTTGTTACGCCGCTTTCGGGAAAATGTCCAATTACCAAATAAAAATAAAAATTGAATTAAAAATGCAAATTTAGTGTTATATTTTGCAATTAAACTCAATCTAATGAATTATTAGAGAAATAAAGAAAATATAAATTTGAGTCTGCAGGGAAAGTCATGTGTTGCCCACATCAGATTTTTCTTATGGGCACTCAAAGAAATGCGTAAACATAGAAAAAGAAAGCCCTTGTGGATTATTTTACAATAATATTGTAATATACTTTTTTAATATTTATTGTTTCTTATTAATGTAAATTTGAAATTTCTATTTGGTGGTCTATCGTCTATGGTTAAATGGGCCATTAGGGGAAAAAAAACAAGCTGACTACGATTTTGTTAAATGAATGAGGTCACCAATTTCGTTCATTAAACCAAGTGTCGTTGAATTGCATAGTCATCTTAAATAACAAAATATGATGTGTGTCCGTCTGTCTTTCTGTGCGCAGCGTAGTTGAATGTCCAAGAGACATACAGCCACAAAATTCGGCACAGTGATAGTCCAGGTCAGGTTCTGAGATATTTCGGAATGACTTTGTTTGCAGTACAATACATGGTAATGTAAAAGGGAAGTATTGGAATCGCGTCGAAAATCGCAACTCGAGTTTTCGACGGATTTTGGCGTTTCGAGCATTTTAGAAGTCGAAAAACCATTTATAGCGTGACGTCTGTGTGTACATCTGTGCAATGTATGTATCCTATCTAGATCAACTAACTAAACCAAATTTCGCAAAATTTTATTAGATAAGACACTTGTAGGTGACCCTGATGCTGCTTAGATTTTGGCACAATTCGGAAGAAGAGGATATCTTTTTTTTTTGCAAATGGGCCTGAAAAATCCAGAGTTACTAATTGTGCTAGGGTCATTTTCAGACTCCTAATATCACATTACTAGTTAATTCGTTCGGGCGCCTGTAATAAGAACCTTACCCAACCGGGAATCGAATCCCTGATCTTCGTACTGGCTAGCTGACTCTCTACCGTTGAACTACTGGGACGGAATTGAAAGCTCTTATCGTCGAAACGGACTCTACAATGTTTAGAAAGTATTGCACATAGCGTATTATAAAATGTGTACACAGCTCACATATTGTGACTTTCAAGGTAATGTGAATAAACATTAGTTTATGATGCTGAGTTTCGCGTTCAACTGTTTTCGTTGAAAAGATGTCATATTTGAAATATGGTAATTATCTCTGAGGTTAGGGTTTTGATGATTTTGTATTTTTACTTTCCCTACATATATATAGTTTAATATACAAGGAAAGTGTCATGACGGGGTAGAAAATTCGAATTCGAGTTTTCGACGGAAGAGCATGTTTCAAATATCCCTGAGCTCGAATCAAACGTTTTTAAGGTGATTTCTGGGTATACGTATGTGTGTGCGTGAGTCTATGGATGCATGTCTATTCATGAACTAATGGAGCGTTTCGAACTTTATTTGGTACGTTTATTACAATTTGTGAATACCGGAACCCTACTGATTTTAAATTCGATCGAACTTTCGAAAGGCTAGCAAATTTTCGAATGAATTTTTGAAATAATTATAAAAAAGCAAGAACATTTAATAAAGTTAAATAAATAATAATTTTCTACGTATGTTTTTATTCTGAAACGAATGACACAAACGTTAGAACACTAGCTTGAACCGTTCTCGATATATTGCACGTTTTCCAAATAAATGTATCTAAAAAAACATATGAAATGAACAGTAGTATCATCAAATATGTATCACTTGGCGAAACATTTGGCGACACTGACGACTAATTTTCCGAAATATATTACCAAATAAGCGACTCTTTAATGTGAAGCCAAATTGACGAAAATGTTGCCAAAGTGGCAAAAATAACTCTAAAATTACGAAAATGGCGTCAGATTGATGAAATTATATTTAACATATTTTAATATAATGAAGTATGTTGGAGGAAATAGGAAATAAAGTACTTGCATTATGTAAGGAAAGTCATGTATTGTCCATATTAAATTTTTATTTTGCTAACATCGTAACGTTGCTTAAGTAAATAAAAATTGGGTTGCATGGAAAAGATTATATAAATGTCATTCTTTGTTAAGGCATTATCTTACATTTTCATAATTTCTTTTTTACACTGTTTTATAATGGTTGGTTTATCTGTTTGTTTGGGTCAAATCTTGAAATCAATTTTTGACCCACTTTTACAGTGCCAATTTTCTTGAAATTTTACATACATTTGCGATGACAATATATCATTTAATGAAATTTGAGTCGATCCCCTCCCCGGATTCTGACTTACTCCCCCCCCCCCCCCTCGTAAAATTTCCGTTTTTGGCCCGTAACAATCCCATTGTTGTAAAAGAGTGTTAAAGTGCTTTTATATATATATATATATATATATATATATATGTCTATCTTACAACAATGGAATTATGTAAAGCGAAGGCGATTTTTCGCCGACCATTTCGCAGAAGAAGAAAAAAGCTGTTTCTATTTTTCGAGGATTCGCCAAATTTTAATGCAAATAATCTACTTAACCAAGCTGTGTACCAAATTTCAGATCTTTAGGGCGTATGTTAAAAATGAAACCAAAGAAGTGGAAACAGACATCCAGACAGACAAGCATCGGTCATGATGAATTCAATAAAAGATTAAAAAAAAGTTTAATTGGATATCTGATGAAAAATTGATTACAAAATCGCGAAAGACTGAATCGTATAAAATAAAATATTCTACAGAAACTTTTAAATTTCACGGTTTTTAATAAAATGCCCTAAAAAGTAAAAAATAATTTTTTAGCTATCACAACATTGTTCGTCATATGCGTCTGAAAATAAAACCATGGGTTGCCCGTAAAAAAATTGTATGTGGACATTAACAGAATGTTAATGAATAATAGAAGTGATAATATAGAAGTGATAACATTTGTAAAAATGACGGATTATTAAATAAAAATTGAATTCAAATGCATTTAAATGAATTGAAGGTAATCATTTTTATATGATTTCGCAAATTTTTGAATGATTTCGTAAAAAGAGGCTCTTTTTGCGAGGACCTTGCATACCCTTTGCCTACATACATAATATAGGAAAAACATTGTGACGGGGTTGAAAATTCGAATTTGAGTTTTCGACGGAAGAGCTCGTTTCAAGCATCCCCGAACTCGAATCGAACGTTTTTGAGGTGATGTCTGTATGCATGCATGCCTGTGTGTGTGTGTGTGTGTATGCATTTGTGAGTGGGATCGTGAGTCTGTGGAAGCAATATTTTATGAACGAATGCAGCGTTTCGAAAAAAAAAAGTGGTACGATTCATTGCAATTAGTGAACACTGGAACTCTGTCGATAACGCAGGTCGGAAGGTTCCCCCCTCTCCTAATTTTCAAATACATTTTTGAAAAAATCTTTAAAAAAATAAAGACTTTTAACAATGTTAAATAAATAATCCTTTTATACGTAATTTTTATTACAATACGAATGGCATAATTTTTAGAACGCTGACATAAACCGTTCTTGAGATATTATATATCTTTCAAATCGTTAAATAGGTTGATATTCCATACGCAATATTATGGTACAAATTTACTAGCATCATTCTCGTGGATCTAATTCGTTGCATTCCTGAGAGAAGACATCTATTGATTAAAGCTAAAACTATCGGCTAACTCTGTGTAAAAAGTCCGTATCCCCATCTACTTGTCTATATGTAACGCTTGGTGACAAAGTTAGCGACAATTTCGTGTTCTTAGCGGCGAATTTCGAGAAATATCGTTAACTTGGCGAGATTTGAAAATGTCGCCAAATTGATGTTTAGTTAATTGCCACATTGATGAAAATTCCATATCTTTCAGAATGAAGTTTGATTTCTTTGATAATCCTAGTCAAAGATTTGAGTCAAAGATGTTATTGAGTTATGTTCTACAAAGTCTATAAATCATTATCATTTGTAAACCCTATCTATTATGTATTTCAATCCCTATAAATTATACCATAAACATTATGAACAAACAGTTAATTGTATAGCTATATTTGTAAGCTAATAGTTGATTGTAAAAACCTACTATACTTCAATATTTATATCTAGAAAGCTATTAATTAACTTTGCGTTAACTTATATTAATATTTAGTAGAAAATTTCTAAAAGTTCTTGTTGTTAACGTACAATATTAACTCTATAACTACTGATCAGATGATTTTAACTCTATAATGTATAACAGTGAACCTCGCAATAATACAAAAATATCCTAAATATCATTGCTTTAATTTAATTTTTAAAAGTTATATATATTTTTAAAATAAATATGTAATTAAATTGATGATCATCAGTATAAACACAAATTCAGCAAAACTAAAATATATTATTTCTGCACAATACAAAATAAAGCAATTTATAAAAAATTCTCAATAAACTATTTTTTATGTAAAATTTGAATGACATGTTGAAATGAATATGGATGAAATTTGATATCTCTACTGGAAATTAAATATTTTTTCAGAGGGAGGGGGTGGGAGGGGTATACCTCTTGAGGGTGGGGGAATTCACTCCGTCTGACCCCTGTCGGATTACGGGCTTGGTTTGAGTTATAATATTTATAAGTTTTTTAAATTTTATCCCTATTTGTTCTATTACTTTTTTAAAACAAGAAAGATCAATCATGCATAAAGCATTGGTTATGAAACACTTTCCAACTGAAATGCAATTTTATTTAAACATCTCTAAAATGCGATACATTCAGAGGTGATATTTTTAAAATTATCACAATACTTTAATAATTTATTATATTTCAAAACTTCATCGAAAACAAATGAACTTTATTCAAATGACGTCATCGAAATATAAATCGCCTGGCTCTCTCTCTATAAAATTAGGCTTCGTTGTGGAAATAATCTGATGAAAGTCTGATGAACCATTTAAACTCAAAAATATTGTAATTGCGTTGACGCAGTACATAGATGCACGGAAAAAATAAAAAATAAAGCGGTTGTAGGACGGATGCAACACTAAATATAAATTAAAAAGAACGTTAAAAATCACGATTTTGACACAAGATGGATGCCATATTTTATTTTGAAGTGGGTCACGTGATCTCTTCATATAATACGGGTGCAATTATTATTTTAATTTTTACTTAAAAAACTACCGAACATATTTTGCTGATTTTTTTTTTTTGGGGGGGGGGGAGATAATTTGAATATTTTCTAGAAATTTCGAAACAATTTGTGAATTTTAAATTCGCTTAAAAATGTTTGAAAAATTATGTCCCATAGGGTTATATGTATTTTATTTTTTCAACCCGGGTTCAAACCAAAACTGATTATGTGATATTATTCATTTACATTACCATATGTATGTCCCACAAACCGTCTCAACAGCATACTAAAATTTCATTTTGAAAAAGTCATTTTTACTGTAGTTATCGTGCGAACGAACAGACAGACAGAATGAACAAAGTTATAAACACTTTTCAACTATGTTGTATAGTGTTAAAAAGAAACTATCATATTGTTATCGGCTTATTTTATCCAGATAAGAATGTCCGTTAGAGATATTTTGGTATACCTTATCTCAATTCTGATTAGTGTTTAACTCTTTTGGAGATATTAGTCAGCATTTGACTTCTCATTGGCGCCACTAGATAACTTTTTCTTTTGCAAAACTTGATTAGTTTCTCCTATACTAACTCTTTCACTGTGACGTACTAACGTCCTCAAAATTTCCTCCCCGACTTGCGACTGAAAGTAGGCGGCGAATAAATTTAGGTCAGAATTACGTGGCGCTTCATTAACCAGTGCACACGCTTATCAGAAGTGACTGCAAAAATGGAACAGAATGCTTCGTGTAGTTCTAAGCGTTATTCTGAAGATGAAAAACGCAGTCCGAAAAAGTTGAAAACAGAGAAAACTTATTCTGAAAGAGAAGAATTGTGTTTTTACAATCTATTTAACTCAGTTTTGGATTACATACGTGAGCTAAAAAAATCAGAAACACCTGACAATGTTATTGCTGATGGTATATCTTCGATCATTCAATCGTTTCGATATGACTTGGGGAATAAGTTTTCCGATATTAACTTATCAGAGACGGATAAATTATGTGGCTATCTCTTTCGCTATGCTTCACACGGGGCTGGCTTGGTCCGAAACAGAGTGTTGCACGCCTTCAATAATTGCACAGTTTTGAAAGAGACTTTGAAGCAACCCGAACTGAATATAGTTAGTTTAGGTGGTGGACCGGGAAATGACATAGTAGGCTTATGCAGCGCATTGTATGAGAAGCATTGCCGTAGCAGGTTGAACATTACGGTGGTGGATTCCGTTCAGCGATGGTCATCCTGCTTGAATCTTGTAGAGTTTTATATACGAGAATCTTATTTTGGAAATATCAGTGAATTATTTCGACAAAATTCTGTGACTGTGTCATTTATTATGGCCACACTGCCCGGAAACCCAGATTTGGATTTGAAATATTTTCGAACTCTGAAAGAAGCGGATATTATTGTAATATCTAGACTGTTTGCCAGTATGACATGGCGAGAAATGTATGCTTTCAGTGAGGTAACTATACATTATATACATATTTTTAAGGGGGTCCGGGACACAAAAATCTATAAAAAACATATATTTATTTTCTTGGCTTAAAAAACACTATAGAACATTTAGAATTTAATAACGCAAACAGCATGTTTTTACGATTAATCAGCTAATGTAACAATTTTTATGTTGTACTACTGTTTTGTTTAAAGGCAAGTACCTAAATCTTTATCCATTTATCTCGGAATGACTTTTTTCATTATTTGCCAACGCTAGGAGGTTATATCTAGAATTCTTTGTTAGGTATATGAAATTTTGTACAGAGTTTCTGTGCTATACTTTTAATACATTACTTTTACATTATCTTGTTTAAATTTTGTAAATATTTTACTCAAAGCAAAAATGACTCTTTAAAAAATTTTTTTTTTACTTTTAAAATTTTTAAGTAATATGTTTATTTTTAAATCCTGAAAGCAAATTAACATGAAACTGTGTCTGTGCACAAAAGTGAAAAAAATAGGCAAATTGAGCATGGTTTGGTAGTTATAGTATCAAAAATTAAACATGTTCAAAATTATAAATTTTACTATTTTAAAAATTGAAACTACAACTTGTTCCAGAGTTTTTCATATGTAAACTGAGTTCTATAGACAAATATTTCAGAAAAAAAAATGCACTGCAAAACGCCAATTAAAACTTTCTTTAGAAATACCACGATTTAAAATTTGAGTTTAAGTAAATGCATTGCCCAATACACTGAAAATTAAAAGAACGTTAGTAACAACACAAGACAAATATTTAAATGTATTTACATGCATTTAAATATTTGTTATGCTCTTTGGAAAGAAGCCTTTTAATTTTCCGAATTTTTAAACAGCAGATTAAGTGCCTAAATATTTTATAATATTTGTTTCTCTGTGATATATAAATTACTGAAATATCTATTAACTGCCACTGCTAAGAAGTGGAGATTTCTTAACAATGCACAGATCACTATTTAATGAAACTTAAAATTATGTGGTAACCTCTTTGTTGTCAGTAGACACAACTCATCGGATATTGCAATGAAACTTATGTTATATTGTGTGATTTAAAACATTCTTTATAAACTTTTTAAGCACTTTATTCTATTTAAAATTTATTTCTGAATCTATTAAAAAAATGAAGAGTTTTAAATTTCTTTAATACTTAAAATAATTTATCGAGGACCCAAAATTATTAATCAATGTTCTAATATAAGGTCTGTGTTAATATGTAACAAGAAAGATCAATCATGTATAAAGCATTGATTATGAAACACTTTCCAACTGCAATGTAATTTTATTTAAATATCTCTAAAATGCGATACATTCAGCGGACCTATTTTTAAAATTATCACAATACTACAATAATTTATTATATTTGAAAACTTAAAACTTCATCGAAAATAATGAACTTTATTCAAATGACGTCATTGAAATATAAATCGCCTGGCTTTCTATGCAAAAGCAGTAAATATTTCATTCATACACTTTTATTCCATTCCTTTCATTCATCACAATATTGCAATAATTTATTTTACTTAAAAACTTAAAACCATGGAGGTAAAAGTACTTTAACTCTATGCTTAAAACTTCATCGAAAAAGTCTGCTATAAAATCGTCTGCTTCTCTATGTAAAATCAATTAATGTTTCATTTATATCAGCTATATTGTAGACTCCAGAGCTAAATAATTTTGCGTTAAAGAAATTCAGCAATTCTTATACAACTCATCTTACAGCTTGATGTGTTTACATTCTCCATAAGTGAAAATTAGCCTTCATTGTAGAAATAATCAAAGTTTGATGATCATTTAAACTCAAATATGTTGTAATTGCAGTGTTTCAGAATATAGATGCACAGAAATTAAGCAAAAATAAATCGGTTTTAGGACGGATACAACACTAAATATAAATTAAAAAGAACTTTAAAAATCACGATTTTGACATAAGATGGATGCCATATTTTATTTTGAAGTGGGTCACGTGATGTCTTCAAATAATATGGGTGTAATTATTATTTTAATTTTTATTTAAAGAACTACGGAATATATTTTGCTGAAATTATTTTCATATGTTTATGGGATAATTTTAATATTTCCTAAAACTTTTGAAGCAATTTATGAGTTTTAAATTCGCTTAAAAAGTGTTTGAAAAATTAGGTCCCATAGGATTCAATGTCTTTCATTTTTTTTTAACCCGGGTTCAATCCAAAAGTAATTGGTTGATATTATTAATTTATATTTCCATATGTTCCACATACCGTCTGAACAACAAACTAAAATTTAATTTTGATAAAGTCATTTTTACGGTATTTATCGTGCGAACGGACAGACAGAATGAACAAAGTCATAAACATTTTTAAGACTTTACAACATAGTTGAAAGTGTTTATTACTTTGTTCATTCTGTCTGTCCGTTAGCACGATAACTGCCGTAAAAATGACTTTATCAAAATGAAATTTTAGTATGTTGTTCAGACGGTCTGTGCGAACTATGGGAATATAAATGAATAATATCACCCAATTAGTTTTGGATTGAACCCGGGTTGAAAAAATGAAATACATTGAATCCTATGGGACCTAATTTTTCAAACATTTTTTAAGGGAATTTAAAATTCACAAATTGCTTCAAAAGTTTTAGGAAATATTCAAATTATCGCATAAAATATATAAACAAATTTTAAGCAAAATATATTCAGTAGTTTTTTAAATAAAAGTTAAAATAATAATTACACCCTATTTATGAAGAGATCACATGACCATTATATGAAGAGATCAGGTGACCCACTTCAAAATAAAATATGACATCCACTTCGAGTCAAAATCGTGATTTTTAATGTTCTTTTTAATTCATATTTAGTGTTGTATCCGTCCTAAAACCGCTTTATTTTGCTTAAATTCTGTGCACCTATATACTGAAACAACACAATTACAATATATTTGAGTTTAAATGATCATCAAACTTTGATTATTTCTACAACGAAGCCTAATTTTCACATATGGAGAATGTAAACACTAATAGATGTAGAATGAGTTGTATAAGAATTGCTGCATTTCTTTAACGCTAAAATTATTTAGCTCATCCAGTCTGCAATATAGCTGATATGAATGAAACATTCATTGATTTTACACCGAGAAGAAGACGATTTTTTCGATGAAGTTTTAAGCATAGAGTTAAATTACTTGTACCTCCATGGTTTTAAGTTTTTAAATAAAATAAATTATTATAGCATTGTGATGAATGAAAGGAATGGAAAAAGAGTATGAATGAAATGCTGCTTTTATAGAGAGAGCCAGGCGATTTATATTTCGATGACGTCATTTGAATAAAGTTCATTTGTTTTCGATGAAGTTTTCAAATATAATAAATTATTGTTGTATTATGATAATTTTAAAAATATTACCGAGGAATGTATCGCATTTTAGAGATGTTTAAACCAGGCAATTTATATTTCAATTCTGTCATTTGAATGAAGTTCATTTTTTCCGAAGAAGTTTTAAGTTTTCAAATATAATAAATTAATGTAGTATTGTGATAATTTTAAAAATATTACCGAGGCATATATCGCATTTTAGAGATGTTAAAATAAAATTGCATTGAAGTTGGAAAGTGTTTCATAATTAATGCTTTATGCATGATTAATCTTTCTTGTTCCACTATGTTGTAAAGTGTTAAAAACACTTTACCCTTAAGGTCTGTGTTCTGAAAAAGCAATTTAAAGTCTGAATTTCTGAAAAATTGTTCAATTATCTGAAAAAGTCATTTATAAGAGAATCTTACAAAATTTTAAATAATTCTAATTTTGGTTTGGTAACAGTATTATTTATGCTCAATTCGATTACCTAAAATGTAAGAAAACATTGTTTATCAGTTTCTGCTTCTAATTTATTTATTTATATATTTTTACTTTCCCTACGTACATAACATAATGTATATAGAAAGCACTGTGACTGGGACGAAAATTCGAATTCGAGTTAAAGAGTACGTTTTAAGCATCCCTGTACTCGAATCGAATTATGTCTGTGTGCTTGTGAGTTTGCGGATGCGATATCTCATGAACTAATGGAGCGTTTAGAATATAATTTGGAACGATTATTAAGATCCATAAATACTGGAAGTCTACTGATTTTAAACGCGATTAAAAATTAGGAAGATGCCCGCATTTTCGAATGAATTTTTGAAAAAATTATAGAAAAATCAGGACACCTAATAATGCTAAATAAATAATCCTGTTGTACGTATTTTATTCCAAAACGAATGACATACACTGTAGAATACTAGCTCGAACTGTTCTCGCGATATTGCACGCTTTTCAAATAAATATATCTAAAAATACATAAAAATGATCAGTAGTAAGTATCATCAAATATATAACACTTAGCAAAATGTTTGGCGATATTGGCGACTAATTTGGCGAAATATAACCAACTTGTCGATTGTATTTGGCTAAATTGACGAAAGTGTCGTCTAATTGTTAAAATTGACGCTAAAGTTTTGAAAATGAAGTTAAACTGATAAAATTGCAATTAACAAATGTAATATAATGGGGTATATTGCTTAGCAGATGTTAGCAATATTTCCACTTGGCAAATATTAATAATTTTACACGTTGTCAGCTAGAAAAGCGTCCAATGTCAGTGTACTTTTCAATATTAAAACATTGTGGTGTGGTTCTTGTCATCATTATTTCGCATTGAAAGATGTCAAATGCTTGCATTATGTAGGGAAAGTCACTTGCTGACCAGATCAGATTTTTTGCTTTTACCTTTTAGATTTGAAAACAGCATTAGTGAATTATATAACATTCAGCAGAACAAATGCAGATTAACTATATGGTCTGAAACAAAAATTTAATAGTGTTATCCAATTATTATAGCTAATATAATTTATGTGATATATGTGAAAGGTTTCACTGTGTATGTAAAAGGGAAGTATTGTAATCGCACTTCCAGCGCATATAACGATAGAACATCGATCGGCAGAATATCGATAGAATATCGATAGAACATCCTATACCGGGATTCTGGAAATCCGAAAACCGGAATTCCCGTCAAATTTTAACACCGGTATCGCTATGAAAATACTATTATTTTGATATAACCGGTATTTTAGATTTCTCAAATTATTATATTGAAAACTTACCTATTATTATTTACGATTCTTTATTTTCATTATTTTCAAAGTTCTTTATAATTATGTATTGAGAATGTATTCTTTCACGAAAATTTTCGATTTCGAGATTTTGATGCAAATATACGTTTTAAGACCTCCTGAATACGTTTTGACTATTTTTGGAGTGATGTCTGTCTGTCTGTATGTCTGTGGTCGACTTCTTGTGTACACCATAGCGGCCACAAATACTAATGGATTTTCACGAAACTTTATATCAGGCTTTGTTATTAAAAAATCTAGAACTGGATAGAATTATTTTAAATTTCGAGCAAAAACTTCGAAATTTATTTGAAATTTTATAATTTTTACTTTCCCTGCAATACATGGTAATGTATAGGGAAAGTATTGGAATCATGTCGAAAATCGCAACTCGAGTTTTCGACAGATATACACGTTTTGGGATCTCTAGAATACGAAAAAAACCATTTTTAGCGTGACGTCTGTGTGTGTCTGTCTGTGCAATGTATGTACTCCCTCTAACTCAAAAACTAATGGACCGGATTTCATAAAATTTGGTAGGTAAGTCACTTGTGTGTGACCCTGGTGCTTATTAGTTTTTGGTACGCTTCGGAATAAAACAACCCGCCTTTTTTTGCGAAATGGCCCGCAGAAATTGCATGTATCCCTTCTAACTGAAAAACTAATTGATAAAATTTTACAAAATTTGGTAGATAAGTCACTTATGGGTCACCTTGGTGCTGATTAGAGTTTGATACGATTCAAAAAGGAAGAACCTGCATTTTTTTACGAAATGGCCAGCAAAAATTGTATATATCCACTCTAACTCAACTAATCGAATAAATTTCCTAAAATTTGGAACATAGTCACTTGTGGGCAACCCTGGTGCTGATTAGATTTTGGTACGATTCGGGAAAAATGAACCTGCCTTTATTGTGAAATGGTCCGCAAAAATTGTATGTACCCACTCTAGCTGACAAACTAATTGATCAAATTACACAAAATTTTGTAGATACGTCGCTCGTAGGATACTGTGATGCTGGTAAGATATTGATACGATTTGGAAAAAAAGAATCTGCTTTCGTTTTTCGAAATGACCCGCAAATCTAATATATTCGATCTAAAATAAAATACTACATGTGCAAGATAGTGAAACTCTGAAATAAATGACTAAAATTGATGAAATATATTAATTACGTATTTGTTCTATATGTAAAATTTGACAACTAAACGAATAAATCCGACCCCATGACTATAGGATAAACCGTTCTCGAGATATTGTAGTTTTTGGAATTTTAAGAACCTGAAGAATTTAAAGTGAATTAAGTTGGCAAACGAAACGAAGATGCAATAAAAACACGAATTGGATATAATATCAGGAAATTATCCATATTATTTTCTGCAGTTAAACTCAATTTAATGCATAATGAAATAAAAAATTACAAAATGAATTTGAATCTGCAGGGAAAGTCATGTGCTGCTTACATCAGATTTTTTTAACATGGCAGCATAGGACAAAATTTGACATAATCATGCATAAAAGGGTTTCTTTATGGCCCAATAATTACGAGACTTTGTAGTTTCAATCATTTTTGTGAAAAATAGCCGCGATACAATTTTCTTGTTCGTAACGTCATTAGACCCCTTGCGGGGGGGGGGGGGGGGGCAAGTTATGTGCCCACCTGGGGGTACATTGTCAAATATGGTATTAATCGAAATATTTTGCTAAGCCCTTTGAAGTGAAGGTTAACACGTTACAATTATAATCATTTGGACCCATCATAACCGATTTTTCAAAATTTTCTTGTAAAATTAAGAAAAAAAAACTAGTAAAAATGGATTCTGTTATGCAAAAGTCGAGTTGATCCACACACCAGTTAATTTTTCTTTAGAAATGGACGGGTAACACTTTTTCGAATGTTAGCTATTTCTCAAATATTCGAACACCCCGACTAATTATTTCAAATTGTTAATAAATAATTTTTACATTTATTAAATAATATTAATCATTAGTAAACATATTAATCAATTAAAATAAAAAGTGTTAATTTTTACATTTATTAAATAATATTAATCATTAGTAAACATATTAATAAATTAAAATAAAAAGTGTTAATTTTTGCATTTATTAAATAATATTAATCATTAGTAAACATATTAAAAAATTAAAATAAAAAGTTTTGTTGTTTCTTATCCCACTTGACCGACAGCAGCATCAGATCAAGTCCATGTACCCGTGAGTCTTCAAACGATGAAGAACTACTCCAGGACTGGAGCTGGAGTACAGCTGACTCCTTTGGCATCCTATACATCACAGAATACTATATTCAGAAGATTCACTCCCATAGGACCCTATGGCAACATTTTTAACATGGGATGTCGCATAGACACTAGAGCTCGTGAGTTGGACCAACTGAACTACGATGCGTCTGCCAGATTTGGCGCGTTATCGCTCACTTGGCGATTTTTTTTTTAAACGGGAGGGGAACAAAATGTTGAGGACTGTACTTTTATAATTTTTGAAACTATAGAAAGGATCAGGATGTAAAAATACATTAATCTGCAACATAAATATATTCATTAGTTTAAGTAAATTTAAATAAACATAGTTATATATTTAATTCAAATAATCATAAAATAGATTAAAAAATAGACACATTGCATTGTCTCACTATAAAACATAATGCACAAAAAATTACAAGCTAACATACTCAAAAGACTGAAATATTATATAATATTTTCAGTCTAAAAAGTATACTAGCGTGTTGATCGTTAATTACTTGATCCTTAATTTGTTCTGGGATACTGATAATAGACTTTTTTTTTTTAAATATAAAAATATTCATATAGAAACTTACATAAATATTCATATAGAAACTTACATAAATGCAAGGTAAATGGAAGTAAGAGAGGTAGGCCATTCGTTTATGGCAACCTACGCCTCTCCAGAGTTCTTGGAATTACTGACGTCACTGGTCCCTAGCAGGACCTTTCCGAAGCATGGGAAAATGTATCGATGTTTTTAACTCTCGCGTTCCTAATGATGAAAATAAATCAAAGCTCTCAGCTTTTGGAAATAATATAAATGACCAAATACAAATTCTGAGTCAAATGCAAACGGATATTACGGAACTCAGAGTCATTTCTAAAACTTCAATATTGTCTTTCCAAAAAGGCATTCTTGTTTCAATAGCAAGCTTAAAAGAACTTTATGATGACATGAAAGAAATAATATTAAATACATAATAACAAGTAGAGCCAATCAAGATGCTTTAGAAAATATATTTTCCCAAATTAGAGGTTTTGTACAATTTTATAACCATCCTCTTACTACTGATTTCAAATCCCGACTTAAAACATTATTGCTTGGGTCTAAGCTTCCTATGCCAATAAATACAAATGAGGAAAATGACCAAGATCAAACACTAACTGCGACTTTATTTTTCAAATTAGAAGAAAAAGACGATGCAGTCAGCATCACTGCAGATATTGAGCCTCAACATGACATTCATTTCAGTCCTGATGTAAATGAAAAAAAAGCCTTGCGGTTTTTTTTTTTTTTTTTTTTGCTGGATATTTGGCATATCCACAAAGAAGCGCAGTCAGGAACTTATTCATATCTAGTGGAATCAACATCCGAAAATGACAAAAAATGGATTGAATCTTTATCAAGAGGTGGTTTAATTGTTCCACATGATACCTGGGTAGAAACAGTCACCAAATTAAAATATATATTTTTTAAACTACACGGAAATTTTATTTCTAATTCAAGAAATATTTTAGAGAACCTCCAACTGAAAATAAAAGAACAATTTCCTGAAATAGCTCTTGATGTTGTAAGAACATATACCAGAACCAGAACCTTCTTTCGAATAAGGCACATAAATGAACAGATGAAAAGAAACGCCATGAAAAGAAAAGCTGAAAGAATTTCTGGTCATTCACGTGAAGAAATGAAAAATAAGCAATGGAGAGAGAGCTTTAAATTTTAAGGTTTACTCATGACCTAGTAGTTAGGAATTGACGGGCTGCGTGTGTTAGGTTTTCATGGTTTTCCTAACATGTAACATAAATGTGAGGCAGTTTCCCTTAAAAAGTCCTCCATGAAGGCATTCCTCCTTTAAAGAATGGCCATTTTTAAAATTATCCTTCTCTCCCATAGGGGAAAATCCGTAACCCAGTCATTTGATCACTGACCTTTGTAACGCCAGAATTAGTTGAAAGATCGTGAGATCAAATCTAGTAAAATCACTAAAGAGGTATTGGGAGATATACCCCCCCCCCCCCCAGAAACCTATCGAAAACTATTGAAGCTAGAAGGAAGGATATTAGGAGAAATAGGCAACAACTCATTTCATTATCGCCCCCCCCCCCCTTTTTTTTCTGTCGACGCAATTGATTAAAACCTACTGACTGGTTGGACGTGTTAGTTTTCATTGATTTTCAAACATATAGCGTAAATAAGACACAATTTCGGTAGATGTTCCTTTATGAAAGGCATTTTCAAAATCTGGTCACAACTGAACTTATCTAATCAATATCTCGTCTTATCTCTTTACTTTTTTTAATTTTTAAATTTTTTTTATCATGAATACCCATATTCAAAAATTGCCTATCATTATATGAAATTCAGTGCTCATTTAATTTCTTGAATAATTCAATATTTTGACCATTATGAAACAATAATAATACATAATTAAAGAAAACAATTTTACTGATCTTTTATATTTTACAAAATATGATTTCCACATTTGTTCGCATTCGGAGAAGTCTTTAAATAATTGGATTTCGTACACATATCAATTTCATTATGAAAAAAAAAAATAATAATACGAGCATTTTTCTGCCTGAAATCTTTAAGGACGTCACATATTTATTTATTTCTATAATTCTGAAAACTATTTTCGAATTACATTCAGCAAGTCATTCACTGTCTTCTAATTTATTTTATCATGTCAAGTCTACAAGCATGATATTATAAAGCAGTTCGATAAAAATGGACAGGTTTTGTTGACTTATTATTCTAGTCTCAGATAGAATAATAGTGCCTTGTATTTCAGCTAAATCCTCCGATATTTTACTATGCACTTATTAAAGAAAAACTAATAACAATTTTAAAATGCAGAAAATATTTTAGCATAGTTTAAACAGCTCAATTGCTAATGTCATCGTTAGAGATGCTTAAAAACAACTCTAACAATACAGTACTAAATAAAATTTACCATAACTAGTTTTATTTAGTATTATATTCTTATATATGAATAATAAAATCTAATTTATTATTTACTCGGTAGAAATTTCAATATACTATATGATGTATATTTAAATTAAGAAAATTGCTGTGGTATTCAATGTATTTCTTATGACAGCAACGGGCTACGGACCTGTCTTTGGGACCAGTGACGTCAGTCGCGAAGGGAGGGGAGAATTCCAGCTGTTGGCGTACAATCTTTGGCCAACCTTACCTTTCAATAGACCTTGACATAAATGCACTATCGAAGTTGTGGAACTCAATCATTAATTACCCGAGGGAGGGGGGGGGTGAATTTTCCACCATAACCATAAGGCACTTAATAAAAATTTTACATAAATATATACACATACAATATCACATTCAACTAAGAAAAAGCTATCCAAATATCAATTATTTCACATTTTATAAAAATACGGAAAATATTTCTTAACTAATTATACCACTACCTCTTAAAATTTAGTCTAATCCGGCAGTAATAACACAGCACTAATTTCGTATGATGAACACATGTATACTTATATGAACACGTGTATACTTAGGAACACGTGTATACTTATAATGAACACGTATCTAGGATGGTGATAACTAAAATTATTTCAATTTTAATAAAAATAAATTACATACCCTGTAACGCAATCAGTTTTCTTTTATCAATCCATTTCTATGAAATGATCTAAGCACTTAACAAATAATCCTTTTTCACGTTACTCAAACCACGCTAGTCTGTTGTTCTAAGCACAGACTAATATTAAGCGCAGACTAATATAGTATTCTGTGGTTCTAAGTTTTCGTCGAGCGAAATAGGGTTATAACCAAGGAGTTAGTATATATGGAGGGAGTGCGGTCCTATCTTCCCCATGCTAAGCCCCGTTCACATGTACAATTTAAAGCCGGTCTTGAATAAAGTTTCTTAAAATGGTGTTACACTTTTTCCACTAATTCAAGTTTATACGTCATAATTTAGCTTAAAAACGAAGATTAAATGAAAAAAACTTTCTTTTTGACTTTTAAGAATGAATTCTTTAAACAGTTTCATGGAATAAAACATTTATATATATATATATTACAATAAGCATATATTTACAGTTTTAAAAATATATTAAATTTAATTTTGGCATATTATTTTCAATTTGATGTTTAGTTTATAAAGATCCAAGTTTAATTTATATACATTATTTAGATTTAATATATATATATAAGATTATTTTGTTTCTCATTTCCGCACATTTGTTATATTAAATAGATAAAATAATAACTTGGAATAATGAATTAAAAATAATACACTTTTTAAAAAAAAGATATATTGTTTACCAAAAATGAATGTCAAAAGCATTTAAGAAAAATTGGCCCTAGCCCTTTAAGCGGGAGTAATGGGGGTTGCACATGTGAACGGGTCTAGGATGGATCCCGGAAAATACCCTCTTTTTCACCCCAATGTTTCATGGCCGGAAAATACGGCCTTGCATGTGAACGGGGCTCTAGTAGCATGGTCAAACACGTAGTAAGGACGAGAAGGAGAAGGACTTTCATGATTTGGCGATTTATCGCCTAAACTGTGTAGTGTACTTTCTGTTTTTGTTTTAACTTTTATATAAAAGTCGAGGATGAATGGGAAGTTATTACACGTGTTATACGTTATAAGACTTCAAAAAATATATATGAAGAAAAATACGAAATGGGATTAGAATATTTTTATTACCAAAAAATTTTATTACTAAAGCAAAATTTTGTTAATGAAGTCAATTTCTTCAAACAAAATTGAACTGCAAAACAATTGCAAATAAAATATGATATGAAATAGATTACAAGTATACAAATTGAAGAATATGTATAATATATTTAAAAACAATTATAAAGTATATGAAAAAATTGTGTGCATGCTTGCTTAAAATGTAGAATTCTCCACTTTTATCCAGATAAATTTTATCTCTGAAAGTTTTGTTAGCATTATCCATATCTGCTTTGAGGCGTAATACGACTGAGTCATTCTTACATCTAATTTATTTTAATATATTGCATGCGTACCGTCAAATATAAAACAATGTAATATTTGCAATAATAAAATATATAACTTTATTTGCATTTTTTTTTGTTGTTTATAAAATGACATTTTAGAATAAAATACAAAATTATGCCTAAATTCATAAATAAGGGCTCAGATATTGAAACAGCTATGATTCTTAATCATAGCTGTTTCAATCAGCTTTTTCATCTCTTCCTCCTGACAACATCTTTATTTAATTCCCATTACCCCCTCCCCCTTCCTTTTTTTGAGTTTTTCGTGTGATATTATTTCATTTTAATTATGTTGTAATTAGTTGATGAAGATGATATATGTAGTCCTATTTCAATATAAAATTATTTCAATATAAAATTTTTACTTTTGAATCACCTAAGCTAGGTGTTTCAATAGCTTTATTTTCGTCAAATTTCTGTAATTATAATGATTTGGACTTCAATTTATATTAGTCGCACTTGAAAGACTCTGAAACACGACTTTGGTACATAAAACATGATGCAAGTAAAAATATTTATATTGGTAGAGCTGTTTCTAGATCAAAAAGCCTATTACTTAAATTGTGATCAGGAGAATGTAAGGTTCTTTTAGAGTTAAGATTTCTCATTTAATAGATTGCTAACGCGTGATCAAGAAGTCGGTGATTAAAATATTTCTTTGGGCAAGGCATATTTCTTTCTCGAGAACTAAACAAGAGTGTAATACCAAAATACTTCTTGAAAGCAGAGTTTGGTGATATATCCTTTGATATTTAATTTGTGAACAATCGAGATGTTTATATGAAATTAATTCTAACCAACATCGGCATCCATAGAATTTATCCGGAGAGGGTGGGGTGGAGGGGGGCAATCTCAAGGATAAGATTAATAACATCGACTTATTAAGTACAATTTACTCTGAACTAGAAATGAGATCATGCTCATATTTCAGATCATATATCTTTATATAAAATGCACCGAAAAATTGTGATGTAAAATCTAACTGACATTTTCAATGAATGTAAACTATTATATATTATTTTGAAAGTAAAATTTTATCATACGACACGTCTTTAAGCTCATTATCTAAACTCCCTATGTTTCTTCCCTAGTCACCCAATCTTGCCAAACATCGCCAAGTTCTACCTCGAAGGGAAAACATATGAGGATACCGAAAATAGCTCTATAACTATCACAAAAGTACTCCGAATGTTTTTTTAAAGTGTTAGAATGATATTATAAGTCTTCTGCAATATCATAAACACCAAAAATAGAGCAAAACTTCTAATAATATAGCATTAAAAGCAATGAAATTAATAGCCAAATGAAATGCACCACGCTAAAATCTATCAAAATTACTTCTTAACTATATTTGTAAGATATATAATGAAAAAAAAAACTTACCCATGGAAAGAGCAAAGTCTTCCTTTTACATGCCTTACCTTGCAGCCGTAAGCACAACAGTACATAACCATTATTTTACTATTTATATTTCTCAAGCACGCTCTCGGTCAGAAATCTCCATTGAAATGTATAGGGTGAGAGTCGGAAAAAATCGGGTTCTCAGAAAATTCGTCCTGACTACAACTCTCTTTATCTTTGACGGCGATTGCAACCTTTAAGTATGATGTGCAAATTATCGGAGTTCCTAGCCTCATTGGCTTTTACCTCCAGTTTGGGAGCATTGTGTGATACATGACATCATTTGAGCAATGGAAGTATGAGAACAGAACAGGCCCATTGGCCAGACCTTCAAAATGAAGGGGAGCTGTAGGAGCGGTGGTGCCGCCCTCTATGAGAGGCACGGGCAACCACAAGGGGGAGAGTGTGTCAAGAGTGGATGCACAAGTTTAAATGTTTAAGCATGTTATGCATGAGATCAAACCGAGCAAAGAGAATGAATACAAATAGAGACTAATGAGAAATACGGATGTGGAAGGCATGAATTTGAGTAAATCATGGCGGTTCGAAAAGAATGGACCGGGGACGCTTCCTGTGCAGCCTCGGGTCGTAGTCTGGGAGGGTAAACAGGGTTTCGTTATTAATGCTGGGGAGGTTTTGAAAAAATTTTTTGGTATGCTTTCGGATGACTTTTTTGATGGTTTTAATTTTAAAATCCCGGTGAATCACATCATTCCGGAGGTACCGGGGGGCTTTTCGAATGATCCTAAGGATGCGGTTCTGTTCTGTCTGGAGTTTGGCAATGCTAGACTTGCATGCGAATCCCCAGACAGGAAAAGCGTAGAGGAGGATGGGATTGATGATGGACTTGTACAGGAGGAGTTTATTTTTAATTTCGAGGTGGCTGGAGAAAAGGAGGTGCCCAAGGGTGCCTACCAGTTTCTTGGATTTTTTAAGAACATAGCTGAGGTGCTCGCGCCAAGTAAGCCGGCTGTCCAGATGGACGCCGAGGTACTTGACGGAGCGGCCGAAACAGACGGGTTGATTGCTGATCAGAATGGGGGGAGGGGGGAACCTGACACCGGAGAAGAATGTGGCCTGCGACTTGGAGGGGTTTATTTTGATCTTCCAATTTTCGTAGTATTTTTCGAGGGTGTGAATATGCTTTTGAAGATGCGCGTGGAGAAAGTTGAGATTACGATTTTTTGAGAGGATGCAAGTATCGTCGGCATAAAGGCAGAGGGTGGTATGGGGGGACCGGGGGGTGTCATTAATGAAGCAGTTGAAGAGGAGGGGGGCAAGGATGGACCCTTGGGGGACCCCTGCGTTTACGGGTTTAATGTCGGAGAGGGTGTTAAGGATTCTGACCCGGAAATTACGCTGATTTAGATACGAGTTTATTATGAGGATGAGGGGGGGGGGATTTCCATCTGGATGAGCTTATAAATTATTCCGACGTTCCAAGCTTTGGCGATTGCAACCCTTAAGCTCTCTCCATTATATACTACCTCGAACCTGCCACTCTCGATAGTTTCGTTTTCGCGGCGGCCATTAGAGATAGACCAAAACGAGGGTTGGCGCGCTCTTGGCGATGGTCTGGTTTGGTCTGAGCGCTTGGCGATGGTCTGGTTTGAGTCCAAGATGATTTTCAATGTTATAACCATCCAAGGTTAATAGAATTAGGTTTATATAAGATATTCTACGGACCTTGATAACCATCGAGGTTAGTATATATATACTAACTCGTTGGTATAATATTAGTCTGTGGCCATTCCATTATGCTTAGCTAAAGCACTGCAGGCAGAGGCAAAGTCAGACTTTATCCTTTGGTGCCTTGCGGTCCTCGGATCTTCTGAAGCTGCATTTTCTACCCTTTATCATGACTCGTTGGTTTAAGAATTTTGAAAATACTGCCACGTCTGTTGCGCAGGATGAAAAAAATAAAAAGTAAAAAGGCCAATAAAACTACATTCATTTTAAAATGAAACTTTTTTTATTTTAAATTTTAATTACTTTACAGTAGTATTTTCCTTTATTTTAGGTGCTCTTAACTACGATAATTAAATAATTGTAAATGTTCCTTTCCTACTGCAGATTTTTATTTAAGAAAACACGTATTTGAACACATTTTGGATCTAGTTTGCTTCTTTTTTTATCGCAGATTAAACCAAAGGTGCTGAAGAGTGACTTTTAAAAACTGGTGACGGCAGCGGAATTAAATACTTTCTTCAAGTGATGATAAAGACTGTTCTTTTCTCATTTGTCGAAAATGTTTTTATTTGGTGGAAGCAAACTTTCTTCTAGGTATTTTCGAATTTCTTCTTGAGTATCCTGAATTTTTATTCCAGAACCTTCTGTTAATTATTTTGCGACATCCGCGGTATTCGAATTTCTTCTAGTGATGTTATATTCATGATCTCGAATCTCGAATACTTTCTAATATTCGAGTATTCGCCCATCACTAATTTATTCATCATGAATACATGATGAAAATATTAATGATGGGCTGAATGATACTGCAGCTATAGCTGTTCAGAAAACCCTCAATTTTTGAAACAATTTAAAAAAAAATCCTAAAAATGTCAAGATTTTCAATAATGGTAAATAAATATTCATTTTATGCGTCATTTTTCACTAGAAAACGAATTACACTAACTTTAAAGCATTAGCATGAACCGTTTTCCAGATATTGCACATTTTTCAAATGAATACATCCCAAGAGTTACATACAATTAAAATATTAGTAAGTATCGTTCAATATACTCATATAAAGTGAGAAATCTGTTAACATCATTCTCGTGGATATAGTTCGTTTCATTCACGAGAGAAGATACTTTTTGTAATAGTTTTATATTTTGACGCCAATGAATTTGCCAATAGTCATTCATTTCACAGGATATTAATTAAATGTCAATTGCATTTCGATGACGATTCTGTCGTGAGTATGAATAAGTCATTCTGTTTAGACGCTGTCAAAAGCGCCAAATTTCAATTTATGTGAAGTTACTTCAATTCCAAAAATATTGTGCCGTAAATCTTATACATAATTCTGCGGTGAAAAAAATAAAGGCATTGCATTATGTAAGGAAAGTCATGTCCTGCCCACATCAGATTTTTTTTTATTCAATGATTATTCTAGTTAAACTAACATTGTATATGAATAAAATGAGTAAATGGTATATATGACTAAATGGTATATGAATAAATGATATGAGTAAATGATATATGGGTAAATAATATGACTAAATGGTACATGACTGATGGTATATATGACTACATAATATATGACTAAATGGCATATGGCTAAATTGTATATATGACTAAATAGCATATATGGCTTAATATAGTATATAACTAAATGGCATGTGACTAAATGGTGTATATGATTAAATGCTACAACTAAATGGTATATGATTAAATGGTATATACGATTAAATGGTATATGACTAAATGGTATATATGATTAAATTGTATATGACTAAATAGTATATGAATGTATGAGAAAGACATGCATGTCCAAAAACAGTGGAGACAGACACTCCAAATATATGTATTTGCATTGGAAAACGAGGGGAAAAAGATAATGACTTTTAAAATGCATGGAAATAATTTTAAGCCATAATGAAGGAGGACATCAACTTTTGGGACACTATCATTATAAGTGAGCTACTTAGGAGTAAAAAATCATATTATCGGTTGCATTGTTTTTATTTTAAATTTTATGTATTTTATTTATAAATTTTTGTGTATAATTCACTATTATGACCAGACTGATCATTTTATGTAAAGACTCGTACTTTATTTATTTTTATTACTTTAGAGCTTGTATGTTGATGTGAAACCAGAAACCCTTTTGCTGTTCGTCGATTCGCCTTTTCACCCTGAATTATGGATCAAGTTTGATATCTTGTACACTTCAGATTGTGGTGACTACTTTGTGTCGGAAGCGGTGTCGATCTTAACTAGATTTAATCACAGCGTCGTTAAAAAATCTACGCCTGAAATAACTGTTTTACGTAAGAAAAGCATCATGTCAAAGCACGATGACTGAACTAGATTAAAGGTATAAATAGTTACTCATGTGTCAATTTTCTTTAATGTATGCTGTAGTTGTACGAAGTTTCTGTAAAATTAATTTTCTTTGAGCGTATTTTGATTATAAGTATTAATTTATTTTGATTATAAGTATATAGTAGTAGCTATATATTTTGTAGCAGCAAGTATTATAGTATTTCTGGTAAACCTGTAGCCAGCCGTTCACGAATTATCTAGAACTTCTAGAGCTTGCTTCCCTCACCTGCTTCCTTATCACAGAAAAATATTATCACAGAATTTTCATCTAGACACCATCGGTAAGATCGAAGAACATTCTTTCCAAAGATGTTTGAACCGAATCCGTAGGACAACTTCTTAATATTTATTTTTTAAATACATCGAAATTTACATTTTTTTATGTTATCTGATACTTATTTCGCCGGAATCCAAAACACTAAAGTTATCACAATTCTATAATTTAACAAAAACTTATATATAGCGTATATCTTAGCATTCTAACAAAAAAAAATTTTAATACGTAATTTATTTTTTTGTCATTAAGCAAACGCATAAAAGCAACAAACACATTTTTCGTCGTTAACCTTTATTTCTTCCGGTGGACTTGTTCGTGGCTGCTTCAGAAGGTTTAAGCCACTCTTTCTCTCCCGATCGCTTCCTGTATGTGAAAATCGTATTAAAACATAAAATAACTAAAACACTAATTTGAATTAAAAAAATAACGAAGCGCACCTTAAGGTCTTAAAGTACTTATGTTCCAAATTTCATGACAGTACGTCGCTTATATGTTACGCTACAGATGGCACAGACAAACAGACATCTTCTTTTATTATTACAGATGGCATTGGCAACCCTGTTTCGGCTTATTACTGATCTTGGTGTTACTTATACTTCTGATTTCTCCTTTTTATTTCATATTTCTTATATTTGTGCCACATCTATAGGAAATTTGGTTAAAGAGAATTACTTAGGATTTTATAAAGATGGATACCGTTATTATTCTCTTTCATGCCTTGGTCAGATATAGGGTTGAGTATGCCTCCATTATATGGAGACTTTTTCACGCAGTTCATGTTAATAACATAAATATTATTCAAAATAAATTTTTAAAGTATTTATATTATATATAAAAAACAACAACAACTGATAGTTACTGTTATACTTTATCTGCAACCCTTCATTGAAATGTGTTTAATCTTAAAAGCTTACAGAATAGGAAATATGTTATTCTGTCTTTTTTTTCTTCAAAAATGTGTTCGATAACAAAATAGATTGTATCACTGTCTTTAAGGAAATTGGGTTTCATGTTCCTCTGTACTCAACTAGGACTATTAGTTTATTTGCTGAAAGGAGTTTTGGTATTAACATTGGCTTTTATTGTGTCATTTATAATTTTTGAAACTTTACAAAAGCTTTCCTGATAATCTTGATGTTTTTTTATTCATCTGCTACTGCTTTTAAAAATTGTTTGCTGCAAATATTTTGTATTTCATTTTATCTTACAATATTTTTATATGTATACTAGCAGTATACCCGTTCTTTGTAAGGAATCTATATAAATAAAATTGAAAATTCTGTCTGTTTATTTATTTATTTGTTTGTTTGTGCGTGTGTGTTTATCTCATCATCAAGGGAAAATGGCTGCACCGAATTGGATGAAATTTTTGGGGTAGACTTGGAACAATCCCAATTGAAATTCAGTCCATGTTTCGAGTTTCTAGAACCAGGGATTGTCTAGATATTAATAAAAATAGTACTATTAAATCTTCTATTGAGATAGCATTATGCAATGATATTTGTTCCTCAAAATTATTTGAAAAAAAAATGATATCATGTTGCTAAGAAACAGAATTAAACCCAATGAGTTTATATTTTAAAAAATAATGTTGACAGGCAACGGAATTAAAACTAATGAGTTTATATTTGAAAAAGAATATCATGTTGCTAAGCAACGAATTTAAACCCAATGAGTTAATGTACAGCAGTAACTTTTCTAATTTAAACAATTAAGAAATATAAATAAATAAATTTTCATTGGAATTGCATTTTTGATTACTGGGATTATTGATATTTTCAAATTCTTGATTTTTCAAATCCATATTTTGTAGTACGGGTATATATTCTAATACACAGGTATAATCTTATAATCTACAAAAATATAAGTAGTACTGGCATATCTTTTACTTTACGGGTATAATCATATAATCTACAAAAATATACAGTAGTGGCCAAAATTGTAGAAACCTTTTGGAAAAAGTGTATTTTTGAGGTTTGATGGCTCATAACACAACTTCTTTTGTACCAATACCATAAAGTTATATATCAATGGAAAGATAATTTAATCAAAATTATAATGCAATGGCATATGTTTAATTATCTGTATTCTATCAAAAGTTATAGCAAAATAACCAGAAAAAAGCACAACTTGGTCAGGCTTATATGTAGCTTTCCTTCATTTGAATGTAACCAATGAGCATGAGTGTTTAGAGAGCCAATCAGGTGTCATCTTATTTTGTCAATGAGCCAACAGATCACAGGACAATTATCAGTGAATTATGTGATTGCTATCAAGTTTTTTTTTTTTTTTTTTTGTTCTTTGATTTAGAGTGAGCTTGTAAAACGTAATAAAATTAAAGAAATGGCGCAAAGAGTTGACTGATTACCAAGAAACCGATGTAAAATAGTACTATTAAGTAAACAAGGCTACAGTTATAAAGAAATTGGAAGAAATATTGGGGGACATTTTTGAAGCGGTATAAGGAGACTTAATCACTACAAAACCAGACTGGTAAAGGCAGGAAAAGGTGCACAACGAATGATAGAAGAATTAGAGACTGTGTCTAGGTGACAGAAGAAAACCATTTCGGTGTATACAAGGTGAAATGGCGCAATGCAATATGAAGTTCAGTGCAAGGACTGTTTGGCGCAGACTGAAAGAATTTAGTCTAAATGCTAGAATTCCACGATAAAAGCCATTTTTATCTCTCAAGCAAATGTTGAAAAGATTAAACTAGGCTGAAACCTATGTTAACTGGAGAAAGGAATAATGGGACAGTGTAATTTAGAGTGATGAGACCAAAATCTCCCTGTTTGGTAGTGATGGCGTAAAATACGTAAGGAGAAGAATGGGAGAAGATTTGCATCCGGATTGCATTACACCTGCCGTGAAACATCCAGTTAGTGTTATGATCTGGGGTTGTATGACATCAAGAGATGTGGGCAGAATTTGCGTGATCAATGGGGATACAAATGTCCAAAGATACATAAATGAAATACTTAAGTCCAAACTGCAGTCTTCTGCACGTGATCTTTCCCAAGATAATGAAGCATTTATATTTCAACAGGATTCAGCTCTATATCATGTTGCCCGTATATGCAAAAAGTGGCTTCAAGATCATCATATTCAACTACTGGAATGGCCTGGGAATAGCCCAGACCTTAACCACATCGAAAATCTATGGAGCCGACTAAAGAAACTTGTTAGTCAGAAGCAACCCAGCAATAAAACCCAATTAACAGAAGCAATAATTCAATCTTGGTTTCACATTATAACAGCTGCAAAACTAAAAAACTTGGTTCACTCTACGGGAAAGCGCTGTAAGGCTGTAATTAAGGCTAAAGGTTACCCAACTAAGTATTAACTGACGAGGTGAGAATTTTTGTATATCTCATTTTTTCTATATATTTCACTTTTCTTCCTTATAAATGCTGTTCTATTAAAAATAATTCATAAATGATATTGTATTACAATCTTGATTAAATTATTTTTCCATTGATATATAATTTTATGGTATTGGTACAAAAAAAGTGGTGTTATGGGCCATCAAACCTCAAAAATACACTTTTTCAAAAGGTTTCCACAATTTTGGCCAGTACTGTTAAGTAGTACGGGTATATTTTCTAATACACGGGTATAATCTTATAATCTACAAGAATGGAAGTCGTATGGGTATATCTTCTAATACACGGGTATAATCTTATAATCTACAAAAATATAAATAGTACGGGTATATCTTCTAATCCACGAGAATATAAGTAGTACAGGTATATATTTTAATACAATTTTAGCGCTTTTACTTGGGTATATATTCATTCGATTTCATATTTTCTGTGAATTTGTTTAGAAACGGAATCAGGGTATTTTATTCTTCAGATCTGCCTGTGAAGATAATTTTATATAGCGAGAACAGAGATTCTTAAACTTCTTTTAGAATTCTTATATTTTAATAGAATGTTTTGAATAACGATGTTATTTAGGAATTTGCACATGATTGGGACTTTTAGTTTCTTTATATTGTATATTTCGTACGAAGAACGGGTATGCTGCTAGTATGAAATATAAAAAACGTTAAATTCACAACTATGAATATTATTATAGTATTCTAAATAATGTTGTTATTCAAAATTTTCTATTAAAATATGTAAATTAATGTTCCTCAAAAGAGGTTTAAGAATCTCTATTCTCGCTATACAAAATTATCTTCACAGGCAAATCTGAAGAACAAAACATCCTGATCCGGTTTCTAAACAAATTTATAGAAATTATGAAATTGAATCATTAAATGCTAACATGAAAGCGTTAACATTGTATAGAAATATATATATATATATATATATATATATATATATATATATATATATATATAGATATATATATATATATATATATAAGATATAATATATATATATATATATATATATATATATATATATATATATAAGATATATATATATATATATATATATATATATATATATATATATATATATATATATATATATAATACCTAATGAAACTTCTATTAGTAATAATATTTATTATTTGGATTTAAATCTAATTATAGAACCTGCTCATGGGATAGTTACTAATTTATATGATGAAAAAGATTTTTTTAAATTTAATATTAATAAATTATTACCTTTTAATTCCTGCAACTCGATTCAATTGTTTAGAAATATTATACTTAATCAGCTTTTTAGAGTTTATAGATTATCAGATAAAAAATTTCATGCTTTGCACATTAATAACCTCAAAATTACCAGTAAAATGTATCAATATCCTGCATATTTAGTAAATAGTATAGTTAATAAGTTTCGATTAGCCTAAAATTCTTATATTCTCCCCTTATTATCTTATTTTAGCCGTACTTCTTCATTCTCTTGCAATTATATTTTCATCTTTTTATCTTGAAGCTTTAACTGTTGAATTACTCATTTTATTGCTTTTGCGCAGTACAGTTTTTATTTCTCTCTTTGGCAACAGCAAATCACACCTTTTCATTTTGGCATATGGCAACATTGGCCTAGTCATATTTTGCTCGTCATGGTTGCGCTGATAAGGTGTGTTTTGAGGTATTTATGTTTCCTTTATTGTTCCAATCTATATGCTTGTCGTCCATATAACACAAGTTTATAGATAAAATCTATCTTGTGTTTCAGAAACAAGCATTTTTGTGTTCATTTCGAAGGGATATATGGACCCGAAGAGAATTTTTTCGAAATGAACGTATCGTAAGCCTAAATCTCTTCCATGTGCAAGCCTTTTTGCTTGATTTTTATGTTTCCTTATTTGCATTCCTCATTTTTGAAATTTGTTGATTGTCTTTGTCTTTATGACCTGCATTATGCTTTATTATTTCCTCTTTATGTCTTAATTTCTTTTATTTCTTTGTATTTTGTAGAAAAATTTTGGAATAGTGTATTATGAGTTACTACATACATTCTAACTTTGGATTTACTAATTTATATTTATATATATATATATATATATATATATATATATATATATATAAGATATATAGATATATATATAAGATATATATATATATATATATATATATATATATATATATATATATATATATATATATATATATATATATATATATATATATATATATATATATATATATATATATATATATATATATATATATATATATATATATATATTATTTCTGTAATACATTTTACAGTTGTGCACACAGAAACGTAGAATCAGCATTAATGAAACATGTATGGCCCTTGATAACGTACATGGTTTCAGAAATGCTTTTCATATTCATTTTATTCCTTTTATATTCACTAGATTCCATTTATTCAATTTCCAAACTTCTTGCCTAGCTCATCGTGCTACACTTGGCTTCTGATTTGCAATTTTTTTACCTTTACCTTCAGTTTACAAGCAATTTTCTTTGGTATTTCTCGGGTATATATATATTACAAGTAATCGAAAAATCTTCAATTATATATATATATATGTATATATACCTCCGCTGCTCATATTCTCGTAGATTAGAAGATATACACGTGTATTAGTAGAAGATAACTCGTACTACAATCTATGAGTTACAAAAATCGTTGCCAAAATGATGTAACAAATAGAAAATATCAATAATCCCCGTAATTTTTAAACCTGAAGGCCGTAATTGATTCCAATATATACCAAAATGAAAGCTCTAAAATTGTATGGAAAGATATACCGGTACAACTTATATTCTCGTAGACTGTAAGATATACCCGTATATTAGTAGAAGATTACCCGTACTAAATACATATGAGTTTCAAATATATTTGCTAAAATAAAACAGATGAAGTAATAAATTGAAAATATCAATAATTTTCGTAATCTTTAAATCTGAAAGCTGTAATTGATATAAACCAGTCACAAATGCAATTTCGATAAAATTTATTTTATATACATTTCTTTATTATTCAAATCGGAAAAGATTGAATAAAAATCGCCTGCTGCATAAACACATTGGATGTAAACCCGCTGCTAAGTGACATGGTATAATTTTCTTTAAATAAGTTGGCGGAAAAAATATCGTCTGCATAATGCTATCTCTACGGAAGGTTTAATTGTAAGCTTTTATTAATATCTCGACAATTCCTGGTCCTAGAAACTTGAAACATGGACTAAATTTTAAGTGGGGCTATTTCAAGGCTACTCAAAAAATTTCATTACATTCTGTTCAGCCGTTTTCCCGTGATGATGAGACAAACAGACAGACAGACAGATTTTCAATTTTATTCATATAAACTAACAGCATACCCGTTCTTCTACCCATAAAATTTCAAGAAATTCGGTGCATCTGTTTGTTTTCCAGTAATGATGAGGCAAACACGCAAACACTGGCAGATTTTTCATTTATTAATATATATTTTTTGTATTGTCTTTCATCTTGCAAGCTGATATTGGAAGTTTATCTTGTAGCATACATTTTTTCAAATGAATAAATAAATAAATAAATTTAAAAGCGAAATAAGTCATATCGTTATTGTCTTATTTTTAACCAGATAAGCTATTTCGATAGAAATATCTCAGTATATTTTATCTCAATTATGACAAGTGTTTCTCTATATCGGGGAGAAATTATTGAGTTAGTTTACTTTTGTCATCCAGTGCACACGTATAAAGGAAGTTACTGCGAAAATGGAGCAAAATGATTCCTCTAATTTTAAGCGTTGTTCTGAAGAAGATGCGAAAGGCAGTCCGAATCTGAAAAGAGTGAAAACAGAGGAACCTGATACGGAAAATGAAGAGTTGCATTTTTACAATTTATTTATTGCAGTTTTGAATTTCATTATTGAACGAGATAGCATAACTGAAGAAACTATATCTGAAGGTATAGCAGAGATCATTCAATCATTTCGATTTGATCTGGGGAATAAATTTTCTGATGTTAACTTAGCAGAGAATAAAATATTATGTGGTTATCTCTTTCGCTACGCTCCACACGGGGCTGGCCTGGTCAGAAACAGAGTGTTGGACGCCTTCAAGAATTGCAAAGTTCTAAAAAAGACTTTAAAGCAACCTGAATTGAATATACTTGGTTTAGGTGGTGGACCAGGAAATGACATAATAGGTTTCTGCAGTGCACTATATGAGTATAATTGTTGTAGCATTTTGAACATTACGGTGGTGGATTCAGTTCAGAGATGGTCATCCTGTTTGAATCTTGCAGAATATTTCATACGAGAAGATGAATTTGGAAATGTCAGCAAACTATTTCGACAGAATCCCGTGACTATGTCATTTACTAAGGCTATATTACCCGGAACGCCAAATTCCGATCCAAAGTATTTCCGAAGTCTGAAAGAAGCGGATATTATTGTAATGGCTAAACTGTTTTCTATTCTGGAGTGGAAAGATATGAAAGGTCTCAGTAAGGTAACCGTGCAATTTATATCCTTTTAATGTTAACTATTTTGATAAATTTAACTATTTAAAATTTTCAGTATAAATTGCCTTGTCAATATTCAGAAAATTAAAGTACTTCAATATATATATAAAAAAATTGGGCAATGCAATTGCAAAGACAGCATAAGACAAATATTTATATATTAGTATATATATAAGTGTAGCATATATTAGTATATGCTATACTAATATATGCTATACTAATATATTTAAACGTATTTTCATACGTTTTAATATGCAAAGGTTTATAGGAAAAGGGTTCAGTTGTTGTACGTTTCAAAATTTAGTTTAGGTTGACTATCTTTGAAGGCTGATTCTAAAACACAAATAAAATAGTATGTCTTTACGATAATTGTAACTCATCTTACAAATTCTGCATTATTATTCAGTTAACACATTAAGTCAGAGAAAAACAGCTTGATATTTTTGGGTTGATAGTAAGGATAGCTTGTTCAAACCCCATTGATTTAAACCATGCTTCTTTTTGGTTAAACCTTTTTTGGTTTAAATTATGGTTTAAACCATGATTTTTCGGGATTTTTTTACTCGTTTTCTTCCAAACCCGGTTGACAGAAAAAATTTGACTTCTTGGAATTGACAACACTCAGAGCATAATGAAAATGTGTCCCGTATTTCAGAAGCATGCGGCTGCCTAAGTCTATTGAAAACTGAAAAAGGTACAGCTGTCGGTTTAATAAACCACGTTATTTCAGAAGTGAGATTGCAGACAACTGGACACTTTTCCTTTAAACCATTACATATCTGTTTTATGCTTTTACTAACGAAGTATTTTCATTTTCAGAATTTTTAGACAGCAATTCAAGTTAATTATTGTTCCATAGCCCAAATATGTATATTTATATAGCTCAAATATTTCATAATATTAGTTTCTCTGCAACATATAGAACAAGAACTAGAACAAATGACCCTGCGTCACTCGGGTCCTAAATAAACGTCCGCTACGTACGTAATATAGATGCGCAGATAACTCTATTTTTGAAATGTCTTCTTTGAACAAAAATTATTCCCGCGCTCCGTTTTACCCATACACAACATATCAATTGTACAACGCAATTTAACACTATATAAGTGCGTCAGTGCTTTTTGAAAATCTCCTGCGCTCCGTATTTAAAACGCGTGCGTAATACGCCTTGTAACGCTAGCGTACATCGTTATGCCCTACTACGACAGCGTATTACGCATTAAATATGTTGCTGACTAAATTTAAAAATCGAGTACAGGTCTGGGAACTCTCCAGCTGAGGACATCTCTGTCTGCGATTAAAGTTAACAGCCCGGAATCTAAGTTCTTTTATCGAGGGAACTAAAAATAAAAATAAAATAAATAGAATGCTAAAAAAATAAAGTTTTCATCGAATCTTAGCGATCTTTTTGAGATACATTTATAATATTGAAATAATGGTAGATTCTAAAAGACGAAATATTATCTTTAAAATCCATGAAATTAGAAAATCACTTAATTAATTGCTCTCCTGTGTCTATACACATCTTTTGCCATCGTCGAGAAAATAATTTCCATATTTCTTGCTGTCGGAAAATCGTCTGCTGGAATAAATTGATAATAAAATGGCAAATTTTTGGTCGAATTTTGACTCTTTAAACGTTCATAACTTTTAAACTATTTTGAATATAAATAAAAATTCTCAATGCTTCGTTTCCTCTCAGGAACTCAGTTACCACCGTATCGAATCGATTTTTCGCTATATAGACAACACAGACAGATATATTACTTTCCTTATATACATAGTATAATGTATAAGGAAAGTATTGTGACAGGGTCCAAAATTCGAATTCGAGTTTTCGGCGGGATAACACGTTTCAAGCATCCCTGAACATGAATCGAACATTTTTGAGGTTATGTGTGTGTGTGTGTGTGTGTGTGTGTGTGTGTGTGTGTGTATGTGTGTGTGTGTGTGTGTGTGTGTGTGTGTGTGTGTGTGTGTGTGTGTGTGTGTGTGTGTGTGTGTGTGCGCGCGCGTGTGTGTGTGGAGACGATATCTCACGAACGAATGGAGCGATTCGAATGGAATTTGTTATAAAAATTACAATACGTGAATACTGGAAGCCTATTGTTTTTAAACGTAATCGAACGTTCAGAATTCCCTCAAATTTTCGAGTAAAATGTTGAAAAAAATCATTAAAAGCTCAAAACGTTTCGAGATATTGCACATTTTTCAAATAAATGTATCAAAAAGTCACTTAAATTTAAAAAAAAGTATTAACTATTGCGAAATAAGTTTACTTTTCATATGTAATATCATGCGATAAATTTGGTGACATCATTCTCGTGAATCTAACTCGTTCCATTCATGAGAAAAGATAGTTTGGATAATACTTTTGTAGTTGGACGCCAATAGTTGTTTTGGAAGCCAATAATTAATAGGATGCCAATATTTTTGTAGTTGCACGCCAATTTGCTATAAGAATAACATATCTCTCCATCAGTTTGGGGAAATTTTGGCGACGAATATGGCGGAATGTCGCCAACTTCGCAACTTTTTTAAATGTGGCCAAATTAGCCAAAATGTCGCCAAATTGATAAAAATGACGCTAAATCAATGTAAATGATGACTAATTGACGAAAATTCGATATCTTAGAAAGAATATAAGTATCTACTACGACTATGAGAATAACCTATCTTTCTGTTTATAACGTTTGGCGCAAAATTTTGGTGACGAATTTGTCGGAATATCTCCAACTTGCTGACTTTTTAAAAGTTGCCAAATTGAGGAAAATGTCACCCACTCGATAGAAATTCGCCAAATTGATGAAACCGGCGCTAAATCAATGACATGTAGACTAATTGATGAAAGTTCAATGTCTTGGAAAGAACATAAGAGTAGACTATATGAATAACCCATTTCTTCGTTTGGCGAGAAATTTAGCGGGACGTCACCATTTTGGAGACTATTTTAAATGCTGGCAAAGTGACAAAAATTTCGACAAATTGATTAAAATGACGCCAAATGGAAAATAATCTTTCTTTCGCAAATTCTGATTTCCGTCATATGACAGGCATACATTCTAGTATGTAAGAAATGCTCTTCTCTCCGTTTCACTGTAATACTTGCTGATGTATTTGGCAAACTTGCGAATAATCTAGTGAAGTGTAGCCAACTTGGCGATATTTCGTCGCAGATTGACGAAATTTCGTCAATTTTCCAAAAATGACGCTAACTTGAAAATGATGCCTAATTGATGAATTAATTATCAAAATATTTTAATATATGGACTATATCGCTTATTGAGGATACTATCAATATTGGTAATTGTTTATTTAGAGTTGCGCGAAATATAAGTTAATTGGGTACTTGGAAATAGTTTTACATGTTGTCATCCGGAAAACTGCCAAATGTACAATTTATTAATAAAAACACAGTACCGTGGATCTTATACATTATTTTTTACTGTAAAATGAGTAAATTCATTGCATTATATAAGAAAAGTCATGTGCTGCTCACATTAGATTTTTTTATTATGTAAAGGAAAAGAAACATTTATTAAATGCCACTACTTTCGTGATGACTACTAAAGTAATGACTACAGGGTAAATCCGGGACAGATGGAGCAATTTGTTTTAAATCAATATTCTGAGACCCATGGTGCTCAAACAAGAAACTTATGTAGTCATAATAATTTATTTACATTTAGAAAACATATGTATTATGATAAAATAAATTTTAAAATTCTTAATAAATTATTTTGTAAAGCCCTTCATTGTGGCATCTCTCCGGATGAGTCTGGCGTTACGTTGTACCATAAGGGAGACTCGCGTTTAACATAAATGAATTTTAATGGACGTACAAAATATTTTTCTTCAAAAAATATGTATATTTAAAAATTAAAAATGATAGAAAATACTGAAATTGCAATTTTGTAAAATATAAAAAAATAACTACATTCGAAAAATGTTTGCATTTTTATTTTAAACTCATATTAAGAATACAACCAACACAGACAAAATAATGGCATTAATGAACAACGGAGTAGGATAAAAATCGACTTAATAACATAATTGTGAAAATGTTACATATTTTTCAAATAACTCTTGGATGTACTCATTTCCAGGGGAGAGATGCCGCACCTCATGACTTCCTGACCTTGGATTCAAACATGGCGAAATCACGATAAAAGCACTCTACACGAAGACTATGCTTTGCTCAAATAAAAAATCCACTGACATTTTTAGAGTTGTAGCTATAATTTACAATCTGTGGTAGCACTATAAAATATTTCATAATAAATTCTACAACTCATCTTAGAGATTTATCAATTTCAGGTGAAAAAAGGCACAGGAACACAATACTTTTATCAAACATATTTGAAACACTAAATGACACACCGTCAGTGTTTATTGCATTACCATCTTACGGTAAGCTCCAGAACTAAGGTGGGTGCGCGATGTCTTTAAAGGATGCGGTATCTATCCCGGAATTACCCTATCCCTAAATAATGGACCATTTTGCAGATCCTGTCTCATGAAACTTAAAATCATGTAATAACTTCTATGAGAAATTCCTTCACGCACACTTTACTTTAGTTCGTTCTGAATTTCAAAAGTTCTTTGTGTTCGTAGATATTCTGGTTTGATTTTTTATTAACTACTTTTATATATGATAAGAAAAGGTACCCGTTGTTGCTCGGGGTTTAAAATGAGCAGTCGTGGCGCAGCTATGTATACATCAACGTTATTTACTTTTCAGGAATTCGCTGTGAGTGAAAATATTTAACTGAATTTAAGTTCATTTTGAGAAAATTTAAGGCAACTGTTTTCTGAAGGGATACGTTTTGGTAGATAAGGTGTAAATAAAGTGTGCTGTTCGTATTGAAGGCTTGTAGATAAAGTCTTTTAATTTAGTCCCAAAGTCGGCAATGTAATAGTAGAGCCTCCGTAAAATATGATAACTCACCAAATATGATGAGGGCAGCACATAATATTCCCTACAGTTTTAAATTAATTTTTTCTCCACTTCTTCCATAATCCACTGAATTGAGTTTAATTGCACAAAATGACACATATATGTATTTGAAAGTATATTCAATTATATATACAGTATTAAAACATTTTTTTATCTGGTGATTTATCGCATCATGAAACGCACGCCAGCTTGCAAAAATTACAAAAAATCATTAATTATTTGTTGGCCCCGCAAAAATAGAGTTCGTCTTATTCTTTTTGCCGTCGAAACCTACGGACAAAACAATCATTTTAGCGACAGTTAAATATATTTAGCTTTGTATTACATATTTTGAGGATTTTTGGGCGTGACAACGCCAAAGGAGGCATTATAGTAACCATTGTTGTAAGATAGTTCAAATAGAGTCAAATATTCATCCCCACTTCTATATATGTTACATGTAAAGTGGGAAATTAGGCATCGCGGAATGCCTAGGCATTCTTTACAATGCCCAAAGTGGGACGCTAAAGTATAAAATGCTTAGATTTTCACACATTTCATAGGCATTCTATAGAATGCCAAAAGGCAAATCAGCAAAGTATAAAATATTCCAACGTGTAAAATATTTAATGTCGCAAAGCGAGTCACATGACTTTCGATGTCTCTCTCCTCAGAGAGCCAGGGAGCACTTTTGGTGCCAAAATTTAAAGTGCTTTTGCATGAAAAAGGCAGTTAAGTGCAATTCAAAATGCCATTCCGGTCAACCTTGTAGCAACAAGTAGTTCAACATTGGTCTTTTTCTTTTTCTGTAGAAATATCCCGTATCTTACATTTTGTACTTCTTACATTTTCACATGCATCTTTTCAATAAAAGCCTTTTTAACATAGTTGAAAAGTGTTTATGACTTTGTTCATTCTAGTCTGTCTGTCTGTCTGTCCGTTTGCACGATAACTGCCGTAAAAGTGACTTTATCAAAAAATATGTTGTTGAGACGGTCTTTGGGACATATCGGAATATAAATTAATAATATCTCCCAATTAGTTTTGGATTGAACCCGGATTGAAAAAATGAAATACATTGAACCCTATGGAACCTAATTTTTCAAACATTTTTTAAGCGAATTTAAAATTCACAAATTTGCTTCGAAAGTTATAGGAAATATTCAAATTATCCCACAAAAAATGTGCAAAAAATTTCAGCAAAATATATTTGGTAGTTCTTTTAAATAAAAATTAAAATAATAGTTACATTCATATTATATGACGAGATCACGGGACACACTTCAAAATAAAATATGGCATTCATCTTGTGTCAAAATCGTGTTATATGTTTTTTAATTCTCGTAAAAAGCAGCATTGCCCTATACGTGACAAATGTGTTTTTAGTACTATTTTAAAGTGATTTTCTGCGATTTTCATTCTCCGTTTTTGTGTGTATGGAGCTGGGGTGATAATTTTCTCGGAAATGTTGTGTCGAGCTATTTATAGCCGATAGGTGGTCTTTAAGGGCTAGGTATATACTGGTGTATAGTACTTGATTATCGTTATTTTTGATTATATGTTGTTATTGCTATTTTGCGATATGCACATTTGAGTTTATGGCGTTTTATGTATTATTTTATGGTAAATATAATGCTTATTATTTTTAATGTAAATTAATATAAAAATATTATTTTCATGTTATAGGTAAAGATTTTGATAACGGTTTTCATTTTGCATTGGACTTATACTTTGGTCTGGGTGACCTTCTGTGAGTAATATCGGCTTACCGGGAGTGTTGCTGCGGCTCTTAAGCATGCTTTAACCGGGGAGTGGGGATCACAACTCCCCCATGGTCTCTTATGGTTCTACTCTGTTTTTATTCCTTTTGGCTATTATACATATACAATATATATATATATGTATATATATAATATATATTATATATATATAATATATATATATATATATATATATATATATATATATATATTCATATATGTATATTTATATATATATATATATATATATGTATATATATATATATATATATATATATATATATTTTTTTTTTTTTTATATATATATATATACAGTAGACCCTCCTATAACAAGGTAGATACGTTCCGTGTTACATGAATCCGTGTTGTACGAGTCACTTAGATTATACAAATACATGAGCCGTTCACAGCCCAAAGCGATTAATTTAGTTGTTATATTTAAAATAACTTTCTTTAATACTCAGGCTTAAGACACTACATGACAACAATTTTTATGGCCGTTGAATAATAAATGTTTTTTTTCACAAGAAATGTATGAAAATTTATCAATACATATTCTTTACCTTTTCTTTTATGGACTTAATCGTTTTGGCAAATGAGCGGCTCACAGTTTACTTATGCGTAAACATACACTTATACAGATACTTAACAAAGATGTAAAATAAATATTTAATATGTAAGAGTTAAAATATTTTTTATTTCTCTTCTAAACAAACAAATATTGAAATTAAAAATGTTTTGTTATTCATTTTGCGTTAAATAAAAGAAGCAGTTACACTTTTTTTGACATTTATTCACTGTCGGAGCTATCCATAATTAGGTTCCAACGACTTCCTCTTTTAAATGTTGGTTGTGCTATTTCATAGCTTGAAGATTTACTTGTTTCTTCTCTGTTATTTTCGTTGTTTAAAAGGGTATCTTCTTGTGTTTTCAACAATTTATTATTGCTACTTTCTAAATCTTCTTTTGCTTCAAAATATGGAGCTAAACAATCTTTAAATGCTTTCTTAAATTCCTCAGAGCGCTTTGTTGATGGATCGTTATTCGTAAAATGTTCTTCTAGATTTTTTGCCAATTCTAATCCTTCATTTAAGATTTCTAAAGTAAAGTGTTGCTCTCGCTCACAGAAAGTTCGTAATGAGTTTTCTTCACTACTATAATATTTTTTTAAATTTATTTAACACACTTGACTTTAAACACAGCTTAATTTATAGTATGTATGTACCAGAGATAACAGATATGTACTCCCTCTAGATGAAATAGGGTTGAATTTCGCAAAGATTTATTTTCCTAAAACTTTTTTTCCCTCAAATTTAAGTTGAATAAAATAAATCATACGATATAAAAGTTTTTTCAGACATGTTTAATGTGCATCACAACTAGAAACAAACTGAGACGATTTCCTCTAAAAATGGGGTTTCCCCGAAATTTGAGAAGCACAATGACGTTTAGTTACCAGCCAAAAGTTATTAATTATTGGACCTAAAACGTAATATAATCGAAACATCTGTCTCATTCTTTTACCGTGTTATACGAGCCTCTCTTAGCGTGTTATACGAACACAATCGCAATTTTCCCGCCGTGTTATAGGGGGTTCTACTGTATATATATATATATAAATATATATATATATATGAGCCAGCTTAGAATAAAGCTTAGAAATCAAAAACTTGGAGTCAAAGAAATTGTTCTTGTCAGAGTCCTAGCTTTAAAATTTTCACAGATGCCTAGAACGCAAATATACTGCGTGAGCTAGTGATGAAATAAAATGAAATTAAAAAATGTTTTTGCGATTATTATTATCATCGAGTCTTCGATAATGGAACAATGGGAAAAAATTTCGCCTAAGAGGGTGTCATTCTATCTTGCTGATAAAATAAATTTGACGTCAAGCATCAAGTGATTTTGCATACATACTATCAAATCTTTGCGTCTTAAATAGCTCAGGTATTTCCTTAGTATTTTCCCCTAGGGAATGTTAACATATGATGATTTGAAGAATATTAGTAATTGCCCTGAGTTCATATGTCAACCATTCCGAGGAGTGGCATGCATAAAATAAGTATCAGATTCTGAATCAGATAGAATATAGATTTAGAACTGCATTCCAGCACTACAGATAGCACATCTAATATTTAATAAAACGTTAATAAATTGTGGATTTTCAATATGTTATGAAATACTAACACTTCGGTTTAGAACGTACTTCAACATTCAGGTATAATCAACTGAATCCTATCTGATAGGTCGATTTTTTGGCATAACAGGACCCACATAAACATTGATTTGGTTAATATAATCGTAATTACTTACACTACGTTAATACTAACACTATTATAAAAACTAAAGCAACATGATGAATTAGATGGAAAGACCCCCCCCCCCCCCCCAATCTTAGACTTTCAATTTTGATGACCACAGACTAATGGGGAAAATCTGATGTGGGCAGCACATGACTTTTGCTACATAATGCAGTGATTTCATGTCTTTCATAATGCTGTACAAGATCCACGGCTCAATGTTTTTGATATTGAATTGTACAATAATATTCTGTACATTTCTGGATGTTAGCATGTAGTACATTATTTCGAAATACCAAATTAACGTGTAATTCGCACAAATCTAATTTGACATTTAGAAATATTGCTAGCATCCGCTAAGTAATATAGTTCATATATTAAAAGATTTTAATAAATTATTCTTAATTTGGCGTCAATTTTATTAATTTGGGGTCAACTTTGCTAATTTGGTGACATTTTCGTTAGTTTGAAATCATTTAAAAAATCACCAATTTGGCGACATTTTCGTCAATTTGCCACTATTTTTAAAAATCACCAAGCTGGCGATATGTGCCAAGTTAGTCACCAAGATCGCCAAATTAGTCAGCAAATACTGCAGATAGAAAGGGAACATATTAGACGATGCATATTACTTTTTATGTAATATTTTAGGTAAACTTATTTGACAAACTTATATCTCGAGCAATATCTCGAGAACAGTTCAAGCTAATACTCTAAAATTTGCATTATTAGTTTTCTAATGAAAATCTACGTCTAAAATACTTATTTTTTTCATAATTATTGAAAGTTCTGGTATTTAATGTTTTTTTTTCACAACTTTATTCAAAAATTGGGAGACCTTCTGAACATTCAATAACGTTTGAAATTAATAGAGTTCCAGTATTTTCTAATTGTAATAATCGTACCAAATTATATTCAAATTACTGCATTAGTTCGTGAGATATCATATGTATAGACTCTCTCTCACATACACGCATACGCACGCAAGCATTAACATACATACACACTAACATACATGCAAAAACGCTAACACGCATACGCTAACATGCACAGACGGTCTGGGTCGCAGAAGAAAAAGAAGAAGCAAACGCATAAAAATTGAAATTGTAGATTTCGTTTGAAGTGAGCATTTTTTTCCCCTTTCAGGTGGACACTTATCGCATGCCTGTCAAATGGTTGTGCGCGACGCACATGCTTTGGAACTCACAGTGTGGTTTATGCCAAACTTTCTCTCCTAGAGAAAGGATTCCGTTTCATTTGTTATTATTATTATCATTATTATTATATTTGCTTTCCATGGTTACGGAAAATGTTGGCTGATGTTCGGGGGGATCGGAACCATTTTGTTAGATTCGCGCTGTCGGTTGTCATTTTATGCATATGCGTGGGGATTTGGAACGAAAAGAGGATTTGCTTAAAAATAGGTGATTTGGAAATCCAGTGGTGTTATCTGTAAATGTATTTTTAAGTAGCGGGCGCTTATTTAGGATCCGTGCAACGCCGGGTAATTCGTTCCAGTAAATAATAATTTTTACGTCGAAATAGAAACCATATTCTTTTTTTTTGGATACCATATGATACTATATACCCCATCATTGGAAGACTTTAACAGACGTTAAGAAACATCTTCCCGAATGTTAAATTTTATTTATTTCCCAGTTATGAATTTCTGTGTGTAATCGGCATATAATGACCAGATCAATAATTTTACTTAAGGACTTGTTCCTTATTATCATTATTATTATTTTTTTTTTATTATTTCAGAGTTTGCATGATGAAGTGAAACCAGAAACACTCTTGCTGTTCGTTGATTCGCAGTTTCTTCCTGAAGTATGGATCGAGTTTGATATTCTGTACTCTTCGAGAAGTGGTGACTACATGATGTCGGAGGAAGTATTGGAAAAAAATAGATTTGGCCACGGCTTATCCAAATCATCCAAGGCTCAGATTCATATTTTACGGAAAAAAGCTCCACGTCAAAAATAAATTATTTTTTGTAAACTAAACTACGTTTGTAAATAAATTTAATTTTGATTTCTACTTTTATTTTGCCTATGCAGTGTTAAGTATAGGGGAAGTATTATTTCTTAAGAATTTTGGCTAGTTAATGTCAATTTTAAATGCGCCAATTCACCAAGCGATAAATTAAGTTATTTAAAAAACATTACTTAAAAATATATACTTCAAACATTATTTAAAAATTATTTCAAATTTTGGGTTTTTTTCAAAACTGTCACCTAATACATTTTTGATGCATAGAATTATTGCATAGGAGTTTCATATATACTATAAGGTATTATATATATATATATATATATATATATATATATATATATATATATATATATATTATTGGAATCTCTTTTCTATCATTGGTATTTCATATTATTATTTTATTTATGTATATATATATATATATATATATATATATATATATATATATATATATATATATATATATATATATATATAAAATTCGAACGAAATTCGGTACAAAAATTACAATCCTTGAATACTGGAAGCCTATTGTTTTTAAACGCGATTGAATTTTCAAAACAGCTTAAATTCTGGAGTGAAATTTTGAAAAAAACATCAACAAATCAAAACCTTTAATAAAGTTACGCAGATAGTCATTCTTATGTAATTTTTCGTTAGCAAACGATTGACATGAACTTTAGAAAGCTTGCATGAACAGTTATCGAAATATTTTACATTTTTGAAATAAATTTATCGAAAAATCACATAAAAAAAAAAAAAAAATTAACTATTGTGAAATATGTTCACTTTTCATATGTAATATCATGTGATAAGTTTGGTGACATCATTCTTGTAGATCTAGTTTGTTCCATTCATGAGAAATGATACTTTGGGTAATACTTTTGTATTTGGACGTAAATAGTCATTTATCTGCTATAAGAATAACTTATTTCTCCGTCTATAACGCTTGGCGAGATGTTGGCGACGAATTTGGCGGAATATTGCCAACTTGGCGACTTGTTTAAATGTTGCCAATTTAACGAAAATATCGCTAAGTGGACAAAAATTACGCTAAATCAATGAAAATGACAACGACTAATTGACGAAAATTCAATATCTTGGAAAGAATATAAGAATCTATTAGGAGAATAACCTATTTTTCCGTCCGTAACATATGGCAAAATTTTGGTGATGAATTCGTCGGAATATCTCCAACTTGCTGATTTTTTAAATGCTGCCAAATTGAAGAAATGTCACCCAATTGATAAAAATTCGCCAAATTCGCCAACCGACATTAAATAAATGAAATGACGACTAATTGATGAAAGTTACCTTGGAAAGAACCTTGATATACCTTGGAAAGAACTTGAGAGTAGACTATAAGAATAACTTATTTCTCAGTCCGTCCGTAACGTTTGGCGAGAAATTTAGCTGGACGTCGCCAACTTAGCGACTATTTTAAATTTTGCCAAAGTGGCAAAAATGTTGCCAAATTGATTAAAAGGAAGCCAAATGGGAAGTAATGTTTAGCAAATTCTGATTTCCGTCATATGACGGGCATACCTTCTAGTATATAAGATATGCTCTTCTCTCTTCTTGTCTGTAACACTTGATGATGCATCTGGCGAATTTGGTGAATAAGCTAGCAAAGTATCGCCAACTTGGTGATATTTCTCCCCAGATTGACGAAAATATCGTTAAAATTGCAAAAATGACACTAAATTAATGAAAATGACGCCTAATTGATGAATTAATTATTAAAATATTTTAATATATATGGACTATATCGCTTATTGAGGATGCTATCAATACTTTGAAATAGTTTTTTTGATAATAGTGACTTTGAAATAGTTTTACATGTTCCGGAAAATCTCCAAATATACAATTCAACGTTAGAAACACGGTACCGTGGATTTTATACATTATTTTTTGACTGTAAAAGGAGTAAATTCATTGCATTATATAAGGAAAGTCATGTACTGCCCACATCAGATTTTTTTTTAATTTGAAAACGGATTACATCATATATATATATGCTAAGATACGTCGTTTTCGAAATGATTCACGGTTCCAGCCTAATATTGAAAACAATTCAAAAATTAAACATACTGATTATTATCAAATAAATTAATATTCTGCAAGTTGTTTAAATAAACTTGATTGGACATAATTGTTTAAGAATCATCACAAGCTATTCTCGAGACACTGGAAAATTTAAAAATAAAACTAAAATAATTTCGTTAAAAGCAGCATGAAACACAAAAATAATAGTATCGACCTGTTTCGAAGGCTGTTTCTTGGCTTCGAAACCGGTCCATACTATTAGTTTTGTGTTACATGCTGCTTTTAACGAAGTCATTTTACTTTTATTATTTTAGAAGCAGTTTTAGCTGTACATATTAGAAATGTTACTTTTAAAAAGAAATGGGAGTATCTCTTGAGAAAAAAATCAAGCGATTTCCATGAAATTAGTATGCTTGGTCTTAATCGGTAAAAGAAGTCAAGCAATAAAATCAAGCTCTAATTTGAATTATTGTTGTCCCATAACATTCAAATTTGTTAATCCGAAGCAAAAGTAATGCTCGCTAAATATATACCATTTTACTTTCCCTACAATATATGACGATGTATAGCGTAAGAGTTGATAAGAAATTGAGTATTAAAATTTCAGTTTGGGATGAATTTACACGTTTTGACACTCTAGAACACGAAAAAAACATTTTTAGTGCGACATCTGACGACATTTGATGGCCAGTAATTGCAACTTTAAGTTTCTTTGAGGGCAAGGTCAAACTTACTTTGGTTTGACCATTGTAACCAAACGTATTGCGATTAAACGTGTACTGACCAATTTTAATTTGTTAGTACATATTTAATCGCAATTTGCCCCCCCAAATAAAAAAAATCTGATGTGGGCAGCACATAACTATTCATACAAACTCAAATTCATTGTGTTCTTCTTTCTTTCATAAGGCATTAAATTCAGTTTAGTTGCAAAACATAATGTGGATACTTATTTAAAATGATGCAAAATTTACAATTTTAATTTGAATTTGGTTATCATTTGGCGATGGCTGTATATTCAAATATTTTCAAGTGTTGCAAAAGCTGGGGAGGGGGGGGGGGGAGTAATAATTTAAAAATGGTTCATTCTAAAGTAATAAAAGTTGATCTTATTCGTTTCGTTATCAAAAATTATGTATAAAACAAACATTTAATCAATACATTTAAGCATATTTAATTCTTTATTTCTGATTTTAATGATTTTTATGGACTACTAGCAGCATACCCGTTCTTCGTACGGAGTATATAATATAAAGAAACTTATAATTCAAAATCATGCGCAAATTCTGTTAAAATATTAAATTTATTACTCCTGAAGAACAGTTTAAGAATATCTGTTCTCACTATGCAAAATTATCTTCACGGGCAGATCTGAAGAATAAAGCATCCCGGCTTCTTTAAAAGTAAAAATTCAAAAAATATGAAATTGAATCAATATATACAAAATAAAAACGCTAAAATTGTATGGGACCCGTACTACTTATATACTCGAATATTAGAAGATATAATTTGTATTAGTAGATTACATGTATAAATTGAAAATATCAACAAACCCGTAATCTTTAAACCTGAAGGCAGTAATTGATTTCAATATATGCCAAAATGAAAGTGCTAAAATTATATAGAAAGATATACCTGTACTACTTATAATGTCGTAGATCAGAAGATATGTCCGAGTGTTAGTAAAAAATTACCCGTATTAAAATATGAGTCTCAAAAATCTTTGTCAAAATAAAGCAGATGACATAATAAATTGAAAATATCAATAATACCAGTAATCTTTATACAAGAAGATCGTAATTGATTCCAACATATGCCAATATATATCAAAATATATCCCAATATACCTGTACTACTTATATTCTCGTAGATTAGAAGATATGCACGTGCATTTGTAGAAGATTACTCGTACAACGTACTATATATGAGTTTCAACAATTTTTGTCATAATAAAACAATGGCATATTAACTTGAAAATATCAATAATCCCTGAAACAATAATCCCTGAAAATATCAATAATAATAATGCGTAACCTGAAGACCGTAATTGATATTATCCAGTCAAATATGTGATGTCAATGAAATTTATTTTATATACATATCTTTATTATTCAAATCGGAGAAGACTTAATAAAAATCGTATGCCGAATAACACATTGGATTTACATCCATTTCTAAACGACATGATATCATTTGCTTCAAATAAATTGATGGAAATCATATCGTCTGAATAATGCTATCTCCATGGAAGGTTTGGCGACAGATTCGTCAATTTAGTGATAATTTAAAAAATCGCCAAATTTATCGCCAAGTGGGATTGTAGAATTGATAGTCCGATTTTGCGACAAATTCACGAAACATCATCACAATACTATCCCCTAACAAAACACAATTAATTTAGTTTATTAAGCGCAATTTTATCAATTTCATGATATTTTTATGGATTCACAAACATTTTTATCAATTTGATAATATTTTAAAAATTCGCTAAATGAGTTATTAAGTAAGATGGATGGACTAATCGACAAATGCTACCGAAACATCATTTCAGTACTCTCTTCTAAAAAAACAAATTCAATTTCATTGATTTGCATCGTATTTATCAATTTGATGACATTTCCGTCAATTTGGTAAAATTTATGAAAAGTTGTCAAGTTAGCGATATTCCGCCAATTTCGTAGCTCTGAATTTGCAGATCTGAAGAATAAAACATTCTGATCCCGTTTGTATATACTAAAATTGTAGTAGAAGATATACACGTTTTACTCTTTTTCTCTTTCAACAATCGGATAAATGAATTTATTGGGTAAACACAATATATGAGTCTATTAGCTAAACACAATATAAAAATTTAAAACTCTTTGCCAAAATAAATGAAAGTGATGTACGCAGTCCGCAATTAATATAATAAAAAGAAAAATCAAACCGTTTTTTTCTAAAATATATTTTTATATCCATTTATTAATTATTCAAATCGAAAAAATAATAATTAAAATTAACAGACAGAGTTAATTTAATTGCGTTTCTGAGCAACATGATATAAGATAGAATCTTCCTCAAAAACTGCGAAATTAAATAACCATTTTGATTTCTTTATACTTTTCATTATTGAGTAAAAGCTTGTGACAAATAAACCATGGAGAGAGATTTTTCATTTAAATTCATGTTTCAAACAATTCATGTTTTCAGGAAGTGACTAATTAGCGCAAAAAATCTCCCACCAAACTCAGAGATAAAGTTTTAATTCACTTTCAAACGATTTTCAAGCTTCTCGTTTGGATAAACCACGGAGTTAGAGAGTAGAACTCCTAGGAAAAAGTTTCGTTTTTCATTAATATCTCGACAACCCCTGGTCTTACAAACTCAAAACTTGGACTAAATTTATGGGGGGCTATTTCAAAGCTATCCGCTAAATTTCATTAAATTCGGTTGAGCCATTCTCCCGTGATGATGAGACAAACAAAAGTTTTTTTTCTAATATCTCGAGAACCACTGGTCTCAGAAACTCAAAACATGGACTAAATTTTAAGTGGGGTTAGTTTCAGGCTACCCACAAAATTTCATCAAATTCGGTTCAGCCGTTCTCCCGTGATGATGGGACAAACAAACAGACAGACAGACATATAGACAGATAGACAGACAGATTTTCAATTTTATATATACAGACTAGCAGCATACCAGTTCTTCGTACGGAATATATAATATAAAGAAACTTATAATTCGCAATCATGTGCAAATTCTGTTAAAATATTAAATTTATTGCTCCTAAAGAGAAGTTTAAGAATATCTGTTCTCACTATGCAAAATTGTCTTCACGGGCAGACCTGAAGAATAAAACATCCTGGCCCCTTTTGTAAGCAAATTTACAAAAAAAAAAAAAAAAAAGGAATTGAATCAATATATGCCACCCCGTACTACTTATATTGTCGCAGATTAGAAAATATGCCAGTGTGTTAGTAGAAGGTTACCCGTATTACAATATGAGTCTCAAAAATATTTGCCAAAATAAAAGAGATGAAGTAATAAATTGAAAATATCAACAATCCCCGTAATCTTTAACCAGAAGGTCGTAATTGTTTCCAATATATGCCAATATATATCAAAATATATGCCAATATACCTGTACTACTTATATTCTCGTAGATTAGAAGATATATCCGTGCATTTGTAGAAGATTACTCGTACAACGTACTATATATGAGTTTCAACAATTTTCGTCATACATAAGCAATGGCATAATAACTTGAAAATATCAATAATCCCTGAATCAACAGTCCCCGAAAATATCAATGATAATAATGTTTAAACCTGAAGACCGTAATTGATATTATCCAGTCAAAAATTCACTATCAATGAAATGTATTTTATATGCATATCTTTATTATTCAAATCGGAAAAGATTTAATAAAAATCGTATGGCACATAACACATTGGATCCGTTGCTAAGCGACATGATATCATTTGCTTCAAATAAATTGATGGAAATCATATCGTCTGAATAATGCTATCTCCATGGAAGGTTTGGCGGCATTTTCGTCAATTAGCGATAACTTAAAAAACCGCCAAATTTATCGGCAAGTGGGACTGTAGAACTGATAGTCCCATTTTGCGACAAATTGACGAAACATCATCACAATACTATCCCCTAACAAAACACAATTTATTCCATTTATTAAGCGCAATTTTATCAATTCCATGATATTTTTATGGATTTATAAATATTTTTATCAATTTGGTGATATTAAAAAAATTCGTTAAATGTGTCACTAAGTAGGATAGATGGATTGACCGACAAATGCTACAGAAACATCATTTCAGTACTCTATTCTAAAAAAACAAATTTAATTTAATTGATTTGCATCATTTTTATCAATTTGGAGACATTTCCGCTAATTTGGTAAAGTTTAAGAAAAGTTACCAAGTTAGCGATATTCCGCCAAATTCGTAGCTCTGAATTTGCAGATCTGAGGAATAAAATATCCTGATCCCGTTTGTATATACTAAATGAAAACACTAAAATTGTATAAGATACACCCGTTCTACTCTTTTTCTGTTTCAACAATCGGCTAAATGAATTTATTGGGTAAACAAAATATATGAGTTTATTAGCTAAACACAATATATGAGCTTGAAACCTCTTTGCTAAAATAAATGAAAGTGATGTACACAGTCCGCAATTTAAATAATTAAAAGAACAATCAAACCGTTCATTTATAAAATATATTTTTACATCCATTTATTTATTATTCAAATAGAAATAATAATAATAAATATTAACAACACATTTAATTTCATTTCGTTGCCGAGCAACAGATCTTCCTCATAAAATGCGAAATTAAATAGCCATTTTGATTTCTTTATACTTTTCATCGTTGAGTAAAAGCTTGTGAAAAAGATAACCCATGGAGGTATATTTTTCCATTTAAATTCATGTTTTAAACAATTCATGTTTTCCGGTAGTGACTAATTAATGCAAAAATCCTGCACCAAACTCGGAAATAAAGTTTTATTTCATTCTGACGTTTTAAACAAACGATTTTCATTCTTTCCGTTTGGATAAGCCACGGAGTTTCAGAGTAGAACTCTTAGAAAAAAGTTCCGTTTTTCATTAATATCTCGACAACCCCTGGTCTTATAAACTCGAAACTTGGACTAAATTTAGGGGGGGGGGGGGACTATTTCAAGGCTATCCACAAAATTTCATTAAATTCGGTTCAGCTGTTTTCCCGTGATGATGAGACAAACGAAAATTTCGTTTTTTACTAATATCTCGAGAACCACTGATCGTAAAAACTCCAAACCACCATCATGGAGGTAAAAGTAAGGAGTTAAATCTTCATATTAAGAAAACGCCAATATCGTTTGAGACAATCATTCAGGTGGCGCTGGGATAAGATAAGTAGTCTTGTATTGTATGCATTTCAATAGCGAAAGACCTAAAATATTTATTTAAACTGTCAATTTTGTAAAAATTAATTATTAGTACAACGCAAAGAATAACTGAAGCAATAAAGAATATTCCTACATATTCAAAATTCTTTTACTTTCCAATCTATTGTTATCTCCACATATTCTGTACTCTATCCTACAACTATGAAAAAATACTGGTTAATTATACTCATAATTAAAGAATCCTTAATTTAAAAATTATTTAAAATACATATACTAAATATTACGCCTTTCTATAGTGTCAACTAACAATACCAACTACTTTACAAACACTAGCGACACCTAGATATAATTCTCAAAGCATTATGACATTTTCAAGCATTTCATCCATAGGAGTTTTATCTCCTCCTTTCTAACTCCATGGGATACATATACGTACATTGCACAGACGACTGAAAATTAAGGATTCCTGTTGCAGAGTGCCCGAAATGTGTAGATCTGCTGAAAAATCAAGTCATATTTTCGACCCTATTCCAATACTTTCCCAATACATTACCATATATAGGGAACCCATATTACCCCTTATTTTACCTCCATATCCCAAACTCCAACTTGTTTGGAAGTGTTAGAATGTTAGATAATTCAAGGGAATCTATATCATGAAGTTGTTGGCAGAATAACTGGACGCAATTAAGGATGTCTGGTCGATTCCTGATTCGGCTGATTGTTATTTTAAGGGGGAATTAAGTTTAGTCTGCAAGACTTCTTCACGCGGATTTCGACGCATATACTGAGAAAATATAACAAATTCACCAAAATAAGCACTTTAAGTTAGAAACATAAAATAAATTACTGCATAATGCAATTACTAGCATTTTTGCAATATTATGGTCTACTTAGGTTATATATATATATATATATATATATATATATATATATATATATATATATATATATATATATATAATATATATATATATATAATATATATATATAAGTACAAAAAACCCATCTCTAGCATATCTCTGTTACAAATAAATAACTATAGACCAAGACTAAGGATAACAAGAAAGATCAATTATGCATAAAGCATTGATTATAAAACACTTCAATGCAATTTTATTTAAATATCTCTAAAATGCGATACATTCCTCGGTAATATTTTAAAAATTATCACAATACTACATTAATTTATTATATTTGAAAACTTAAAATTTCATCGAAAAAAATGAACTTCATTCAAATGACGGCATTGAAATATAAATTGCCTGGTTTAAACATCTCTAAAATGCGATACATTCCTCGGTAATATTTTAAAAATTATCATAACGCTGCAATAATTTATTATATTTGAAAACTTCATCGATAACAAATGAAATGTATTCAAATGACGTCATCGAAATATAACACGCCTGGCTCTCTCTATAAAAGCAGAATTTCATTCATAACCATTTTTTCATTCATTTCATTCATCACATTACTATAATAATTTATTTTATTTAAAAACTTAAGACCATGGAGATACAAGTAATTAAACTCTATGCTTAACTTCATCCAAAAAATCGTCCTTCTCTCTGTAAAATCAATGAATATTTCATTCATATCAGCTATATTGCAGACTCCATGAGCTAAAAAATTTTGCGTTAATGAAATGCAGCAATTCTTATACAATTCATTCTACATACTTCGCTGTTTACATTTTCCATAAGTGAAAACTAGGCTTCGTTGTAGAAATAATCAAATTTGGATGATCGTTTAAATTCAAATATATTGTAATTGCGTTGTTTCGGTATGTAGATGCACAGAATTTAATCAAAAATAAAGCGGTTTTAGGTCAGATAATAATAAATATGAATTAAAAAGAACTTTAAAAATCACGATTTTGACACAAGATGGAGACCATATTTTATTTTGAAATGGGTCACGTGATCTCTTCATATAATGGTCACGTGATCGCTTCATATAAAAGGTGTAATTATTATTTTAATTTTTATTTAAAAAACTACTGAATATATTTTGCTGAATTATTTTAATATATTTTATGGGATAATTTGAATATTTCCTAAAACTTTCGAAGCAATTTGTGAATTTTAAATCCGCTTAAAAAACGTTTGAAAAATTAGGTCCCATAGGGTTCAATGTATTTCATTTCTTCAACCCGGGTTTAATCCAAAACTAATTGGGTGATATTATTCATTTATATTCCCATAGGTCCCACAGACCGCCTGAAAAACATACTAAAATTTCATTTTGATAAAGTCATTCTTACGGCAGTTATCGTGCTAACGGACAGACAGATAGACAGAATGAACAAAGTCATAAAAACTCTTCAACTTCGTTGTAAAGTGCTAAGAATAATAAAGTTATAAACACTTTTCAACTTTGTTGTAAAGTGTTGACAAAGTCATAACCACTTTTCAACTTTGTTGTAAAATGTTAATAAAAATAGAAGGTAACTTATCACTATAATGGAAAGAGGGGTAAAGAGAAAAATATTATATATATATATATATATATATATATATATATATATATATATATATATATATATATATATATATATATATATATATATATTATATAACTTAAGTGGCTCAATATTACTAAGATGTCAGTAATTGCACATTGCAGTTATTAAGTTTATTAATTTATTAAATTCTCGAAAGTATAAGAGTAACAAGAAAAATCAATCATGCATAAATCATTGATTATGAAACACTTTCCAACTTCAATGCAATTTTATACAAACATCTCTCAAATGCGATACATTCCTCGGTAATATTTTTAAAATTATCCCAATACTACATTAATTTCTTATATTTGAAAACTTTATCGAAGAAAATGAACTTCATTTAAATGACGGCATTGAAATATAAATTGCCTGGTTTAAACATCTCTAAAATGGTATACATTTCTCGGTAATATTTTTAAAATTATCATAACACTACAATAATTTATTATATTTGAAAACTTCATCGAAAACAAATGAACTTTGTTTAAATGACGTCATCGAAATATAAATCGCCTCTATATAAAAGCAGCATTTCATTCATAATCATTTTCCCAATCGTTTAATTCATCACAATACTATAATAATTTATTTTATTTAAAATTTTAAAAATTGTTATCTACCATATTTATTTTAAAATGTGAAACCTTTCTCATATATAAAATAATTAAACTCTTAGAAAGATGTTTATTATATAATATATCTCTTTTTTCTTTCTGGAGGATATAAGGAGAGTCAGAATTTAATTAAATTTCTTTTTCTCCCTATATTAAATAATTTTTATTTAAAACACTACCTAACATATTTTACTGAAATTTTTATTATATATTTTATGGTATAATTTGAATATTTCCTAAAACTTTCGAAGCAATTTTTGAATTTTAAATTTGCTTAAAAAATGTTTGAAACATTAGGTTCCATAGGATTCAATGTATTTCATTTTTTCAATCCGGGTTTAATCCAAAACTAATTGGGTGATATTATTCATTTATATTCCCATAGGTCCCACAGACCGTCTGAAAAACAACTAAAATTTCATTTTGATAAAGTCATTTTTGAGGTAGCTATCGTGCTGACGGACAGACAGACAGACAGAATGAACAAAGTCATAAACACTTTCAACTATGTTGTAAAGTGTTAAAAATAAGAAATTTCGTGTATAAAATTTCTCGCATAATTGATTTTCGTATACTCAACGCTTCATATTCACTTATTTAAAAAGAATTCATATATCGGAAAAACATGGACAAAAAAGTTTACCTGGGAATATTTTAGAAAATAATTTTCACATTTTTCCAGCGTTGAATACACCTATAAGGCTTTATATGGCTCACCAGCTTCACTAGTTCAGTCCTTGTTTTTACATTAATTTAATAAAAACAAGAAAGATCAATCATGCTTAAAGCATTGATTATGAAACACTTTCCAACTTCAATGCAATGCCATTTAAACATGTCTAAAATGCAATATATTCCTAAGTAATATTTTAAAACTTATCACAATACTACATTAATTTATTATATTTAAAAACTTTAACCTTCATCGAAAAAAATGAATTTCATTCACATGATGGCATTGAAAAGTAAATTGCCTGGTTTAAACATCTCTAAAATGAGATACATTCCACGGTAATATTTTTAAAATCATCATAATACTACAATAATTTATTATATTTGAAAACTTCATCGAAAACAACTGACATTCATTCAAATGACGTCATAGAAAAAATAACACGCCTGGCTCTATCTATAAAAGCAGCATTTCATTCATAACATTTTCCGAATCATTTCATTCATCACAGTACTAAAATAATTTATTTTATTTAAAAACTTAAGACCATGGAGCTACAAGTAATTAAACTCTATGCTTAAAACTTCATCGAAAAAAAATCGTCTTTCTCTCTGTAAAATCAATGAATATTTCATTTATATCAGCTATGCAGACAGTATGGGCTAAATAATTCTGCGTTAAAAAAATACAGCAATTCTTATACAACTCATCCTACATATTTTGCTGTTTACATTTTACATAAGTGAAAAATAGGCTTCGTTGTAGAAATAATCAAATTTGGATGATCATTTAAACTCTAATATATTGCCATTGCGTTGTTTCAGTATGTAGATGCCCAGAATTTAAGCAACAATAAAGCGGCTTTAGGACGAATATAACACTCAATATGAATTAAAAAGAACTTTAAAAATCACGATTTTGAGACAAGATGGATGCCATATGTAACACTTTACAACAAAGTTGAAAAGTGCTTATGACTTTGTTCATTCATTCTGTCTGTCTGTCTGTCTGTCCGTTAGCACGATAACTGCCGTAAAAATGACTTTATCAAAATGGAATTTTAGTATGTTTTTCAGACGGTCTCTGGGACCTATGGGAATATAAATAAATAATATCACCCAATTAGTTTTTATTGAACCCTGGTTGAAAAAATGAAATACATTGAACCTTATGGGACCTAATTTTTGAAACATTTTTTAAGCACATTTAAAATTCACAAATAGCTTCGAAATTTTTAGGAAATATTCATATTATCCCATAAAATATATATAAAATTTCAGTAAAATATGTTAAGTAGTTTTTTAATTAAAAATTATTTAATATAGGGAAAAAACCAATTCAATTAAATTCTGACTTTTGGGATATCCTCCAGAAAGAAAAAAAAGATATATTATATAATAAATATCTTTCCAAGAGTTTAATCACTTTGTACATGAGAGAGGCTTCACATTCTAAAATAAATTTGGTAGATAACAATTTTTAAAATTTTCTTTTAATTTTTATAACTCTTCATGATATACTTATTTGATGGCATTTTTAATGCACTTTCCTACGTCCTAGAGAGTTAAAATTTATTACACAGCTTAAATTTGTTGAACATTTTATTCTACAAAAATTTGGTGGATCTTTAAATATAAATCATACATTTTTTTCGAAATGGCCTGCAAATAATCCCCGTTCACTTCTATAAATCATTTTTGTAATATTGTTAAAAATTCTGATGTGGGCAGCACATGTCTTTCCCTGCAGACTCATATTCACGTTCTCTTTATTTCTTCAATAATAATTTGAGTTCATCTGCACAAAATAACAGCCATAAGTATTTTAAATGACGTTGAATTTGCACGTTAAACTTAAATTTGGTTCTCATTTGATAGCTGGACTTTTGTTAAAGGTGGTGTAGCGAAAACGCGAAAAAACTAGAATATCTCAAGAACGGCTAGTCTTAGAGTAATAGAGTTAGTCTTATTCTTTTTGTTGTCAAAAATCACGTAGAAAATAGGAATTTAATTGATATAATTGAGCACACGTAGTCCTTTATTTTTATATTTAACGATTTTTGCGGGCCATTTCGCAAAAATAGCCCGTTCCTTTTTCCTGAATCGTACTAGAATATCCTACAAATGATTTATGTACGAAATTTTGTTAAATTTGGTATATAAATCACTTGTAGGTCATTGAAATATTATACACCAAATTTTGTTAAATTTGTTCCATTAGTTTTAGCTAGAGTGGATAAAGGCAATTTCTGCCGGCCATTTCGCAAAGAAGGCAGGTTCTTTTATTACGAATCGTACTATAATCTAATGAACATCAGGATTTCCCACAAAAAACATACCTACCAAATTTCATGAAATTCGGTCCATTAGTTTTTCAATTAGAGTGGATGTAATATCCTCACAGACACACAGAAACATACACAGATACACTCTTACACACTCAGACGTCTGGGCGCGGTAGCCCATTGGTTAGCGCGCTGGAGTTGCACTCGGTAGGCCCGGGTTCGATTCCAGCCACTGCCAAAACTGCCGCCGTGTTCATGCGGAGTACGATCACGTTAAACATGTGGGTCCGAAAGTCCTTCGGAGAGGTTGGTGGTAGGGGAAGGAGGGTAGGGTCACTGTGGATGCCTCCCCCACTTGGTTCCGGTCTAAATTGGGTGGCACTTCCCGACCGTCCAAACAGTTACCTTACACCTTTCTGGTAGGTCGGACGGTCTGGGTTTCAACAACAACAACACTCAGACGTCTTCCTAAAAATAGTTTTTTCGTATTCTAGAAGTCCCAAAATGTGTAGATCCTTCGAAAATTCGAGTTTCGATCTTCGGCAAGATTCCAATACTTTGAATACACACACACACATATATATATTATCTGCGTATCTGTGTATTATCTGCGTATCTAAATTCCGTGCCTATGCAATTACAATAGTTGTGATTTTAAATGATCCCTAAACTTTTATTATTTCTTCAACGAAGCCTAATTTTAACTTATGCAGAATGCAAATATCTGAAGCGATTGCAAGGTGAGTTACATAAGAATTGCTGAATTTTTTTCACACAAAATTATTTAGCTCTGGAGTCTGGAATAAAAGTTATATGAATGAAATATTCATTGATTTTGCATAGAGAGTCAAATGATTCATATTTCGATACAGTTTTAAATGTTTAAGTATAATACCTTACTGTAGTACTCTGATAATGTAAAAGATATCACCACTGAATGTATCACATTTTAAAATTTTTTAAATGAAATTGCATTACAGTTGGAAAGTGTTTCATAATCAATGCTCATGCATGATTGATCTTTCTTGTTAACACTTTACAACAAAGTTGAAAAGTGTTTATGACTTTGTTAACACTTTACAACAAAGTTGAAAAGTGTTTATGACTTTGTTCATTCTGTCTGTCTGTCTGTCTGTCTGTCTGTCTGTCTGTCTGTCTGTCCGTTAGCACGATAACTGCCGTAAAAATGACTTAATCAAAATGAAATTTTAGTATGTTGTTCAGACGGTCTATAGGACCTATGGGAATATAAATGAATAATATCACCCAATTAGTTTTGGATTGAACCCGGGTTGAAAAAATGGAATACATTGAGCCTTATGGGACCTAATTTTTCAAGCATTTTTTAAGCGGATTTAAAATTCACAAATTGCTTCGAAAATTTTAGGCAATATTCAAATTGTTCCATAAAATATATAAAAAAAAATCAGCGAAATATATTCAGTAGTTTTTTAAATAAAAATTAAAATAATAATAACACCTCTTATATGAAGCGATCACGTGTCCATGATATGAAACGATCACATGACCCACTTCAAAATGATATATGGCATCCATCTTGTCTCAAAATCGTGATTTTTAAAGTTCTTTTTAATTCATATTGAGTGTTGTATCCATCCTAAAACTACTTTATTTTTGCCTAAATTCTGTGCATCTACATACTTTAACAACGCAATGACAATATATTTCAGTTTAAATGCTCATACAAATTTGATTATTTCTACTATTAAGCCTATTTTTCACCTATGTAAAATGTAAACAGCAAAATATGTAGAATGAGTTGTATTAGAATCGCTGTAATTCTTTAACACAAAATCATTTAGTCCATGGAGTCTGCATGGCTGATATGAATGAAATATTCATTGATTTTAGAAAGAGAAGGACGATAATTTTCGATGAAGTTTTACGCATAGAGTTTTACTTACTTGCAGCTCCATGGTCTTAATTTTTAAATAATATAAATTATTATAGTATTGTGATGAATGACATGAATGGGGGAATTATTTATGAATGAAATGTTGCTTTTATAGAGAGAGTCAGGCGTGTTATTTTTTTATAACGTCATTTGAATGAATTTCAGTTGTTTCCGATAAAGTTTTCAAATATAATAAATTATCGTAGTATTATGATAATTCTAAAATTATTACCGAGGAATGTATCACATTTTAGAGATGTTTAAACCAGGCAATTTATATTTTAATGCCGTCATTTGAATGAAGTTAATTTTTTTCGATGAAGGTTTAAGGTTTCAAATATAATAAATTAATGTAGTATTGTGATAAGTTTTAAAATATTACCGAGGAATGTATTGCATTTTAGACATGTTTAAATAAAATTGCATTGAAGTTGGAAAGTGTTTCATAATCAATGCTTTAAGCATGATTGATCTTTCTTGTTAACACTTTACAACAAAGTTGAAAAGTGTTTATGACTTTGTTCATTCTGTCTGTCTGTCTGTCTGTCTGTCTGTCTGTCTGTCTGTCTGTTAGCACGATAACTGCCGTAAAAATGACTTAATCAAAATGAAATTTTAGTATGTTGTTCAGACGGTCTGTAGGACCTATGGGAATATAAATGAATAATATCACACAATTAGTTTTGGATTGAACCCGGGTTGAAAAAATGAAATACATTGAGCCCTATGGGACCTAATTTTTCAAACATTTTTTAAGCGGATTTAAAAATCACAAATTGCTTCGAAAATTTTAGGTAATAGTCAAATTGTTCCATAAAATATATAAAAAAAAATTCAGCTAAATATATTCAGTAGTTTTTTAAATAAAAATTAAAATAATAATTACACATCTTATATGAAACGATCACGTGACCATGATATTAAACGATCACATGACCCACTTCAAAATGAGATATGGCATCCATCTTGTTTCAAATTCGTGATTTTTTAAAGTTCTTTTTAATTCATATTGAGTGTTGTATCCATCCTAAAACTACTTTATTTCTGCCTAAATTCTGTGCATCTACATACTTTAACAACGCAATGACAATATATTTGAGTTTAAATTCTCATTCAAATTTGATTATTTCTACAATTAAGCCTATTTTTCACCTATGTAAAATGTAAACAGCAAAATATGTAGAATGAGTTGTATTAGAATTCCTGTATTTCTTTAACACAAAATAATTCAGTCCATGGAGTCTGCATGGCTGATATGAATGAAATATTAATTGATTTTATAAACAGAAGGACGATATTTTTCGATGAAGTTTTAAGCATAAAGTTTATGAATTGTAGCTCCATGGTCTTAATTTTTAAATAAAATAAATTATTATAGTATTGTGATGAATGAAATGGAGAAAGTTATGAATGAAATCCTGCTTTTATAGAGAGATCCAGGCGTGTTATTTTTTCTATGACGTCATTTGAATTAATTTCAGTTGTTTTCGATGAAGTTTTTAAATAAAATAAATTATTATAGTATTGTGATGAATGAAATGGAGAAAGTTATGAATGAAATCCTGCTTTTATAGAGAGATCCAGGCGTGTTATTTTTTCTATGACGTCATTTGAATTAATTTCAGTTGTTTTCGATGAAGTTTTCAAATATAATAAATTATCGTAGTATTATGATAGATTTAACAAGAAAGATCAATCATGCTTAAAGCATTGATTATGAAACACTTTCCAACTTCAATGCAATTTTATTTAAAAAAGTCGAAAATGCAATACATTCACGCAATACATTCGCAATACATTCATTCATACAAATTCATACATACAAATGCAATACATTCATTTAAAACTTATCACGATACTACATTGATTTATTATATTTGAAAACTTAAACCTTCATTGAAAAAAATGAACTTCATTCAAAAGACGGCATTGAAATATAAATTGCGTGGTTTAAATATCTCTAAAATGCAATACATTCCACGGTAATATTTTTAAATCTATCATAATACTACGATAATTTATTATATTTGAAAACTTCATCGAAAACAACTGAAATTAATTCAAATGACGTCATAGAAAAAATAACACGCCTGGATCTCTCTATAAAAGCAGGATTTCATTCATAACTTTCTCCATTTCATTCATCACAATACTATAATAATTTATTTTAATTAAAAATTAAGACCATGGAGCTACAATTCATAAACTTTATGCTTAAAACTTCATCGAAAAATATCGTCCTTCTGTTTATAAAATCAATTAATATTTCATTCATATCAGCCATGCAGACTCCATGGACTGAATTATTTTGTGTTAAAGAAATACAGTAATTCTAATACAACTCATTCTACATATTTTGCTGCTTACATTTTACATAGGTGAAAAATAGGCTTAATTGTAGAAATAATCAAATTTGAATGAGAATTTAAACTCAAATATATTGTCATTGTGTTGTTTTAGTATGTAGATGCACAGAATTTAAGCAGAAATAAAGTAGTTTTAGGATGGATACAACACTCAATATGAATTAAAAAGAACTTTAAAAAATCACGAATTTGAAACAAGATGGATGCCATATCTCATTTTGAAGTGGGTCATGTGATCGTTTCATATCACGATCACGTGATCGTTTCATATAAGATGTGTAATTATTATTTTAATTTTTATTTAAAAAACTACTGAATATATTTAGCTGAATTTTTTTTTATATATTTTATGGAACAATTTGACTATTACCTAAAATTTTCGAAGCAATTTGTGAATTTTAAATCCGCTTAAAAAATGTTAGAAAAATTAGGTCCCATAGGGCTCAATGTATTCCATTTTTTCAACCCGGGTTCAATCCAAAACTAATTGTGTGATATTATTCATTTATATTCCCATAGGTCCTACAGACTGTCTGAACAACATACTAAAATTTCATTTTGATTAAGTCATTTTTACGGCAGTTATCGTGCTAACGGACAGACAGACAGACAGACAGACAGACAGACAGACAGACAGACAGACAGACAGACAGACAGACAGACAGACAGACAGACATAATGAACAAAGTCATAAACACTTTTCAACTTTGTTGTAAAGTGTTAAAAATATTACCGTGGAATCTATTGCATTTTAGAGATATTTAATCCACGCAATTTATATTTCAATGCCGTCTTTTGAATGAAGTTCATTTTTTTCAATGAAGGTTTAAGTTTTCAAATATAATAAATCAATGTATTATCGTGATAAGTTTTAAAATATTACCGAGGAATGTATTGCATTTTCGACTTTTTAAAATAAAATTGCATTGAAGTTGGAAAGTGTTTCATAATCAATGCTTTAAGCATGATTGATCTTTCTTGTTTATTTTGAAGTGGGTCACGTAATTATTTCATATCATGGTCACATGATCGCTTCATATAAGAGGTGTAATTATTATTTTAATTTTTATTTAAAAATCTACTGAAAATATTTTGCTGAAATTATTTAACACTTTACAACAAAGTTGAAAAGTGCTTATGACTTTGTTCATTCTGTCTGTCTGTCTGTCTGTCCGTTAGCACGATAACTTCAGTAAAAATGACTTATTCATAATTAAATTTTAGTATGTTGTTCAGACGGTCTGTAGGACCTATGGGAATATAAATGAATAATATCACCCAATTAGTTTTGGATTGAACCCGGGTTGAAAAAATGAAATACATTGAGCCCTATGGGACCTAATTCTTCAAACATTTTTTAAGCAGATTTAAAATTCACAAATTTTTTCGAAAATTCTAAGTAATATTCAAATTGTTCCATAAAATATATAAAAAAATTTCAGCGAAATATACTCAGTAGTTTTTTAAATAAAAATTAAAATAATAATAACACCTCGTATATGAAGCGATCATGTGCCCATGATATGAAAAGATCACATGACCCACTTCAAAATGATATATGGCACCCATCTTGTCTCAAAACTGTGATTTTTAAAATTCTTTTTAATTCATATTGAGTGTTGTATCCGTCTTAAAACCACTTTATTTTTGCTTAAATTCTGTGCATCTACATACTGAGACAACGCAATTAAAATATATTTGAGTTTAAATGACCATCCAAATTTGATTATTTCGACAACGAAGCCTATTTTTCACTTATGTAAAATGTAAACAGCAAAATATGCAGAATGAGTTGTATTAGAATTGCTGTATTTCTTTAATACAAAATTATTTAACCCATGGAGTCTGCATAGCTGATATGAATGAAATATTTATTGATTTTACAATGAGAAGGACGATTTTTTTTCGATGAAGTTTTAAGCATAGATTTTAATTACTTGTAGCTCCATGGTCTTATTTTTTAAATAAAATAAATTATTATAGTATTGTGATGAATGAAATGAATGGGAAAATGTTATGAATGAAATGCTGTTTTTATAGAGAGATCCAGGCGTGTTATTTTTTCTATGACATCATTTGAATGAATTTCAGTTGTTTTCGTTGAAGTTTTCAAATATAATAAATTATCGTTGTATTATGATAGTTTTAAATATATTACTGAGGAATGTATCGCATTCTAGAGATGTTTAAACCAGGCAATTTATATTTCAATGCCGTCATTTGAATGAAGTTCATTTTTTTCGATGAAGGTTTAAGTTTTCAAATATAATAAATTAATGTAGTATTGTGATAAGTTTTAAAATATTACCGAGGAATGTATTGCATTTTAGACTTGTTTAAATAAAATTGCATTGAAATTGAAAAGTGTTTCATAATCAATGCTTTAAGCATGATTGATCTTCCTTGTTTATTTTGAAGTGGGTCACGTGATCTTTTCATATCATGGTCACGTAAGAGGTGTAATTATTATTTTAATTTTTATTTAAAAAACTACTGAATATATTTTGCTGAATTTTTTTGTATACTTTATGGAATAATTTGAATATTACCTGAAATTTTCGAAGCAATTTGGGAATTTTAAATCCGCTTAAAAAATGTTTGAAAAATTAGGCCCCATAGGGTTCAATGTATTTCATTTTTTCAACCTGGGTTCAATCCAAAACTAATTGGGTGATATTATTCTTTTATATTCCCATAGGTCCTACAGATGGTCTGAATAACATACTAAAATTTCATTTTGATTAAGTCATTTTTACGGCAGTTATCGTGCTAACGGACAGGCAGACAGTCAGACAGAATGAACAGAGTTATAAACACTTTTCAACTATGTTGGAAAGTGTTAAAATTGTATTGTTTGTTCTAAGCTCAGAAAATTATTTGCATTGTTCGCATGGATGTGACTCATGGTGATGGCAGACAGAATGAACAAAGCCATAAACACTTTTCAACTTTGTTGTAAAGTGTTAAATATGGCATCCATCTTGTGTCAAAATCGTGATTTTTAAAATTATTTTTAATCCATATTTAGTGTTGTATCCTTCCTAAAACCACTTTATGTTTGCTTAATTTTGGTGCATCTACATTCTGAAACAACGCAATTACAATATATTTGAGTTTAAATGATCATCAAACTTAGATTATTTCTTCAACGAAGCTCAATTTTCACTTATGGAGAATATAAACACTAAAAGATAAGGATGAATTGTATAAAAATTGCTACATTTTTTTAACGCAAATTTATTTGGTTCTAATGTCTGCAACACAGCTGAAAGGAATGAAACTTTCATTGATTATACATAGAGAAGCAGACGATTTTTTTCGATGAAGTCTTAAGCATAGAATTAAATTACTTGTGCCTCCATGATTTTAAGTTTTTAAATAAAATAAATTATTGTAGTATTGTGATGAATGAAGGGAATGGAAAAATGTTTATGAATGAAATACTGCTTTTATAGAGAGAACCAGGCGATTCATGTTTCGATGACGTCGTTTGAATAAAGTTCATATGTTTTCGATGAAGTATTAAGTTTTGAAATATAATAAATTAATGTAGTATTGTGATAATTTTTAAAATATTATCGAGGAATGTACCGCATTTTAGAGATGTTTAAATAAAATTGCATTGCAGTTGGAAAGTGTTTCAAAATCAATCTTTTATATATGATTGATCTTTTTTGTTTAATTTTAGGTTATTTTTTTTTATAAATTTACTTGTAAAATGTGCAATATATTTAGAAAGGCTCATGTCAACGTTCTGAAGTTTATGTTAATCGTTTTCTAATAAAAAATTACATTAGAAATGATTATTTGCGTAACTTTATTGGATGTTCTTATTTTTGGATGATTTATTTCAAAATTTTATTTCAAAAATTTAGGTGCGTTCCACACATTGGATTCCGTGAAAAAACACTAAGCTTTCAGTATTCACTGATTGTGATTCTTGTACCAAATGTTGGAAACGCTGCATTCGTTCGTGAGATATCGTCCACCAAAATCTTTAAAATCTAAAATAAAAAACAACGTATGCTCAAATAAATGGATTAAATGCTTGTTTTCTACGCAATGTTTAACGATAAATTGAATAAGACCAACCTCATTACACTAGGAATAACCGTTCTTGATATATTTTAGTGTTTCGCATTTTCGCTATGCAACCTATGAAAATAAGTACAGTACCAAATGAAAACGAAAATTGTATTTCAAGTGCAAATTCGGTGTAATTTTAAATAGTCATGAGTGTTATTTTGTGTAATTAAATTCAATATAAAGAAAAAAGAGAACGTGAATTTGAGTCTGTAGGAAAAGTCATGTGCTGAACAAACACATCAGATTTTTGCATTCCATGCAATTTATGGTAATGGACAAGGGAAGTATTGATTCATGCCGAAAAGTGCAACTCGAGTTTTCGGCAGATCTGCATGTTTTGGGACCTCTAGAACACGAAAAATCTATTTTTAAGAGTGACGTCTGTGTGTTTGTCTGTCTGTCTGCGTGTGTCTGACTGTATGTGTCTGTCTGTGTGTGTCTGTCTGTGTATCTGCCTGTCTGTCTGTCTGAGTATCTGCCTATCAGCGTGTCTGTGTGTCTCTGTCTGTGCCACGTTGGTAGAATTCCCTGGTATTCCATGATAGCAAGAATTCCCTGTATACATTCTAGCTGAAAACTAATAGTTCCTATTTTACAAAATTTGGTAGATAAATCCCGTATGGGTTACGCTAGGTCTGATTTAATTTTGGTGAGATTCGGGATAAAATAACCTGCCATTTTTTGCCGAAATGACCCGCAAAAATTGTCAAAATACTGATGTGGTCAACACATGATTTTCCTTATATAATGCAATAAATTTACTCATTTTACAGTAAAAAAATAATGTATAAGATACACGGTACTATGTTTAAAATGTTGATTTGTGCGATTTTTCGGATGCCAACATGTAAAAATATTTCAAACTACCCAATTCACTTATACACTCTTTTACAAAATAAAAAAAAAAAAAAAAAAAACGAAGCACCGCACCCCTAAAAAATAATCCAATCATCTCGAAATTTCACATACACAATTCTTTATACCAAGTATGCATATGATTAAATTTCTAAGGCCAATAAGTGTTAAATTCGGTCATAGCGCGCGTTTCTACTGCCAACTAGCATCCTATAAAACAGGTTAAATATGTGGACGGTTTATCTTCGCTCGTTATCGGCATTGCAGTTCCGTGGAGACAAAACCAAGAATGCCCTTACAACGTTTCTGAAGACCTTATATGCAATTGGACGAGTTCAAAAGTGGTCATATAGTCGGGAAGCGTAATGCTGGCTGGTCATATGTAATGCGGCTGTTAGCGAATTACGGAATTTGGCGAACGTAGTGAGACGGAGCTGGACCCAACTGGCATATTGCGCCTGCCCCAACTTTCACATTTCGCCTGCGTAGCAGGTGGCACTAAAGTTCTCACGGAGGGAGCTCAGTGAACGTTGCAAGCAGGGGTTGGGGCCCAATCGCCATATTGCACCTGCGTAGCAGGTGGCACTAAAGTGCTTGCGTAGCGAATTCAGAGAGCGTTAGCAAGTAGAAAGCGAAGCCTACTGACTCGAGTGCTAGCGACTATAGCGAACAAAGTGTGAAAGTGTCAGTGAGCACAGGACAAGTAGGTGGTCGTGTAAGGCAGCCGGATTGAAATAGCTCGCGAAGTGAATTCCAGGGCTGGTGAATATCAATTAATAAGTGGCGCTCCCCAACCGGCGTATTACGTCTGCGTAGCAGGTTTCACTAAAATGCTCGCAAAACGAGCATAAGCGACTCGGTGACGAGGCGATTGACGGGGGTTGGCGATCGTAGCGAGCAGGGAGTGGATCTCAACGGGCATATTACGACTGTCCCAACGGGCGGATTACGCCTGCATAGTAGGTGGCACAAAGTGCGAGTTGGAGGCGAAGCCTCCCGATCCGCGAAGCGAGTTAAGGGGTTAGCAAGGTAACAGGGGCGAGGTAGCGAGTTAAGGGGTAGCGAGGTAAGGGGTTAGCGAGATAACAGGGGCGAGGTAGCGAGTTAAGGGGTAGCGAAGTGAGGGGTTAGCGAGCAGGCGGCGGAGCACCCTAGTGAAAGAAAAAAAATGCATTTGTGTCTGTAGGGAAATCCATATGCGATCCATATCAGATATTTTTCATGCTTTAGTCTGGCAATGGCTTATTTTAAAAAAGGGTGGAAATATCTAGTTTTAAATAAGTTTTATTTCTTAGTTTCGTGAATGCTGACATCATTTAAATATTCACTTCGCGTGATTCAAAGCTCTTTGTGTTTCAAAGATATACCCATTCTATTTCTACGATACAATTTTGGCGTCTCATTCTCGACTCTATGAGTGTTAAACCTTAATATGATTTTCTGGAAATCCAGTGTTTCAAGAGTAGCGTCACGTTTATGTATTGGCCTGATTTATTTATGGACATGGGTTTTGAATTGAAATACTTTCCGCTGGAATTTTTATATACTTATTTGTAATTTATGATAATTTTTGTATTGGTATATCCAATTTATCTTATGAAAATTTCTATTCACGATTTCGAGTTCTATGAAAGCTTATGCCTGTCAATTGCTTAATATTGCCACAGATGATGGGCATTATGATGGCTGAAAGTGCTATGGCATTTTACAAAAAAAATTCTGTACGTAAAGATGGTATTTAAATACAGTTTGCAAAAGTTGTAGATTTTGATGTATGATTTATACTATTACCTAATAATTTTTTAAAAATACTCCCCACCTTGGAAAAAATTTCCCAAATTGTAGGAAAGGAGTAAAAATACCCCTTATAAGTAGTTTGTGAGAATTTCCGGTCATACAATGCTTTGTCAGACGTCGTATTATTACAGTATTATGTTATGGGTCGTATAATAAAAATTTTGTTACAAAATCCTGTATCAACTATGTTTTGTTAGGGAATCAACTATGTTTTGTTAGCAAAAAAAAAAAAAAACGAAGCACCATGAAGAAAGTGACTGTTTTTATTGAAATTAAATATGCGTACAGCTCATACACAGGTAATGAAATGCTTACAAAATCAAGGCTGCAGGACCCATCAACTATTAGCAATTGCACATTGAATTTTCAAATCAGTAATTGGTGAAACCCCCTTTGGCGGCAATACATGCTTGATTACGTCTAGATAAGGAGTGATAAAGTTTCCTAATGTCATCCTGCCATACATTCTGCCAGTCATTCCTTAATTGTTGCTCCAGATCTGCTACATTTGGGGGGACCCGAATCTGACAGCCTATGTTCCATACATGCTCGATTATCGAAAAGTCTGGTGACCTTGCTGATCAAGGAGCAGTTTCAACAACACGGAGACAGTCCATATATATGCGAGCCATATGTGGCGTGGCATTATCTTGTTGGAAAATAGCCCCATAATGACATGACATGAAGAGTAACGCAAACGTCCGCAGGATTTCATCAACATATCGTTGAGCAGTTAAAGTTGTACAGTCTTAAGCATCGCAAAAGCAGAACTAGCAAGAAACATCAAAACAAAGTTTTATTTAAGACAAAACAAATGCATGGCGGCAATGAAGGCTCCAAACGAAGTTAAAATTTGCAAATTACTTCAATAATTTTAGGAAATATTCGAATTATCTCATAAAATATATAAAAAAAATATTCAAAATATGTTCGGTAATTTATTAAATAAAAATTAAAATAATAATTACATCCATATAATATGAAGAGATCACGTGATCCACTTCAAAATAAAATAACATCCATATTTTATTCCAGAGTAAAAATCGTGATGTTTGAAGTACTTTTACATTTATATTTCGTGTTGCATCCGTCCTAAAACCACTTTATTTTTTCGTACTTTTTGTGCCTCTATATTCTGAGCGAAAGCAATTATCATATTTTTGAGTTTAAATGATCATCAAACTTTGATTATCTGTACAACGAAGCCCAATTTTAATGGATGCAGAATAATAACAATTGATTGTAAAGATGAGGTGTATATGAATCGCTTAATTTTTTTTCACGCAAAATTATTTAACTCTGGAGTCTGAAATAAAAATGTATGAATGAGATACTCACTGCTTTCACACAGAGAACCAGACGATATATATTTCGATGACGTCATTTTAATAAAGTTCATTTTTTTTTCAATGAAATTTTATGTTTTTAAGTAAAATAAATTATCATAGTTCTGTGATAATTAAAAAATATCGCCGCTGAATGTATGGCATTTTGCATTTCAGTTGGAAAGTGTTTCATAATCAATGCTTTATGCATGATTGCTATTTTTTGCTTATTACATCCGAGAGGCAAAGTGACGTAAGTTTTATTAAAATCCCTCGGTATCATTTCATGAAAATAAACTTTTGTGTTCTAAGGTGCTCGGAACGTTTAGATCTGTTAGACATCCGCCATGTCCGGCCAACGGCCGTACCGTGCTGAAAACACAGGTTCTCGTTAGATCACTCAAGTCAGGCAGCATCGGGCGTGGTAAGAACTTGGGTGGGTGACCACCTGGGAACACCGCGTGCTGTTGGCACATTTCGGACGCGATAACCCGGTGGTTTGCGCGCTGGATTTGCACGCTGCCAAAACTGCCGCCGTGTTCATGCGGAGTACGATCACGTTAAACATGTGGGTCCGTAATTCCTTCCGAGAGGTTGGTAGTAGGGGAAGGAGGGTACGGTCCCTGTGGATGCCTCCCCCACTGGGTTCCGGTCTAAATTAGGTGGCACTTCCCGGTCGTCCAAACAGTTACCTTACACTTTTCTGGTAGGTCGGACGGTCTGGGTCTCAACAACAACATCCGCCAAGTACCGATTTTCAGCACGATTTCAATACCTCCCCTATGTATTACCATGCATTGTAGGAGACATAAAATCGCGCACACTTTATAATTTTATTAACATGCTAAATAGGAAAATATAACTCCGTAATTTTATTTCCGCGCGCAGCTGAATGACTTAATCGTTTAATTTTTTTACGATTTTCAGTAAAAGATATAAATTAGCGTTTTCTATTACTTCTGAGAGGCGAAGTGGTGTTAGTTTTTGCAAAATACCTTTGAAAACCACTAATTCGTTTCCTTTTTGAAAACCCTTAATCCAAATTTTCAATTTTTCCTTCAATCTGAAACTTGGGATAGATCGAGATTTTTAGCCAGCGTGGAAGTTTTAAACATTATATCTGTCCCTTCGCATCTTACACTTGATTTCAAATTTTCAAATTAGATTTTTCAAAAACAAATAATAGATTTCTACCAGAATTTTTTTAAAACAACGCAACAATGTTATATAAATTGGTACTGAATATTGTATTATGAGTTACAAGGTTTATGCAGAGTTTCTTGCTGTTTAAACGTGTTCGCGTGAAGAGCTAAATACTGAACGTACTTCTGTGAAGTATATATGATTTATATACATATGTATACATGTATACATATGTATATATGTAAGGGTTCTTATGCATGAACTTCTGAAACATGGTGTCTCGGCAGTTAGTTAGTAGGAAATTAACGGAGCCCTCTTGCCAGGTATGGACTCGGTGTGATGGCATTCCCATGATTGCTGCCACGAGGGGTGTGACAGGGGAGTAGTTGATACCTGTGTAGGACGCGGTTCCCAAATAATAGTATGTAGATACAAGTAGTTAGATGTAGTACAGCATAAATGTAGTAGTTAAATACAGTATGAAATTTAGGTAGTTATATAGAATAGGATTAAGATATTTAGGCGCAGTTCCCATGTCACTGCATTCAAGACTTATTGGTCTGGGGGTGGCATGTGGGAACCAATGGTTCCCGATCCAGATATAGAACAGCATAAATATAGTAGTTAAATACAGTATGAAATTTAGGTAGTTATATAGAATAGCATTAAGATATTTAGGCACCGTTCCCATGTCACTGCATTCAAGACTTATTGGTCTGGGGTGGCATGGTGGAACCAATGGTTCGAGATCCAACTATGTTTGGGAAGTTCTAGCGTAAGAAATGGAATGGGGCTTCTTTTGATTTTGTGGCGGTAAGCGGAGCGTTACGAAAAATGTAAACACTTAGGACGGTTATACCCCGAAACTCTCTATAATAAGCACTCTGATATGGGCAGCACATGACTTTCCTTGTACCCAATAAATTTTTCCATTCCGGATGACAACATGTACCCAATAAAATTAAATTTCTCGCAACTCTAAATAAACAATTATCAAATATTGATAGCATAGTCAATAAGCAATATAATCCATATATTAAAATATCTTAATATTTCATTCATCAATTAGGCGTCATTTTCATTAATTTAGCACCATTTTTGGAATTTCGACAAAACTTTCGTCAATCGGAGGCAAAATAATCGCCAAGTTGGCGATACTTCGTAAATAATTCTCCATGTTCGCCAAATGCATCATCAAGTATCACTGACAAACGGAGAGAAGATCATTTCTTATACACTACGATGAATGATGACGGAAATCAGAATTTACGAAACATTACTTCCTACTATATAGCGTTATTCTTATCAATTTGGTGACATATTTGTCACTTTGGCAGCATTTAATATAGTCACCAAGTTGGTTATGTCCCGCTGAATTTCTCGCCAAGCATTACGGACGGAGGGACCGAGAAATGGGTTATTCTTATAGACTACTCTTGTGCTTTTTCCAAGATATTGTCCTTTCATCAATTAGTCGTCATTTTCGTTGATTTAGCGTCACTTTATCAATTTGGCAACATTTAAAAAATGTCGGCGGAATGTCAACGAAGTTGGCGACATTCCGCCAAATTTGTCGCCGAAATATCGTCAAGCGTTATGGACGGAGAAATAAATTATTTTTATAGCAGATAAAAGACAATTGACTTCCAAATACAAAAGTACTACCCAAAGTATATTTTTCCATGAATGAAACGAGCTAGATCCACGAGTATGATGGCACTAAATGGATACCATGATATTACATATGAAAAGTGAACATACTTCTAAATAGTTAATATTTTATTTTATTTTATGAAATTTTTTTATACATTTATTTGAAAAATTTCCAATATCTCAAGAACATCTAAAATTTATGTTAATCGTTTTCTAATGAAAAATTACATAAGAAATGACTAATTATGTAACTTTGTGAAATATTTGATTTTTTGATGACTTTTTCAAAATGTAACTCGAAAGTTTGCGGGGTTCTGAATATTCGATTGCGTTTAAAAACAATAGACTTCAACAATAGACCAAATATCGTTTGAATCGCTCCAATCGTTCTTGAGTTATCGTCTTCACAGACTCACTGGCACACACATACACCACACACACACACACACACACACAGACTGACAGATATCATCTCAAAAACGTTTGTTTCGTGTTCAGGTATGCTTGAGACGTGCTCTCTCCTTCGAAAACTCTAATTCGAAATTTCGGCCAGTAACAATATTTTCCTTATACATTTTACTAGATATATAAAGAAAGCAAAACTACGTATTCTCAAATATATCAATTGAATGCTTGTTTTATATGTAATGCTTAACGATGAAAAGAATAAGTCAAACCCCATTACACTACGTCTAGTCGTTCTCAAGATTTTTTTTTTCACATTTTCTCTACGCCATCTCTTAAATTAAGTCCTGCCCACGCCAGAATTGCATTTTCTCTGCAATACATGATAATGTATAGGGAAAGTATTAGAATTATGTAGAAAATCGAAACTCGAGTTTTCGACTGAACTAAGCATTTTGGGTCCTCTAGAACACGAAAGAAACTATGTTTAGCGTGACGCCTCTGTGTGTGTATGTGCGTGCGTGTGTATGTGTCTGTGTGTGCAATGTATGTATCCACTCTAACTCAAATACTACAGGACCAAATTTCGTAAGAAATTGGTAGGCATGTAAGTACTTGTGTGTGACCCTGGTACTGATTAACTTTTGGTATGATTCATGCTAAAAGAACACGCCTTTTTATGCGAAATGACTCGCAAAAAATGTCTGTATCCACTCTAGCTAAAAAAATAATTAATAAAATTTTACAAAGTTTGATAGATAAGCCACTTGTTAGTTACATTGGTACTAATTAGATTTTGGTATAATTCGGAAGAAAAAGAATGTGCCTTTTTTTTAGAAATATCCCCCAAAAGTCATCAAAATATAAAATAACAAGAAAGATCAATCATGCATAAGCATTGATTATGAAACACTTTCCAACTGAAATGCAATTTCATTTAAAAAATTTTAAAATGTGATACATGCAGTGGTGATATCTTTTATATTCTCACAGTACTACAGTAATGTATTATACTTAAATATTTAAAACTGTATCGAAATATAAATTATCTGATTCTCTATGCAAAATCAATGAATATTTCTTTCATATAACTTGTATTCCAGACTCCAGAGCTAAATAATTTTGTGTGAAAAAAATTCAGCAATTCTTATGTAACTCACCTTACAATCGCTTCAGATATGTGCATTCTGCATAAGTTGAAATTAGGCTTCGTTGAAGAAATAATAAAAGTTTAGGAATCATTTAAAATCACAACTATTGTAATTGCATAGGCACGGAATTTAGATACACAGATAATACACGGATACGCAGGTAATATATGTGTGTGTGTGTGTGTGTGTGTATGTATTCAAAGTATTGGAATCGTGCCGAAGATCGGAACTCGAATTTTCGAAGGCTCTACACGTTTTGGGACTTCTAGAACACGAAAAAACTATTTTTAGGACGACGTCTGTGTGTGTAAGAGTGTATCTGTGCATGTTTCTGTGTGTCTGTGAGGATATTACATTCACTCTAATTGAAAAACTAATGGACCGAATTTCATAAAATTTGGTAGGTATGTTTTTTGTGGGAAATCCTGATGTTCATTAGATTATAGTACGATTCGTAATAAAAGAACCTGCCTTCTTTGCGAAATGGCCGGCAGAAATTGCCTTTATTCACTCTAGCTAAAACTAATGGAACAAATTTAACAAAACTTGGTGTATAATATTTCAATGATCTACAAGTGATTTATATACCAAATTTAACAAAATTTGGTACATAAATCATTTGTAGGTTATTCTAGTACGATTCAGGAAAAAGGAACGGGCTATTTTTGCGAAATGGCCCGCAAAAATCGTTAAATATAAAAATAAAGGACTACGTGTGCTCAATTATATCAGTTAAATTCCTATTTTATATGTGATTTTTGACAACAAAAAGAATAAGACTAACCTCATTACTCTAAGACTAGCCGTTCTTGAGATATTCTAGTTTTTTCGCGTTTTCGCTACGCCACCTTTGTAACATAAGTCAAGGCTATCAAATGAGAACCAAATTTAAGTTTAACGTGCAAATTCAATGTCATTTAAAATACTTATAGCTGTTATTTTGTGCAGATAAACTCAAATTATTATTGAAGAAATAAAGAGAACGTGAATATGAGTCTGCAGGGAAAGACATGTGCTGCCCACATCAGAATTTTTAACAATATTACAAAAATGATTTATAGAAGTAAACGGGGATTATTTGCAGGCCATTTCGAAAAAAATGTATGATCTATATTTAAAGATCCACCAAATTTTTGTAGAATAAAATGTTCAACAAATTTAAGCTGTGTACCAAAGTTTAACTCTCTAGGACGTAGGAAAGTGCATTAAAAATGCCATCAAATAAGTATATCATGAAGAGTTATATAAAATTAAAAAAAAATTTGAAAATTTGTTATCTACCAAATTTATTTTTAAATGTGAAGCCTCTCTCATATACAAAGTGATTAAACTCTTGGAAAGATATTTATTATATAATATATCTCTTTTTTTCTTTCTGGAGGATATCCCAAAAGTCAGAATTTAATTGAATTTGTTTTTTTCCCTTTATTAAATAATTTTTAATTAAAAACTACTTAACATATTTTATTGAAATTTTTATTATATATTTTATGGGATAATTTGAATATTTCCTAAAACTTTCGAAGCAATATGTGAATTTTAAATTTGCTTAAAAAATGTTTGAAAAATTAGGTCCCATAGGGTTCAATGTATTTCATTTTTTCAACCCGGGTTCAATAAAAAACTAATTGGGTGATATTATTTATTTATATTCCCATAGGTCCCACAGAACATCTGAAAAACATACTAAAATTTCATTTTGATAAAGTCATTTTTACGGCAGTTATCGTGCTAACGGACAGACAGACAGACAGAATGAACAAAGTCATAAACACTTTTCAACTATGTTGTAAAGTGTTAAAAAATTACCGAGCTCCTATATCGTCTACAACATACAAGTTGGATGCTTTGTGCTCTCAGAAAAACTGGCCTAGTCTTTCCGCCCTAGTTGCTCATCTTGAAAGAGAAGCTGTTAGATCAGCAACCACAGCGCGAAGTGAATAAAACCTACAAGGTTTCTACATTCTTGCATATAAATAGATTTGCTGAAGTAAGTCAGCAGATCAATAGACAGTGTTTGCGAAGAATTTACCTTTATATGCATTTTACATGGATAAAGAAAAAATTGTGAGATATTGTAAGATGCAAACAAAGTACGCTTACTCCTGGGAAATTTGGGTAAAAAGAACATCATGCATCGTATAATATAGTTCCTCAAATTCGGGCGATATATAAAACAACAAGCATATGCACATGTTCGACGATTTTGGTTAGTTTGCGTAATTCTCGTTTTAATAAATTACGTTATTTTAAAATATCTTTTTGTAATAATAACACTTTATACACAATATTTTTGTCATATTTTATAACTTTCAGCTGATTAATTAAATTTTAAAGCAGAGTAAAAGTTATATATGTTCACCGAAGATTCGGTTAGACCTAACTCCATAAGCATACAGTTAGGCCTACCGGACACCAACGCGGCCATTTGAGGAAGAGAATATCAAAACCGATTTAATGAAATAATTTTGAGTCTTTTTACTAAGGTCAGTAGTACTAATGCAATTTATACTACAAATATTCTTTTACAAAATATCTTTGACAAAAAAAAAAAACAGTTTACATTTATTAGCTTTAAATAAATAAAAATTTTCCCGTGATTTTTCACAAGTACTCAGTAGTAGCTATATAAGAATGTCATGTATCATCAAACGCTTAAAAGGCAGTTTTTTATTTTCCTTATACTCATGAATAGTACAACGTATAGGGAAAGTATTATGACGGGGTCGAAAATTCGAATTAGAGTTTTTTTTACAGAAAAACACGTATTAAGCGTCTCGGAACTGGAATTGAGCGCTTTTGAGGCGATGTCTGTGTGTGTGTGTGTTAGTGGGGTCTCCCTGAGTCTACGGGCACGATATCTCACAAACGAATGAAGTGGCTCGAAAATAATTTGGCACGATTTTTACAATCGGTGAATACTGGAACTGTACTGATTTTAAATGTAATTGAATATTCGGAAGACTCCTCCCCCACCCCCACCCCTCTCCTTCATTCCAATTTTCGAACGAATTTTTAAAAATATCGTTAAAAATCATAACCTTCACCAATAAAAGAAAAGTAATCGTTTCAGACGGATTATTTTTACTAAAAAACAAATGATTCAAACTGTAGAATGCGAGCATGATCCGTTATCAGGATTTGTACGATTTACGAATTATCGAAAAAGTTACTCAAAAGTAACTGTTAAATTAATAATAATTTCATACGTAATGTTTCATTATAAAACGAATGAAGCATACTTTAGAGGGCTAGCATGAACCGCTCTCGAGATATGGCATATTTTTCAAATAAATTTACCAAAAAATTACAAATTGCACAAAATTAAAAAGTAGTTAACAAATATGTTCATATTCAATATTACGCAGCAAATCTGTTAATATCATTCTCGTCGACCTAGTACTTTGCGGCCACAAAATATACTTAGTAAAAGTTTTATATTTTGACACTAAAGAATGTCCAATAGTCTTTTCATTTAACGGGATAGTAATTAAATGTTAATTGCATTTTATGCGGAATTTTCACATGAATATGAATAAATAATCCTGTTTGAACAAATAACGTTGCTAAAAGCGCCCAATTTTAATTTTACGTTGTCTTAATTCAATGCCCAAAACATTGTGTTGTGGATCTGTGCATCATAATTTTGATGTGAAAAAAAGTAAAGCCATTGCAATATGGAAAGTCTTGTGTTGCCACCATCATTTTTTTTTCCATTTATCTTTATCACTCCAAACTAAAATTGACGGTCAGACCGCTTTCCGATTTAAAGCGATGTTTTCTTTAAAATAATTTTCTTTAAAAATATATCCTCTTATAAAGATTTTAGAAATCTTTAAAAGTAGATCTTATTAAGTTCTTAGGAATACGGTCTTAGGAATAGAACTTATAATAGATGTTTTATCTTTAGAAATAGATCTTATATCATACACAGTTTTTCGATTATATGTGTAAGCTGAACAAGGAAGCTGATTGGAAGCTGATCGATTTGAGTGCAACAACTTGCAGACGACTTTTGCTCAGTGACTTCGTAGTCTTTCTCTCGGTAGTGGGGTTCTGCTTTCTTTTTAACACTTTACAACATAATTGAAAAGTGTTTATGACTTTGTTCATTCTGTCTGTCTGTCCGTTCGCACGGTAACTGCAGTAAAAATGACTTTATCAAAATGAAATTTTAGTATGTTGTTCAGACGGTCTGTGGGACCTATGGGAATATAAATGAATAATATCACCCAATTAGTTTTGGACTGAACCCGGGTTGAAAAATTGAAATACATTGAAACCTATGGTACCTAATTTTTCAAACATTTTTTAAGCGAATTTAAAATTCACAAATTGCTCCGAAAGGTTTAGGTAATATTCAAATTATCCCATAAAAAGTATGAAAAAAATTTCATCAAAATATATTCGGTATTTTTAAAATAAAAATTAAAATAATAATTACACCCATATTATATGAAGAGATCACGTGTCTGCCTGTCTGTCTGTCTGTTTGTGTCTGTCTGTGCAATGTTTGTATCCACTCTAACTCAAAAACTAATAGACCGAATTTCATAAAATTTAGTAGGTAAGTCACTTAGGTGTGACCCTGGTGCTGATTAGTTTTTGGTACGATTGGAAAAAACTAAACCCGCCTTTTTTTTGCGAAATGGCCAGCAAAAATTTCATGTATCCACTCTAGCTAAAATACTAATTGACCAAATTTCATAAAATTTGGTAGATAAGTTACTTGTGAGATACTCTGGTGCTGATTAGATTTTGATACGATTCGGTAAAGAACAACATACCTTTTCTTTCGAAATGGCTCGCAAAAATTATAGAAATCTACAAAAAAATGGCTACAAATGCTCAAATGCATCAATTAAATGCTTGTTTTATACGTAATTTTTGACGAGGAAAAGAATAAGATCAACTCCATTACTTTAGAACTAACCGTTCTCAAGATATTTGAAATTTCTTGCATTTTTGCTATCGGAAAAATGTCCAATTATCAAATAAAAACAAAAATTGAATTAAAAATGCAAATTTAGTGTTATTTTGTGCAATTAAACTTAATTTAATGAATTATTAAAGAAATAAAGAAAAACAGAATTTGAGTCTGCAGGGAAAGTCGTGTGCTTCCCACATCAGATTTTTTTATTTGTAACCGTGCTGAAATATATAGCATGAAACTTTATTTGCTAATTTTGGTCTCCAGTTTTCTATCTCCCAAATAATTTTATATCGCTTCGCTACTGGTTGGACCCAGCCCATATTGTCAGTATAACTGACAATAAAGGAATAGAGTGAATAAGTAACAAGAAAGATCAATCATGCATAAAGCAATGATTATGAAACACTTTCCAAATGAAATGAAATTTTATTTAAACATCTGAAAAATGCGATATATTCAGAGCAGATATATTTTAAATTATCGCAGTACTACAATCATATATTATATTTGAAAACTTAAAACTTCTTCGAAAAAACTGAAACTTTATTCAAATGACGTCATCGAAATATAAATTGTCTGGCTCTTTATGTAAAAGCAATTAATATTTCATTCATATCATTTATATTCCAGACTCCAGAGCTGAATAATTTTGCGTCGAAAGAATGCAGCAATTCTTATACTCAATCTTGCAATCATTGTTTACATTCTGTATCCATTAAAATTAGGCTTCGTTGCAGAAACAAAGTGTGATGATCTTTTAAACTAAAAAAAAAAGTAATTGCGTTAGCTCAGAATATAGATGCACAGAAAATATGCTAAAATAAAGCGGTTTTAGAACGTATGCAACACTAAATATACATTTAAAAGAACTTTAAAAATCACGATTTTTTACACTAGGAAAAAAAGATGGATGCCATATTTTATTTTGAAGTGGGTCACGTGATCTGTTCATATAAAATGGGTGTAATTATTATTTTAATTTTTATTTTAAAATCTACCGAACATATTTTGCTGAAATTTTTTTATATATTTTAAGGAATAATTTGAATATTTTCTAAAATTTTCGAAGCAATTTGTGAATTTTAACTTTGCTTAAAAAATGTTTGAAAAATTAGGTCTCACAGGGTTCAGTGTATTTCACATTTTCTATCCGGGTTGAATCCGAAACTAATTGGGTGATATTACTCATTTACATTCCCATATGTCTTACAGACCGTCTCAACAACATACTAAAATTTCGTTTTGATAAATTAATTTTTACGGAAGTTATCGTGCGAACGGACAGACAGACAGATAGACAGAATGAACAAGTCATAAACACTTTTCAAACTATGTTGGAAAGTGTTAAAATGAACTGAAATGGATGAAAATCAACTGAATAAAATATCATAAATCTGGCAGGATACTATCAGTCATATAATTATGTTCTTGAAAGCTACGGACGTGCGAGGCGGAAGGAAGTAGATATGTCGAAATTGTCATCCATTAACAGCAGGAAAAAAGAAAACCAGTTGCTAAGCGGTTCAACTTATTAAATGCATGTGCAGTCTGGCTTATTTAATACAATCTAGGGTAGTGCGAGATCGGATATAATGAACAAAAGATATCAAAAGTTTGGTCTAGTACTAAACGGAATACAACATATTACTGTTACTAAAAGTAACAGACATTATTTCATAGCTATTAAAAATTCTAGGACTCAGGATTTTTCTTTTTTCTTTTTTTTACTTTACCTACATACATAGTTTAATGCATAAGGAAAGTATTGTGACGAGGTCGAAAATGCGAATTCGAGTATTCGATGGATGAGTTCGTTTCAAGCATCCTTGAACTCGAATCGAACGTTTTTGAAGGGATGTCTGTGTGTGTGTGCGTATTAGGTTGTGTGCGTGTTAGGGTGTGTGCGTGTTAGGGTGTGTGCGTGTTAGGGTGTGAGTGCGCTAGGGTGTATGTGTTATTCTGTGTGTGTATGTTAGGGTGTGTGTGTATGTTAGGGTGTGTGTGTATGTTAGGGTGTGTGTGTGTTAGGGTGTGTGTGTTATTGTGTGAGTGTGTTAGGGTGTGTGTGTATGTGTGTTAGGGTGTGTGTGTATGTGTGTTAGGGTGTGTGTGTTAGGGTGTGTGTGTTAGGATGTGTGTGTGTTAGAGAGTGTGTGTGTTAGGGTGTGTGTGTGTGTTAGGGTGTGTGTGTGTTAGTGTGTAAGTGTTAGTGTTAGTGTTAGTGTGTATGTGTTAGTGTGTTAGTGTTAGTGTGTATGTGTTAGTGCGTGTGTGTGTGTGTTTGTGTGTGCACTTCCGTGAGTCAGTGGACTTGTATTTTGTAAGATTACTACACTTAGGGAATACTGAAACCCTATTGATTTCAAACGCTATCAAACGTAGACCCCCTAATTTTCGAAGAATTAAAAAAAAATCTTTAAAAAATCTGGACATTCAATAATGTTAAATAAATAATCAGTTTATACGTAATTTTACATTAGAAAACGAATGACATAAACCTTTGAACCTTTTTCGGGATATTTCAAGTTATTCAAATAAATTTATCCAATGTATTACATTAAATCAAAAAGTAGTATTTAATATGTTCTTTTTCTATATGCAATATTTGGCGGTTAATTAGGAGACTAATTTTGCTAAATATCGTCAATTTGCGTCGTTTTGAAAATGGTGCCAAATTGGCAAAAATGACGACAAATTGAGAATAAATTATTAAAATCTTTTAATGTATGGACTATATTGCTCAGCGGATGCTAGCAATATTTCTAATGGCCAAGTTAGATTTGTATGAAATATAAGTTAATCAGATATTTCGAAATAGTTTTACACGTTGTCATTCAGAAATGCGCCAAATGTTAATGTACGATTCAGTGTTGAAAACATTATGCCGTAGATTCTTTACACCATTATTTCGCTGTGAAGAAGCAAAATCATTGACTTATGTAGGAAAAGTCCTATGCATCATTAGATATTTTTATATAGACAGTCAAGAAAGCAACATATGGAACGTTTTAACATATATTAAACATAATACATGAAGATAGCAAAATTTGAGGATTTAGTCAGGAAAATTCTGAAAAATATTTTGACATTCCAGCAGTTATACTTAAGCTTAGAATTTATTTCAGGCGCAAAGAGCCCATCGATCATACCCCGAGAAATCTATACTACTAAGTAATATCTAGGAAGAAAAACATAGATTATGAAACCCACGCATTTCTATTTCTGTAATGTAAAAAAGCGCGTTGGTTAGCGAAGAATTGATTTATGGGAAAGAAAGATGAGTTTTATGAAGCGTTAAGTCGGAAGAAACGTCATGGCTAACCCTGTTTCAGAACACTTGCATCGTCCCAGAATATGAAAGAACCAATGAGAGTAAATAATAACAAATAATTCTAGAAACATAATCATCAAAGCGTTTTACTGTGAAACAAAAACAGATATTGGGGGGAGAAAACTTGGCACAGCCCATCACTTCAAAACGTTTTAACAACGTGACAGCTTGACACATGTGGACAGATGAACGGAATAAATACGAGTAGTAAATTTAAAGAGCCTTTTTAGGATTACGTTTCCTTTGCAGATAACAGCAGCCATGTGTAGACCGGTTTCGAGCTTATTAGGTGGTCATCAGCATGGAATAGGTGATATATAGCACTTATCAGCATGGAATAGGTGATATATAGCACTTATCAGCATGGAATAGCCGATATTTAGCATTCATCAGCATGGCATAGTCGATATTAAAAACTCATCAATATGGAATAGTCGATATTTAGCACTCATCAACATGGAGTATCCGATATTTAGCCATCAGCATGGAAAAGCCGATATTTATCAGTCATCAGCAAGAAAAAACCGACATTTAGTACTCATCGGCATGGAGTAGTCGATATTTAGCACTCATAAGTATGGAAACAGCTGAAATTTAGCTCTCACTAGCACGGAACAGCCGATATTTAGTACTCATCAGCATGGAATATCCGATATTCAGCACTCATCAATATGGATTAGCTGATGAAAGTGTAATCCTATGTTTAGGAATGCCCCCCTGTAGGCTGTTTCCCTAATTATGAACTTGATTTTTGCCCCTATTGTAGTCTGAGTTGAATTGAAGAAATTTAAAACAGGTTACGTGGCTGGATTAAATTTGTCAGTTCCCATACCGTTTAGCAAAATTGTGGCGCTTAGCAAGTTCCTTGCTGCCATTACAAATGTTCCTTGCTGCCATTACAAATGTTCCTTGCAGCCATTACAAATGTTGGTCATTACAAATATTGTCATTGCAAATATTGGCTATGAGCGCATAATATGCGTGAAACCAATCACAGGGATGTTGTTTTCTGCAATGGAAGTGTAATACCAAATTTAGTAGAGCATCCTATAGGAATGTTCTATGACTCTATTAACAGCACTTTTATTTCTCTATTCCAAAGTAACAGGTCTGTAGTCTTTATAATAAGAAAGAGAATATACCTATATTTTCTTATTAAAAAGACGAAGATAGGAATATATTTTTTGTATAAAACTAACCTCCTTCCAGCCAGCCATACTAGTAAAGCTTTGAATAGGGGAGGAGGTCGGATCGCTTTCTTTCTTACATTTTAAAGTTCATTTTTTTAACTTAAATTATTATAATTCGGGATATGACTTCACATTAATACTTGCAGTTTTATGCTAATCCAATTTCACATTTATATATTTAGTAAGTATTCTGGGCGATGCCTGAATATAAAGAAACATCTGATGTAGGCAGTACATGACTTTCCCTACAGACTCAAATTCATAATCCATTAAATTGAATATAAGTGCTCAACTTGACAAAGATACTTATTAGATATTATACGCAGTTTGCAGCTTTAATACGCCGTCTTTTCATTAAGCAACTTAATATATTACTTTCCTTATATACATAATGTATGAGGAAAGTATTGTGACGGGGTCGAAAATTCGAATTCGAGTTTTCGACGGGAGAGCACGTTTTAAGCATCCCTGACGAATCAAACACTTTTGAGGTGATGTCTGTGTGTGTGAAAATATATATGTGTGTGTGTGTGTGTGTGTGTGTGTGTGTGTGTGTGTGTGTGTGTGTGTCAGTGAGTCTGTGGAGGCGATATCTCACGAACGAATGGAGCGATTCGAATGAAATTTGGTACAAAAATCACAATCCGTGAATACTGGAAGCCTATTGTTTTCAGACGCAATTGAATGCTCAGAACCCCCTAAATTTTCGAGTGAAATGTTGAAAAAATCATCAAAAAAATCAAACTAATAAAGCTACGCAAATAGACATTTCTTATGCAATTTTTCCTTAGAAAACGATTGACATAAATTTTAGAATGCTAGCATGAACCGTTCTCGAGATATTGCACATTTTTCAAATAGATTTATCAAAACATCCCATAAATTAAAAAAAATATATATTAACTGTTAAGAAACATGTTCACTTTTCATATGTAATACCATGCGATAAATTTGGTGACATCATTCTCGTGGATCTATCTCGTTCCATTCATGAGAAAAGATACTTTGAGTAATATTTTTGTATTTGAACCCCAATAGTCATTTATCTATTATAAGAATAACTTATTTCTCCGTCAATAACGCTTGGCAAGCTTTTGGCGACGAATTTGGCGGAATGTAGACAGCTTGGCGACTTTTTAAATGTTGCCAAATTAACGAAAATCTCGCCAAATGGATAAAAATGACGCTAAATTAATGAAAATGACGACTAATTGACGAAAATTCAATATTTTGGAACGAATATTAGTATCTACTATAAGAATAACCTATTTATTTTTATGTAAAAGTAGTAAATTCATTGCATTATATAAGGAAAGTCATGTGCTGCCCACATTAGATTTTTTTTAAATGTCGCCATTTCCTCAGAATTCCCCCAAAATATCTTGTAAACGGTTCGTTCTGTTCTAGGATAATGGACTTATTCGTTTCATCGCAAAAAATTACCTATAAAACAAGCATGTAATGAATATATCTCAGCATATTTAGTTTTATATTTCTAATTTTGACGATTTTTGCGGGCCATTTTGCAGAAAACGGCAGGTTATATTCTTCTGCATTGTGCCATAATCTAATCAGCACCAAGGTAACCCGCAACTTACTTACCAAATTTTGTAAAATTTCATGGAATATTTTTGTAGCTAGAGTGGATACGTACATTGCACAGACGCACAGACAAACACACAGATAGACACACAGCAGACACACCCACAAACGTCACGCTAAAAGTATATTTTTCGTTACCCACAGCATGTAGAACCGTCGAAAACCCAATTCCGATTCTTGACTCTCCGATTTTTGATACAATTTCAGTACTTTCCCTATACATTACCATGTGTTGCAGGAAAAGTAATACACTTTGCCTATTTTGCTTGGATAAAATAATTTTTTAAAACTTGTCAAAAATCGGGAAAACATTTTACAGGCACCATATCAAAATAAAAAGAGTTTTTTGCATGCTTTAAAGATTTTGAGGTTGAAACTCTGATAATTAGTTCAATCGTTTCGAGTCAATTAAAATAAAAATTGCGCATATTAAATAAATAAGACTATATTGCACTTAAAAATGATCTGTCTGTGGTATTCCTTAGTTTGTCCGGAAGAAATTTTGTACCAAATTTCGTAGTAATGTGTTGTTTACATTTTTCGCTAGACTGCACACATATATTTTTGTTCCTTAACTTGTTTTTTTTTTTAGATTTTATCATAACTTTTTACCATAAAATTTATATTTTTCATGCGTGCTTTCTCAATTGGCGCAAACAAAAATCAATCGTTGTTGGCAAAGGCTCAATATATGCTTGCATATTACCAATTTGAATAAAGTATGATTCACAATTTTTAAATATTTTTATGTAAAACTGTAAGTGTTAATTCTTCATGTTTTGTTTATATTTTGAATTTTTAAATAATTTTATAATATTTAAATAATTTTAAAATAAATTAAAAAATAATCGATTGTTTTTTTTTAAAACTTTGTTTATGTTTAAAATTTTACAATAATTGTAAACAAATATATTTAAATTTTTAGTATTTGAAATTTTTAAAAGAAAACACAATATTTTAAATTTTAATTATTTACATTAATGTGAAAATAGACTGATGAAATTCAAAATTTAAATATCAAAGTTTTTCTTTGTAAACAAAAAAAAATTTTAAATTTTCAAAATTTAAATTGTTTTGTTTACAAAGCAAAAAAGAATAATTTAGCAAATTAACAAACAAATTAAATTGTTTTGTTTATTTAAAAGTAAACGAACATATTACAAAACCTAAATGTTTAGATATTCAAATTTATTTTAATAAATTTAAATAATTTGCAATTAAAGAATTTTATATGTAAATTATAATATTTATAAATTTTAAAATTTTAAAGACCTAGTTTTAAGCATTTGAAAAATGAAATATCCAAATTATTCTTAAAAGAATTTAAATTCTAAATATTTAAATTATTTGAAAGTGTAAAATCTAAATTTAAATGTTCTAAATTTAAATGTTTAAAATAAATATTTAAGTTTATTTCAAAAAGTCCAAATAATTTACAGTTAAAGAATCTTAAATGTAAACCAAATAATTTACTATTAAAGAATTTGAAATGCAAGCAAAATATTTATAAATTGACCTATTAAAAATGTTTGATTTTAATTATGAATTTTTAAATTTCTACGTTATATACGTACTTCAGACAAATCAAAAACATTGTCTCCGCCGTCAACGATTCATGTTTCTGGTGTCGTCAACGGAATCTATCGTATATTTTTAAAAAATTTGCCGAGTTTTAAATATTTTTGTTAGACGAAAGTAGACGACATACCGTTGGATCGTTCATGTTCCTTACAGTACATAGTATGCGTAAAGTGTAACTTTTGTGATCGTACCGACAATTCGCCTATTATATCTTGATGGATTTATATGCTACAGACAAATCTGGGCACGAATCAATCATCATTCATATAATATATCGTTGAGCCCGTCATGTCTGGAAATCTGTACAATGGCTCAATGGGAATGTGCGATTTCGGCGAAACTTCGTACATTTATTTTAGTCGACAGGCATAACACACCATTTAATTTCCCACGCGATTGAACAGAAAGAAGGTTCTGATTTTGTGAAACAATTACCGAAGGAAATTGTTTCCTAATTCGTCTGTTAGTATATCTGCATGTGAAACTGTAGATACCACATCTTTCTTGAAAATGCTTGAAAATGTTTGAGAATGCTTGAAAATGTTTAAACTTGAGGTTGGTTTTTCACGTGTTTGACAGAAAGAGCAAAATAGTAACTTTTGTTGTAGAAAACAAAATTAAGGTTTGGCACCTCAGCAATATTATGTAAAATGTAGCAAGCCTTTATAAAAGGTGGCTAGAAAAATGTTAACATAAATTTGGCGGCAACATACTTCCTCTGCAAGTTTTTTTTTTTTAAATTACTTAATATTTATTAAGCGAAAAAGAGTTTATAAATCACATTGTTCTGAATAATTTAATTTTCAACAAAATTGGGCTCTGTATTTTTTAATATAAATATAGAGTACAGTTTTAATACAGGTTAAAAATACAAGTTAATTTTTTGACAGAAGACGCAAAATAGTAACTTTTTGGTCGAATTAGAATTTAAAGGATGACTGCCTGCGTGACGATCTGTCTGCAGCATTAAGAGACATCAAATGTCAATATAATCCAAAATAATTTTATTTAATAAAAAAATCTGATGTGGGCAACACATGACTTTCCTTATATGATGCAATGAATTTACTACTTTTACAGTTAAAAAAAATGCTATTCTTATAGTAGATACTTATATTTTTTCCAAGATATTGAATTTTCTTCAATTAGTCGTCATTTTCATTGATTTAGCGTCATTTTTAACAATTTGGCGAGATATTTGTTAATTTGGCAACAATTAAAAATGTCGCCAAGATAGCGACATTCTACCAAATTCGTCGCCAAAATCTCGCCAAGCGTTATGGACGGAGAAATAGGTTATTTTTATAGTAGATAAATGACTATTGGCATTCAAATACAAAAGTATTACTCAAAGTATATTTTTTCATGAATGGAACGAGCTAGATCCACGAGAATGATGTCACCAAATTTATCGCATGGTATTACATATGAAAAGTGAACTTGTTTCTCAATAGGAAATATTTTTTTTTTATTTTATATAATTTTTTGATAATTTTTTTGAAAAATGTGCAATATCTCGAGAACGGTTCATGTTAGCGTTCTAAACTTTATGTCAATCGTTTTCTAATGAAAAATTACATAAGAAATGTCTATTCGCGTAACTTTATTAGCGGTTTTGATTTCTTTACGATTTTTTCAAAATTTCACTCGAAAATTTAGGAGGGTTCTGAACATTCGATTGCATATAAAAACAATAGGTTTCCAGTGTTTACGGATTGTAATTTTTGTACCAAATTTCGTTCGAATCGGTCCATTCGTTCGTCAGTTATCGTCTCCACAGACTCACTGACACACACACACACACACACACACATACTTTCACACACACACACAGACACAGACATCACTTCAAAAATGTTTGATTCGTGATCAGAGATGCTTGAAACGTGCTCTCCCGTCGAAAACTCGAATTCGAATTTTCGACCCAGTCACAATACTTTCCTTATACATTATGTATATAAGGAAAGTAATAAAATTATTTTGGATTGCATTGACATTTAACTTCTCGTTGATATATTTTTCTTTTGAAAAATTAGAGGGTAGATTATTATGAAAAGGTAGATTAGTATGAAAGTAGTATGATATAGCATTAGTATGAGGTACACTAGTATGAAACTAGTATGATGTAGTATTAGTATTAGGTTGATTAGTATGAAAAATTGATCACTTTTGCAAGTTGTCCAGTTAACAAAACTGAACCCATTCAGATGGAACTAAAACCTTATATTATTGACTACAAGCACTGAAACATTATAAGTTCTATTCTCACAATTTAGGACATATATATACAAAGTAAAACATCTTTAACATTTTCGGACATTAAAGTCCCATCATCAGAAGACATTAGAAAGAGAAAAATTACATAAGAAATGTATACTGAACTAAACACGGAAATTTGCATATTACAGTGAGCCACAGCAAGAGGCCAAAGCAGATCCAAAATGTATACATAAAAACATTAAGAACTTGGAAAGCGAATAATAAATAAACCAAAAGAAAATGTATAGTACAAAGGGGAGAACATTTATAAATTGGTAGGTACGTGGTACGCCTTATGGAATCAATTACTAAACTCCAAGTAAAACTAAGATTTTGAACCGGGTCGTTATTGCGAATAAAATTGCGATAGAGATCAATAAAAATATATTCACAAATCAAAATGTTCCGAGGAGTTATTATAGAGGATTAAAAGAAAATTTTTAGATTTTATCAGATCGTCAAGACTATAACTCTATTTGATGAAAACACAATCTACAAATCGACACCATGAAATAGGTTTACACATTGTGAATAAGGAAAAAATATTTTCAAGTTCTTGCAGAACTATTAATTATTTTAATTATTTTTTTATCTTATAAAATTGATTTACAATCTAATAATTTGGTTCATGTCCTACCTCCACCCCAGCTAGAGAAGTAAGACAACGCAAAGAGTGCAGTGTTTTAAAATCATGAAAATAAAATAATAAATGATGAAACATTTAGCCAACTAAGAGCCAATATAGAATCAATATAATTATGCCATTGGTTGGTGTTATGACTCTTCAGAATTCAGATTGACTGATTCAAGCTTTGAAGCTATCTGTAGCCTACCAACTCATCTTTAGGCTTATGACTACCAAGTGGTATGTCGTTTTTACCCTAAATAAATAACTTGAATATATATAACACAATTCACAAAAATATAGAAAGTAACGAAATATAGCGTTTATTTAAACATTTACTTAACAATATATAGCCTTCCGTAGCGGGATAACTCCAGAATATAGCAATTGTAATCGAAATTCTATTAAGTCATTTTAATCCTGTGTGTTTTTACCAAAATATCAGACAAAAACAAATATACCGCTATGTCTATTTGATTATCTTCAACGGTTTTGAAAATGTGTAAAAAACGGCAATCTCTGAAGAATCCCAATTTTTACATACTATATGTCTTTAGAATGCATATTTTTACCATTATTTCGAATCAAACCATATGAAATCAGTAGACGATACTTTAAAGAAGTACACAGAATCATTATAAAAATGTAAATCGCAGAAAATGTGCGAAAAAGACGTTTAATGAAAATTTAAAAGAAGTAGGAGTTAAAAGTACCACACACACACACACACCACACACACACACACATACATCCCCTCAAAAGGGTTCGATTCGTGTTCAGGGATGCTTGAAACGTGTTCTCCCGTTGAAAACTCAAATTCGATTTTTCGACCCCGTCACGACACTTTCCTTATACATTATACTATGTATATAAGGAAAGTAATAATATGAATAAATAAATAGAGAACGGTTTGTGCTAAAGAATTGAAGACGTTCTTATTCTTCTTGTGATAAAAATTTACGTACGAAACAAAAATTTAATCAATACGTTTAAGCATACGTATTCTTTTATTATAGAATTTTTACGATTATTGTGTTTTGTAGAAAAGGCAGGTTCCAATTACCTCTGAAATGCGCCAAATTCTAATCAACATCAAAGTAACCTACAATTGACTTACCTACCAAATTTTGTGAAATGTCGTCGTATAGTTTTGAACTAGAATAGATACATATTGCACAGACACAGATATAAACACACGCACAGACGTCACGCTAAAAATGATGGATTCGTGTTCTAGAGCGCCCGAACCGTGCAAATTCGTCGAAAATTCGATTTTTTGCCCGGCCCCAATACTTTCTTTACACATCACCATGTATTACAGGGAAAGTAATATTGAACCTATGAATTGATTAAGAAAAATGCATAAATTATTTATTGTTATTAAAATTAATGAACATACTTTTCATCGGGGTTTTCCAGATATCTGCATATTTATTTAAACTAAGCACTTTAAAATTCTAAATATTTAAGTCATTTCATGTTTTGAGAGCAAACACATATTGGAAAAAATACACCATGTTAATTACTTTCGCTACAATACATGATAATGTATAAGGAAAATATTGGAATCGTGTCGAAAATCGAAATTTTGACGATCTACACGTTTCGGGGACCCTCTAGAGCACGAATTCGACATTTTTAGGGTGACGTCTGTTTGTGTGGGAAATCATTGTCTGTATCCACTCTAGCTCAAAAACTGTTGGACAAAATTTGGTAGGCATATTACTTATGCGTTACCTTGGTGCTGATAAGATGTTCATTTGGTGCTGATAACATGTATTAAGCTGTCTGTGTGGGAAATCATTGTATCCCTTCTAGCTCGACAGTTGGACAAAATTTTACAAAATTTGGTAGACATGTTACTTATGCGTTACCTTGGTGCTGATAAGATGTTGATTTGGTGCTGATAACATGTATTAAGCTGTCTGTGTGGGAAATCATTGTCTGTATCCACTCTAGCTCAAAAACTGTTGGACAAAATTTGGTAGGCATATTACTTATGCGTTACCTTGGTGCTGATAAGATGTTGATTTGGTGCTGATAACATGTATTAAGCTGTCTGTGTGGGAAATCATTGTATCCCTTCTAGCTCAAAAACTGTTGGACAAAATTTGGTAGGCATATTACTTATGCGTTACCTTGGTGCTGATAAGATGTTGATTTGGTGCTGATAACATGTATTAAGCTGTCTGTGTGGGAAATCATTGTATCCCTTCTAGCTCGACAGTTGGACAAAATTTTACAAAATTTGGTAGACATGTTACTTATGCGTTACCTTGGTGCTGATAAGATGTTGATTTGGTGCTGATAACATGTATTAAGCTGTCTGTGTGGGAAATCATTGTCTGTATCCACTCTAGCTCAAAAACTGTTGGACAAAATTTGGTAGGCATATTACTTATGCGTTACCTTGGTGCTGATAAGATGTTGTTTGGTGCTGATAACATGTATTAAGCTGTCTGTGTCGGAAATCATTGTATCCCTTCTAGCTCGACAGTTGGACAAAATTTTACAAAATTTGGTAGACATGTTACTTATGCGTTACCTTGGTGCTGATAAGATGTTGATTTGGTGCTGATAACATGTATTAAGCTGTCTGTGTGGGAAATCATTGTATCCCTTCTAGCTCGACAGTTGGACAAAATTTTACAAAATTTGGTAGACATGTTACTTATGCGTTACCTTGGTGCTGATAAGATGTTGATTTGGTGCTGATAACATGTATTAAGCTGTCTGTGTGGGAAATCATTGTCTGTATCCACTCTAGCTCAAAGACTGTTGGACAAAATTTGGTAGGCATATTACTTATGCGTTACCTTGGTGCTGATAAGATGTTGATTTGGTGCTGATAACATGTATTAAGCTGTCTGTGTGGGAAATCATTGTATCCCTTCTAGCTCAAAAACTGTTGGACAAAATTTGGTAGGCATATTACTTATGCGTTACCTTGGTGCTGATAAGATGTTGATTTGGTGCTGATAACATGTATTAAGCTGTCTGTGTGGGAAATCATTGTATCCCTTCTAGCTCGACAGTTGGACAAAATTTTACAAAATTTGGTAGACATGTTACTTATGCGTTACCTTGGTGCTGATAAGATGTTGATTTGGTGCTGATAACATGTATTAAGCTGTCTGTGTGGGAAATCATTGTCTGTATCCACTCTAGCTCAAAAACTGTTGGACAAAATTTGGTAGGCATATTACTTATGCGTTACCTTGGTGCTGATAAGATGTTGATTTGGTGCTGATAACATGTATTAAGCTGTTTGTGTCGGAAATCATTGTATCCCTTCTAGCTCAAAAACTGTTGGACAAAATTTTACAAAATTTGGTAGACATATTACTTATGCATTACCTTGGTGCTGATAAAATGTTGATTTGGTACTGATAACATGTATTAAGCTGTCTGTGTGGGAAATCATTGTCTGTATCCACTCTAGCTCAAAAACTGTTGGACAAAATTTGGTAGGCATATTACTTATGCGTTACCTTGGTGCTGATAAGATGTTGATTTGGTGCTGATAACATGTATTAAGCTGTCTGTGTGGGAAATCATTGTATCCCTTCTAGCTCAAAAACTGTTGGACAAAATTTGGTAGGCATATTACTTATGCGTTACCTTGGTGCTGATAAGATGTTGATTTGGTGCTGATAACATGTATTAAGCTGTCTGTGTGGGAAATCATTGTATCCCTTCTAGCTCGACAGTTGGACAAAATTTTACAAAATTTGGTAGACATGTTACTTATGCGTTACCTTGGTGCTGATAAGATGTTGATTTGGTGCTGATAACATGTATTAAGCTGTCTGTGTGGGAAATCATTGTCTGTATCCACTCTAGCTCAAAAACTGTTGGACAAAATTTGGTAGGCATATTACTTATGCGTTACCTTGGTGCTGATAAGATGTTGTTTGGTGCTGATAACATGTATTAAGCTGTCTGTGTCGGAAATCATTGTATCCCTTCTAGCTCGACAGTTGGACAAAATTTTACAAAATTTGGTAGACATGTTACTTATGCGTTACCTTGGTGCTGATAAGATGTTGATTTGGTGCTGATAACATGTATTAAGCTGTCTGTGTGGGAAATCATTGTATCCCTTCTAGCTCGACAGTTGGACAAAATTTTACAAAATTTGGTAGACATGTTACTTATGCGTTACCTTGGTGCTGATAAGATGTTGATTTGGTGCTGATAACATGTATTAAGCTGTCTGTGTGGGAAATCATTGTCTGTATCCACTCTAGCTCAAAGACTGTTGGACAAAATTTGGTAGGCATATTACTTATGCGTTACCTTGGTGCTGATAAGATGTTGATTTGGTGCTGATAACATGTATTAAGCTGTCTGTGTGGGAAATCATTGTATCCCTTCTAGCTCAAAAACTGTTGGACAAAATTTGGTAGGCATATTACTTATGCGTTACCTTGGTGCTGATAAGATGTTGATTTGGTGCTGATAACATGTATTAAGCTGTCTGTGTGGGAAATCATTGTATCCCTTCTAGCTCGACAGTTGGACAAAATTTTACAAAATTTGGTAGACATGTTACTTATGCGTTACCTTGGTGCTGATAAGATGTTGATTTGGTGCTGATAACATGTATTAAGCTGTCTGTGTGGGAAATCATTGTCTGTATCTCTTCTAGCTCAAAAACTGTTGGACAAAATTTTACAAAATTTGGTAGGCATATTACTTATGCGTTACCTTGGTGCTGATAAGATGTTGATTTGGTGCTGATAACATGTATTAAGCTGCCTGTGTGGAAAATCATTGTCTGTATACCTTCTAGCTCAAGAATTGTTGGATAAAATTTTACAAAATTTGGTAGGCATATTACTTATGCGTTACCTTGGTGCTGATAAGATGTTGATTTGGTGCTGATAACATGTATTAACCTGCCTGTGTGGAAAATCATTGTCTGTATACCTTCTAGCTTAAAAACTGTTGGACAAAATTTTACAAAATTTGGTAGACATATTACTTATGCGTTACCTTGGTGCTGATAAGATGCTGATTTGGTGCTGATAACATGTATTAAGCTGCCTGTGTGGAAATCATTGTTTGTATCCCTTCTAGCTCAAGAATTGTTGGACAAAATTTTACAAAATTTGGTAGGCATATTACTTATGCGTTACCTTGGTGCTGATAAGATGTTGATTTGGTGCTGATAACATGTATTAAGCTGCCTGTGTGGAAAATCATTGTCTGTATACCTTCTAGCTCAAAAACTGTTGGACAAAATTTTACAAAATTTGGTGAACATATTACTTATGCGTTACCTTGGTGCTGATAAGATGCTGATTTGGTGCTGATAACATGTATTAAGCTTCTGTGTGGAAATCATTGTTTGTATCCCTTCTAGCTCAAGAATTGTTGGACAAAATTTTATAAAATTTGGTAGGCATATATCACTTATGCTTTTATCTTTGTTGAAAAGATGTTGATTTAATTCGGAAAACAACAGAACCAGCATTTTTTTTCTTGAAAAATGGCTCCAAAAATCATTAAAACCAGAAATAAAAGATAGAACATGCTTAAGTGTATTAATTACATTATTGTTTCATAGGTAATTTTGACAAAACAAAAAACCAATACGATTAACCCCTTTATTCTAGGATAAATCATTCTCAAGATATTTAAGCTTTTGAGTTTTGAGGAGCTAGCTACGTTGTGATATTTGTGTGTGTTTACGTACTACGTTGTGTGCGTTTACGTATTTTTAATGCGTAAAATGTTCAAATGCAAAAGATGCATTAAAACAGCAAATTGGATATATCAAGCAAGTGCTCATACCACTTTGGGCAATTAAATTCAATGTAATGGATTAGATAAAGAGAAAATGAATTTGAGTCTGTAGGTAAAGTCATGTGCTGCCCACATCAGATTTTTGTAATTATCAAGCAATTTGTGGCTCGCTTAATTAAGCATTTTCGTTTAAACTTTAATAGCTAATGCAAAACGTACCCCACTTGCTATTAAAAGAATGAACATCTTCTTTCCCCCCGGTGATTACGACTTATCCAGATCACGCGATCTTCCAAAAACTGTTAAGGGGATAATTACATGGAATAGTTAAATTTTTTTTTTATGGGAATAACAGCTATGCTTCGTGTTTCTCTGGAGAAAAAGCGGAGTGTTAACAAAATGTAAACATTTTGGACGCTTATGCAGTCGAACCTAATAGATAAAAAATGTAAATAATTTTTCTTGTTTTGTCGGAAATAGGGTTCAGATTATGAATATGTAAAAATAATTTCAATATTTTAATATGTTGACCTTTTTTTTGAAAAAACTTAGTGTAGCTCTCTGAGCGAGTGTTTTTTTTTCTTTTTCTAATTTTCACTCGAAATATATAGTAAATTATAAAAGATGGATATAAATAGTAAACGGCAAAATGTGTACTAGATATTTTAGCATTAAAATCTATATTTATTATTAAAAAAAGCTGTTATAGTTTTCAAGTAATCGTCTTGTCAAGAAGAAGATTAAAAATTTTCCGTTTTTCAAGTTTGTAATGCCTATATCACAAAAATTTAAAAAAAATCCTTGAACAATAACCAAGAATTTGTAGCTCTTAAAGCCCTAAAGGTGTATGTAATTGGATTTTGGATCGAACGCTATGTTTTCGAAAAAACTTTTAAAAGTAACTGATCGAGGTTTTTTTTTTAATTTTTATTTTAAATTTTTCAAACTTTCATTCGAAATATCTTCAAAACTGTAAAAAATAGATATAAATAGTAAGCGACAAAAATATGTATGAGAAAATTTATGTTTCTAAATCTATATAAGGGGAAGGAGGGTAAGAGTACGCACCTAGTGGATTTTTCATTATAAAAATGAGAGTTGAAAAGATAGAGCCTCAAAAATATACGGAATCATAGTTTATTAACTTAGAAGTATTACGGAATGAAAAAAAAATGACAAGTGCGTACTCTTACCCGACGTGGCGGGTAAGAGTACGCAGGACGGGAGGTCAAGAGTACGCACCCTGAAAATTTAGCAGTAGTCGCATATAAATGATCCAGTGCCTTCGTAACTGGAACATTTCACGTGCCACCACTCCTCACATAATCCACACTGGATCCAATCTTCATCATATGATTGTTCGCAAGCTGGTCATATTGCCTCCTCATTGTTTGTCGAGCTTGTTGAGGGAACTGGGTTTTCGATAGAATTCAGAATGAGTTTTTCTTTGCTTTTAGGGTTTTTCCTTTTTTAATTTTGTCCCCATTTTTATTTTTCTTAGGGGCTCGATTGACCTTTGCTTCCTCTAATTCTACCTTTTCCTTTTCTTTTTTTCTCAACAAATTTTTTAATGGAGACGAAGTCATAATCTCAGACTTTTGAGATGTTCTATTCCTTATAGCTCCGTGTTGTTCATGTCGAGGAAGTGGCACTATTGACTGGATACTGACATGTATCTGAGAAGTGGAAGGTGAGATTTCCACTTCTCTCTCTTCATTCTCTTCAGGTGTAACTGCAACTGTGCAATCGTTATTCAAAGGTGCTGAAGTTACGAGTACTAGCGAAGGAGAATAGCAATCCTCACTTATAATTTCAGGGTTGTATGGTTCAATACCTGTAACTCGGAAAGCTTTTTCTGCGAGTTGAACCCTGGCTGTGACGCTATAAGCTTTTTGAGAAATCCTTGAAACTTCGTACAAGGTAATTACTTTTCCTGGATTTTGTATGAGACACTTTTCAGCTTCAGATGAGTATCTAACTTTCAAAGGGGCAAAGAAACATTTATCCAATGGCTGTAGCAGATGACTCGCATGTAGTGGAAGAGTAAGGAACGTTATATGATTCTCTCGACAAAACAGAATTGCAGGTAGTGAACAGTGGGATGTGTGATTATCTGCTATTAACAGAACAGGGTCTTCTGCAGACCGTTTAGCATGCTTGACAAAATGTTTCAGCCAGTTCATTAACAAATCGCTTAATTCAAATATCGTTATTTCTAAAATTAAGAAATCATAACCTTTAATATTTAAAAATAGTAAAAATTTTAAAATTTAAACCCATAATTCATAAAATATTGTTCCTAATCTCAAAGGTTTTTTTTATAATAATAATAATGATGATAAAATAAAATGCAAAGTTTTATTGTAATGTTATATGTAATGGTTCAAATTACAGAGCGGATAAGAGTACGCATATCTGGTCTGTGCGTACTCTTAGCCGCCGATGTATTGCTGCTTTAAATCGTTCATAGATAGTAGCAGAATTCACTAGAGTTAAATTCAGACGTGGCCACGTTGTTAGGAAGGGAACAACCCTCACAATAACATTTACGTAGAAAGCCAGCATTAGTTCTTTATTTACAAAAAATTAAGATTTCTTAACAGAAAAATTACATGCTGACATAAGGACATGCTAACATAAGCTGTGCCTGTGAAATTTATATATCCACTCTAGGTGATGTATATATATCCACTTTAGCTAACCACCTATTTGATGAAAATTTGCAAAATTTGATAGGAAACATATTTTTGCTTTATTCTGGTGTTGATTAGATTTTGGTAAGATTTTGGAAACAAAACTGGATTTTTTTTTTTGTTTGAATGGCTCGCAAAATTCTTCAAAATATGATAAAATGACGAAACTTATTAATTAAATGCTTGTTTCATACGTAATTTTTGTTGATAAAACAAAGAAATCATCTACATGTCTGTAGGATAAACCATTTCTGAGATATTTAAGTTTTTGGGGATTTTTGCCATGCCCTCATTTAGTTTTCATACACGAGGTCACCAAATAGAAACGAAAATTTAATTTAAACTGCAAATTCAATATAATTTCAAATAAGAATCCGTGTTACTTTGTGTAATTAAACTCCAATACATTATGAAAGAAAGCAAGAGACAATGAATTTGAGTATGTAGAGGAAGCCATGTGCCTCGGCAAAGATAAAGGCGACCCTGTAAATGTAACAACATTCCAAACTGTAAAAAATAACAGCACCTTAAAAGCTTTTTAGCAAATAAAACTTGTCCTGTAGAATGGCCGATGAAAAAACAAAATGTACAACGGATTAAGGAACAAATGAATATGCCTGACAGGTTGTCAACCGCGGAGGAGAATTCGTCCAATCAATAAACAGAAAGAGCAAACTTCCTTCCGCAATAATAGAATGGAGTGGTTTAGAAAGATAACTGTCACTATAGAAACAAGTTAAGTTTTTCGATTCTAAAAGCAAACTTGAAATAAAAGAATGTTATTTAACAGGAATTATGTGTGGGGGTGTGAATGTATAACAGGAAAGAGAAAACGTCACTTGAATGAGAGATAACAGGTGTTTAAAAGACATGCAGTCCGTGTAAAAAAACTCATATTCTAACCGGACTCGAATTATGGACCTCGCCAGTTAACGCTCTATCTATTGAGCTACAGAGACGACAACCTTTGCATCTATTTTTAGTTGAAATGAATACTACATTCCCCTCCTTCAGATTTTGCATTGAAGTAAAATTTTAGATCTGAAAGACCTCCTCACTAATTTGCTTTTATCTAAAATCTAATAATCTATACTTTGATTCAAATTAATTCATCAATCAATAATTGATGAATTAAAGCTGCCTTTATTGGGGGTTACATGATCTAAATAAAAACATTAAACAAATTCCTCCAAGACACAATAGTCCAAAGTCTGGGTAAGTCTTCAGCAGCAGTGAAATCAGAAAAATAATTCTAATCCTTGATGGGTGTGGCCCCAGCAGCATTTTGCTGGAAGCATCAACAATTGTCAAACACCATATTGTAGAGTCACTGGAAGCACTTCTTTGATGCTGCGACTGGAACAATTGCCACTTGATTGTTTGATCCCAGCTAATCCATTTGATTGTTTCCTTAATGGGCATCGACCAGGGATGCACTTTTGACTTTGATAGTGTAATTATCCTAGTCTCTTCGATCATTTTATTGTTCGTAGGATAACAGAATCTTTCAATTTTTGGTGTAAATCTTTTCTGGTACTTGCAAATTACTAATTCCTGAAGCTTATTACTTTTATACTGTACTGGTTACAGGAGGGTAGAACAACGAACAGACACAACCAACTATACTGATGTATAGACCAATGGATGTTCGCATCGCGTGTTACACAGCTGCTAGGTTTACGAAAGAGCAGTGTAAAGTACAAGTTTCACACAGTACCATTCTTTACGGTTCAACTGATGTAATTTTATATCTAATGTTATGAAAACTTTCACATGTGTAGGATTTGTTACCTTACACCTTTCTGGTAGGTCGGACGGTCTGGGTCTCAACATGTGTAGGATTTATGGCGTATGCAAATTACCATTGGGAATATTCTATTAGTATTAGAAAGTTAAGGGGTTACTTTAATCATTAAGCGAAAAGAAAAACTTCCTATTGATAGAAAACTCGGAAGATTAGAATCAATGGATGGATTGATTTGTTTGTTGCTCGTATATTTATTCTAGCCTTTTCTTGTTTATTTGTCCTAGCATTTTCTTGCCTATTTGTCCTAACCTTTTCTTGTCTGTGTAAAAGTTTGTCAAGATCATAATTTTCATCAGTATATTCATATATCAAATAGACATAGATTTCCTTTAGATAGGCATATATCCTAAACCATACAAGATCGCATTTTGTATATGCGATATTAAAATCGTGTTCAAAAGATTTATGCTTGCGGTTATTTTTCCATTTTCAGGTTAAAATTTTTCATTTTACTTAAAACATCTATTTTTGGTCATAGAATTTAGATGATAATTGATATGGATCCAACATCAAATTAATTCTGGCGGAGGTTGGGTGGTTTATTAAAATTTGTTCACTTCCAGTTTCTTTTCCACTTCCGATTAAAAATTATCCTTGAAGCATTTATTTCTCAGTATTGAATATAGACAAAGCTTAGATAATGACTGATATGGATTCAGCATCAAATTTTGGAGTGGATAAAGGAATTTACTAAGAATTTCCACTTTCAATTTCGGAAATGTCACTTCCTATTAAAAATTTACATTTTTAATAGGAAGTGACATTTTTAATAGGAAGTGATCTGTTATAGATATAGCTCTTAGATGTTGACTGATATGGATTCACCATCAAATTTTGGAGGATTATGAGAGATTTTGCTTAGAATTTCCACTTCCGAATTTTTCACTTACGGTTCAAATACTGTCCTTGAAACATCTATTTCTCAGGATTCGCTATAGATAGAACTCAAAATAAACACTGAAATAGATTCAGCATCAAATTCTAGTAAGGGTAGGGATGGGGGGTGGTCACCACGCATTTCCGTTTCCGGATCTGGAAATGCCACTTCCGGTTGTTCTGAAAATTCATATGGATGTACGAAATATGTGTACAAAATAGAATAAAAATGCTTAATCGTTCCGTCAAAAATGAAGTATTATACACACCATTTACCACCATATGAAGGCTCCTTCATGAATTTCTTGTTTGTTATTGGCGCCTGACAGAGCGAAAAATGTAAACATAACTTTGAAAAGCGGGGGAAGTTGGGGAGTCGAAAACGAAATAAGTGAAATATGTCAACATTTGCACCCGAGGCAATATCTCGATTTGGAAATATTGAAGAACATAAAGGTGGAGGGGGGGGGGGGAAGTACCGACAAGATACGGAAATACAGTGCTTCTTGAACGTCTTTCCGGAGTCTGAAAGAGCTTTTCTTAGGCGATTTTGTAAAGAAATCGTTCTAGGTAGGATTCGAACCACGAATGTTGGCTGTGCTAGCTCGCGTTCTATCCATTCAGCCGCTCTTTTCTTCTACGGTTGAAGTGGACCCTACATTCTCCTCCTTGACGTCTCAGATTGAAGTTAAATTTCAAATCTGTGCGACGTTGTAACTTATCTGTTTTTCTTATTAGAGCATAGTATGCCATTGTTTATAGCTTATCTGCTTTTCTTATTAAAGCATAGTATGCCATTGTTTATAGCTCTTGCGAAATTGCTGCAGTAAATTGTAAGGTTTTGGGGGAAATCGAAACTCGTTATTTATTTATCAGATCTCGATGATTCACTGCACCGAAACTGCAGGGTTAATTTGCGCGGGCGCCATTATGAAGAAAGTATAACCCCAACTGGGGTTTGATCTCCGGATCTCCGTTTGGTCAATTGAAGCTCTAACTCTCGAGTTTCTGGGACAATAATTTATTCTTTAATTGAAGGGGATCCAGCAAGGTAATGAAACTATTGTTTTGTCTTCTTTACATTACTAGGGAACTTTAATAAAAAGTCATATTTTTTTCATCAAAATATACATTAAATTGCATATTATTTTGATAATTAAATGAGTTATTATAAGTACTTACTATACGTGATAGGTTAACACTTGAATAAATCAAGCCTACTCGTTATCGGCGAGATCAAGTCATAAGAAGAGCTTAATTGTAGCTATAGTTTTATCACACAATCAAAATTTTTCAATTTGTAATGACTAACATCATGTGTACCGTATATGCCACGTGTTAGACCTATCAGATATTTTCGATTAACATGAGTCAACTCAAACTCTAGTTTGCAATGATTTAGTGTTTCATTTCATATATAATAATGTAAAATATGCTTTTATATATTTATTTCATTTTCGTAAGAGAGATATTTGATGTTTGCAATATTACATAGCAGTCTAGAAAAGTAAAAAATTATTTGAATATGCAGTACTATATATTTTAGGTAACTTGAAAAGTAGTTTCATCTTTCAGAATATGCATTTTTGGAATTGATTATTTTATGCTCAACATATAACCTTTTAGATTTTTTGACCCGAAATTCTTTGAAAAGCTCTATCATAAATCGAAAAACGAAGTTCGTGTTAGTAACTATGTCGCATACGCGTTGTCATGTAGAATAAAACTTATTTGCTATACTGTGCTTTGATCTTTAACCTTTACACTAGCATTCTGACTATTCTTAAATAGGGCGTTGTTTGTATAACAAAATGAAAATTGTTTGCACAGACGTTTTAGTATTTCGTTTGCATAAAATATTATATAAATTTTCCACTTTGATAAATGAAAATATGCTGTTTATTTCAGCAAAAGTAGCTATTGCTGTAAACTAGAAAGGTACCCGCCGTTGCCCGGACGTTTGGATGCAAACTTCTGATTAAAATCACACCAGAACTTCTAGCGAATTCTCGAAAACCAAAGAAGATTTAACAATACGCTCGTTTATAGCAAAAACACTGCGTTGATGGTGTTGAGATATCTCTGTGAGAATATCTTGAACCCTCTCAAAATATATGGCTGGAATTATTATTAAAGAAGATTAATAATAAAAACTTCTAAGAAAAAGTGGTTGTTGTTGCTAATCTAACCCGGATTAACCAACGACTGAAGCAAGTCTAGAAAACCATGCCTTTCGAGTTCGCAAACCACAAGTGGATGAGCAAGAAAGACCTGTCTGACCCAACACAAGATAGTATATATGAATTGGTGTGACATCAGCATTCTGACTTTTCGGAAATATTCATTGATTAACTGAGAAAAACGGAAAAGGAAATGAAATCTGCTACTGAAGAGACAAGCTACCCTCATGATATAGTTTATCTGATGAAAAACAATTTCTTCTACAAGAATCTCATAACAATCAAAATGACAGGATTGACGCGAAATCAGTTAAGGATATTGCTTCAACAAAAAGAGCCAAGTTCCAAAAGCCTCTTTTTAACACTTTACAACAAAGTTGAAAAGTGTTTATGACTTTGTTCATTCTGTCTGTCTGTCCGTTAGCACGATAACTGCCGTAAAAATGACTTAATCAAAATGAAATTTTAGTATGTTGTTCAGACGGTCTGTAGGACCTATGGGAATATAAATGAATAATAGCACCCAATTAGTTTTGGATTGAACCCGGGTTGAAAAAATGAAATACATTGAGCCCTATGGGACCTAATTTTTCAAACATTTTTTAAGCGGATTTAAAATTCACAAATTGCTTCGAAAATTTTAGGTAATAGTTAAATTGTTCCATAAAATATATAACAAAAAATTCAGCAAAATATATTCAGTAGTTTTTAAATAAAAATTAAAATAATAATTACACATCTTATATGAAACGATCACGTGACCATGATATGAAACGATCACATGACCCACTTCAAAATGATATATGGCATCCATCTTGTTTCAAAATCGTGATTTTTTAAAGTTCTTTTTAATTCATATTGAGTGTTGCATCCGTCCTAAAACTACTTTATTTTTGCTTAAATTCTGTGCATCTACATACTAAAACAACACAATGACAATATATTTGAGTTTAAATTCTCATTCAAATTTGATTATTTCTACAACTAAGCCTATTTTTCACCTATGTAAAATGTAAACAGCAAAATATGTAGAATGAGTTGTATATTAGAATTACTGTATTTCTTTAACACAAAATAATTCAGTCCATGGAGTCTGCATGGCTGATATGAATGAAATATTAATTGATTTTATAAACAGAAGGACGATTTTTTTCGATGAAGTTTTAAGCATAGAGTTTATGAATTGTAGCTCCATGTTCTTAATTTTTAAATAAAATAAATTATTATAGTATTGTGATAAATGAAATGAATGAAATCCTACTTTTATAGAGAGATCCAGGCGTGCTATTTTTTCTATGACGTCATTTGAATTTATTTCAGTTGTTTTCGATGAAGTTTTCAAATATAATAAATTATCGTAGTATTATGATATTTTGAAAAATATTACCGTGGAATGTATTGCATTTTCGACTTTTTTAAATAAAATTGCATTAAAGTTGGAAAGTGTTTCATAATCAATGCTTTAAGCATGATTGATCTTTCTTGTTGTAATGGTGTGGGGAGGTATCGGACAAAGAGAAAAACTGCCTCTTTCTTCATCGAAAAAGGAATCAAAATCAAACAGAAATATTTTTAGAAAATGTTTTGAAAGTTCACATTACTAAACAAGCTAAAATATTGTTCAGCACTGATCCGTTTACTTTTCAGCAAGACTTGACAAAACGTGTATAAACCTGATGTAAATAAAATTATCTAGATTTCATATCTGAAGAAGAATGGTCAACATTAATCTCTGATCTCGATTCTCTATGTTTTTGCATATGGAGCGGTATGGAGAATAACTAGGGAAATCTAAAACCCATGTCAGCAGAAAAATACAGGAAATTTCTACTGAAGATATGGAACGAAATTCCGTATCAGATAGCGCGTGCAACACAGGGGATATTCCCGAGAAGAATATCATCTGTAATTAAATTCAAAGGATAAATGATAAAAATTGGTAATTTAATATCGATTACTTGTCCTTAACCTATTTAGAAAATATAATGTTTCCGTAAAACTGTTAATAAATTTTGAAATGCAATCATGTATTCATGCCTTCACTAATTTCTTGACACACTGCGTATATTGTAAATTTTATAAAGATCATGTTCAAAATAATGTTACTATACTATTTAAGAGAATATTGATTACTTGTAATTTAATATTGATTACTTGTCCTTAACCTATTTAGAAAATATAATGTTTCCGTAAAACTGTTAATAAATTTTGAAATGCAATCATGTATTCATGCCTTCACTAATTTCTTGACACACTGCGTATATTGTAAATTTTATAAAGATCATGTTCAAAATAATGTTACTATACTATTTAAGAGAAGTCCTTCTCGTTGTCGGACGATCTGTCCAACTTGGCGATACAGTTGATGCAATATTGCCAAGTTGGCGACTTCCGGAAAACGTGGCCAAATTGACGATAATTCAATATTTCTTGAAATCAAGTTTAATTTATTTGCGAATCCCTATCGTTTTATGGAAATTCAGATATAACGTATATAATTTTTAATTAGTTAATGCATATATTTATAGTCTTTTTAGTTTACAAATTTTATTGTAGAATACCTATTGGAAGTTCGAGGAACACTTTGGGAATATATACCTTCTATTTCTGCATTACATAATCTTCTCCTCCTACTACTATTCTTTGAACTCTACTTTCATATTTCAGACACTTACTACAACCTGATTGACAATCCAATTCGATGAAATACAATTGGAAAGAATCCAAAAATAAGGAGGATAGGACTTTAAATCTTCATGTCAGAAATAAAAACAAAAATAAACATCTTCACGTGAGCTTTAACTTTTGAAATATGGCTAATCCACCAGAAAGTTTCTCCCCGGAAAGTTTTTGACGTGATATTATTGGAAATGTCACTTGCCGAATATTTTAACTACTTTCTTTATTTACTTTCCCTGCAATACATAGTAATGTATAGAGAAAGTATTGGAATCATGTCTAAAATAGCAACTCGAGTTTGCGATGGATCTACACTTTTCATGTACCCTAGAACACGCAAAATCTATTTTCAGTGTGACGTCTGTGTGTGCAATGTATGCATCCACTCTAACTCAAAAACTAATTTGCCAAATTTCATAAAAAAAGTTGGTAGGTAATTCACTCGCGGGTTACCCGGTGCTGATTAGATTTTGATACAATTCGGGAAAAAGGAACCTGCCTTTCTTTACGAAATGGCTCTCGAAAATCGTATGTATCCATTATAGCTGAAAAACTAATTGGCCAAATTTTACAAAATTTGGTAGGTAAGTCAATTGTGGGGTAGCCTTGTGCTGAATAGATTTTGATACGATTCGGGAAAAAAGCTGTCTTTTTTTCAAAATAGACAGCAAAAAATCGTATGCATCCACTCTTACTGAAAAACTAATTGACCAAATGTCACAAACTTTAATAGTTAAGTCGCTTGCGGCTGGTTAGATTTTGGTATGATTCGAAAAAGAAAAACCTGCCTTTTATTGCAAAATGGTCCACGAAAATCGTCAAGATTTAGAAAAAAATACTACAAATGCATCAATTAAATTCTTGCTTTATACGTAATTTTTGACGAGGAAAAGAATAAGACCAACTTTAAGATGGACCATTCCCGAGGTATTTAAGTTTTTTAATTTTAAGGAACCGAAGACGTTTTTCGCTGCAGTTAAAAATATGTAAAGAAATTTGTTAAAATTTAGTAGTTACGTCCCTTGAGGGTTATCCTGATACTGATTAGATTTTGACATGATTCGGATAAATATAACCGACCCTTCTTTTGACCGTGAAAAGATCCCCAAAGGTCGTGAAAAGATCCCTAAAGATCATGAAAAGATCCCTAAAGATCGTGAAAAGATCCCTAAAGATCGTGAAAAGATCCCCAAAGATAGTGAAAAGATCCCTAAAGATCGTGAAAAGATCCCTAAAGATCGTGAAAAGATCCCCAAAGATCGTGAAAAAATCCCTAAAGATCATGAAAAGATCCCTAAAGATCGTGAAAAGATCCCTAAAGATCGTGAAAAGATCCCCAAAGATCGTGAAAAGATCCCTAAAGATCATGAAAAGATCCCTAAAGATCGTGAAAAGATCCCTAAAGATCGTGAAAAGATCCCTAAAGATAGTGAAAAAATCCCTAAAGATCGTGAAAAGATCCCCAAAGATCGTGAAAAGATCCCTAAAGATCGTGAAAAGATCCCTAAAGATCGTAAAAAGATCCCTAAAGATCGTGAAAAGATCCCCAAAGATCATGAAAAGATCCCTAAAGATCGTGAAAAGATCCCCCAAAGATCGTGAAAGAATCCCTAAAGATCGTGAAAAGATCCCTAAAGATCGTGAAAAGATCCCCAAAGATCGTGAAAAGATCCCTAAAGATCATGAAAAGATCCCTAAAGATCGTGAAAAGATCCCTAAAGATCGTGAAAAGATCCCCAAAGATCGTGAAAAGATCCCTAAAGATCGTGAAGAAATCCCTAAAGATCGTGAAAAGATCCCCAAAGATCGTGAAAGGATCCCTAAAGATCAAGAAAAGATCCCTAAAGATCGTGAAAAGATCCCCCAAAGATCGTGAAAAGATCCCCAAAGATCGTGAAAAGATCCCTAAAGATCAAGAAAAGATCCCCAAAGATCGTGAAAAGATCCCTAAAGATCAAGAAAAGATCCCCAAAGATCGGGAAAAGATCCCTAAAGATCGTGGTAAAGATCCCTAAAGATCGTGAAAAGATCCCCAAAGATCGTGAAAAGATCCCTAAAGATCAAGAAAAGATCCCTAAAGATCGTGAAAAGATCCCCCAAAGATCGTGAAAAGATCCCCAAAGATCGTGAAAAGATCCCTAAAGATCAAGAAAAGATCCCTAAAGATCGTGAAAAGATCCCCCAAAGATCGTGAAAAGATCCCCCAAAGATCGTGAAAAGATCCCTAAAGATCATGAAAAGATCCCTAAAGATCGTGAAAAGATCCCCCAAAGATCGTGAAAAGATCCCTAAAGATCGTGAAAAGATCCCCCAAAGATCGTGAAAAGATCCCTAAAGATCGTGAAAAGATCCCTAAAGATAGTGAAAATATCCCCAAAGATCGTGAAAAGATCCCTAAAGATCGTGAAAAGATCCCTAAAGATCGTGAAAAGATCCCCCAAAGATCGTGAAAAGATCCCTAAAGATCGTGAAAAGATCCTTAAAGATCATGAAAAGATCCCTAAAGATCGTGAAAAGATCCCCCAAAGATCGTGAAAAGATCCCTGAAGATCGTGAAAAGATCCCCCAAAGATCGTGAAAAGATCCCTAAAGATCGTGAAAAGATCCCTAAAGATCGTGAAAAGATCCCCCAAAGATCGTGAAAAGATCCCTAAAGATCGTGAAATGATCCCTAAAGATCATGAAAAGATCCCTAAAGATCGTGAAAAGATCCCCCAAAGATCGTGAAAAGATCCCTAAAGATCGTGAAAATATGAAATAAATGACTAAAATTTCTGAAGTATATTAAATGCTTGTTCTTTATGTAATTTTTAACAGCAAAGCGAATAAGACCGACCCTGCGACTCTGGGATGAAAGGTTCTCGAGATATTTTAATTTTTTAGAATTATGAGGATCTGAAAACTTTAAAGTGTATTAAGTTGCTGAATGAAGCTGCGTTAAAATTGCAAATTGGATATAACATCAGAAAAGTACCCAAGTTATTTTCTGCAATTAAACTCAATTTAATGCACCATGAAATAAAGTAAGAAATTGAATTCAAGTCTGTAGTGACAGTCATGTGCTGACCACATCAGATTTTTATTTTCCCAACAATACATTATATCTAATATATAAAAGGGAAAAATTCAGTACACGCTTCTTACTTAAATATCTCTTGAACTACGCAATTGATTTTGATGAATATTTTTCCTAGTAAAGAGTCTGAGAGCAGGGTAAATTCTGATGTAGGATTTATCACTCTACAGAAAAGTGCAGGATAATGGAAATTAAAAACATTTTTCAGTCTGTCTATAAGTCACGAACTTCTTATAACTCTATAGATTCTCAATGCATTTACACATTTTATTTCACTGGTTTGTTAAGCTTAATTAAGAGTACGTTTATGGCTAAAATATTTCACATGCTATAGAGTATTAATTTTATTTCAGTACTAGCAGCATACCCGTTCTTCGTACGGAGTATATAATATAAAGAAACTTGAAATTCATAATCATGCCCAAATTCTTATAGTATACTAAATGACATGTTTAATCAAAATATTCTGTTAAAATATTTAATATAATACTCCTAAAAAGAAGTTTAAGAATCTCTGTTCTCGCTATATAAAATTATCTTCATGGACATATCTGAAGAATAAAACATCTTGGACCCCTTATGTAAGCAAATATAAAAAAAAAATATGGAATTGAATCAATATATGCAAAATAAAAGCGTTAAAATTGTATGGGACCCGTACTAATTATATACGCGAATATTAGAAAATATAACCTGTATTAGTAGATTACATGTATAAATTGAAAATACCAATAAACCCGTAATCTTTAAATCTGAAGACAGTCATTTATTCCAATATATGTCAAAATTAAAGTGCTAAAATTATATGGGAAGATATACACGTACTACTTATAATGTCCGATTATTAGTAGAAGATTACCCGTTTTGCAATATGAGTCACAAATGTTTTTTGGTAAAATACAACAGACGACGTAATAAATTGAATATATAATTAATCCCCTTAATCTTCATACCAGAAGACTGTACTTGATTCCAATATATATGCCAATATATGTCAAAATATATGCCAATATACCTGTACTACTTATATTCTCGTAGGTTAGAAGATATACCCGTGCATTCCTAGAAGATTACTCGTACAACGTACAATATGCGTGTGTCAGCAATTTTTGCCGCAATAAAACAATGGCGTAATAACTTAATATCAATAATCCCTGAATCAATAATTCCGGAAAATATCAATGATAATAATGTTTAAACCTGAAGAGTATAATTGATATTATCCAGTCCAAAATGAAATGGCAATGAAATTTATTTTATATACATATCTTCATTATTCAAATCGGAAAGGATTTAATAAAAATCGTCTGCCGCATAAACACATTGGATTTAAATCCGTTGCTAAGCGACATGACATCATTTGCTTCAAATAAATTGGTAGAAAAAATATCGTCTAAATAGTTATATTTCTATGAAACATTTGGCGACAGTTTCGTCAAATTAGCGACATTTTAAAAAATCGCCAAATTTATCGCCAAGTGGGACTGTAGAACTGACAGTTCCACTTTGCGACAAATTGACGAAATATCATCACAATACTATCCCCTAACAAAAAACAATTAATATCATTTATGTAGCGCAATTTTATCAATTTCAAGATATTTTTATAGATTTGAAAATATTTTTATCAATTTGGTGACATTTTAAAAATTCGCTAAATGTATTACTAAGTAGGATGGTTGGTCTGACAGAGAAATGCTAACCAAACATCATTTCAGTACTCTCTTCTAACAAAATAAAAAAAAATTTCATTGATATGTAGAAGACCCAAGCCACACGACCAACCCGAAGGTTTATGGCAGCTGTTTGTGTGTCGTTAATATCAATTTGGCGACATTTCCGTCAATTTGGCAAAGTTTAAGAAAAGTTGTCAAATTAGCGATATCCCTCCAAATTCGTAGCTTTGAATTTGCAGATCTGAATGAAACATTCTTATCCCGTTTCAATATACTAAATGAAAACACTACAATTGTATTAGAAGATATACCCGCTCTACTCTTTTTCTGTTTCAACAATCGGCTATATGAATTTATTGGCTAAACACAATATATGAGTTTAGTAGCTAAATACGATATAAGCTTGAAAACTCTTTGCCAAAATAAATGAAATTGATGTACGCAGTCAGCAATTAATATAATTAAAAGAAAAATCAAACCGTCCATTCATAAGATATACTTTTATATCCATTTATCCATTTATTTATTATTTAAATCGAAAAAAAATAATAAAAACATTAACAAACACATTTAATTTAATTGCGATGCCGAGCAACATGATATATCCTCCTAAAATGTTAAAATTTACTAACCACTAACAGCACACCTGTTATTCGTACGGAGTGTATAATTTAAAGAAACTTAAAGTTCGCAATCATGTGCAAATTCTGTTAAAATATTAAATTTATTGCTCCTAAAGAGAAGTTTAAGAATATATGTTCTCACTATGCAAAATTATCTTCACGATCAGATCTGAAGAATAAAACACCCTGCCCCCTTTTGTAAGCAAATTTACAGAAGAAAAATAGGAATTGAATGAATATATGCAACCCCGTACTAATTATATTGTCGCAGATCAGAAAATATGCCAATGTGTTAGTAGAAGATTACCCGTATTACAATATGCGTCTCAAAAATATTTGCCAAAATAAAAGAGATGACGTAATAAATTGAAAACATCAATAATATCCGTACTCTTTATACCAGAAGGTCGTAATTGATTCCAATATATGCCAATATATATCAAAACATATGTCAATATACCTGTACTACTTATATTCTCGTAGATTAAAAGATATACACGTGTATTTGTAGAAGATTCGTACAACATACAATATATGAGTTTAAACAATTTTTGTCATAATAAAATAATTGCATAATAACTTGAAAATATCAATAATCCTTGAATCAATGATCCCCGAAAATATAAATAATAATAATTGTTAAACCTGAAGACCGTAATTGATATTATCCAGTCAAAAATGCTATAAGAAAAATCAAATCGTTCTTTTCTAAAATATATTTTTATATCCATTTATTTATTATTCAAATCGAAAAAATAATTATTAAAATTAACAGACAGATTTAATTTAATTGCGTTTCTGAGTAACATGATATAAGATAGAATCTTATAACATGTTAAATATGTCATGTCTTATAACATAAACTGCGAAATTAAATAACGATTTTGATTTCTCTATACTTCTCATTGTTCCGTAAAAGCTTGTTTTAAATAAACCATGAACCATGGAGATAGATTTCCCCTTTAAATCATGTTTCAAACAATTCATGTTTTCAGAAAGTGACTAATTAACGCAAAAAATCTCCCATCAAACTCAGAGATTAAATTTTAATTCACTTTCAAACGATTTTCAAGCTTTCCGTTTGGATAAACCACGGAGTTAGGGAGTAGAACTCCTAGGAAAAAGTTCCGTTTTTCATTAATATCTCGACAACCCCAGGTCTTAGAAACTCGAAACTTGGACAAAATTTATGGGGGGATATTTCAAGGCTATTCACCAAATTTCATTAAATTCAGTTTAGCCGTTTTTCCGTGATGATGAGACAAACGAAAATTTCGTTTTTTACTAATATCTCGAGAACCACTGGTCGTAGACACTCAAAACACGGATATAATTTTAAGTGGGGCTATTTCTGGGCTACCCACAAAATTTCATCAAATTCGGTTCAGCCGTTCTCCCGTGATGGTGTGACAAACAGACAGACAGACAGACAGACAGACAGACAGACAGACAGATTTTCATTTTTATTTATATAGATTCAGAGCAAAGACGTCTATTTCTGCTAGTAGCATCTTGTTGTTAAGACCCAGACCGTCCGACCTACCAGAAATGTGTAAGGTAACAGTTTAGATGGCTGGGAAGAGCCACCCAATTTAGACCGGTACCCAGTGGGGGGAGGCATCCACAGGGACCGTACCCTCTTTCCCCTACCACCAACCTCTCGGAAGGGTTTACGGACCCAAATGTTTAACCTGATCGTACTCCGCGTGAACAGTTTTGACAGCGGAGGGAATCGAACTCGGGCCTACCGAGTGCAATTCTCGAGCGCTAACCACTGGACTACCGCGTCTCCTGCTAGTAGCATGTTGTTGTTGTTGAGACCCAGACCGTCCGACCTACCAGAAAGGTGTAGGGTAACTGTTTGGACGACCGGGAAGAGCCACCCAATGTAGACCGGAACCCAGTAGGTGAGGCATCCAAAGGGACCGTGATCTCCTTCCTTGACCACCAACCTCTCGGAAGGACTTACGGACCCACATGTTTAACGTCATCGTACTCCGCGTGAACACGGCAGCAGTTTTGGTAGCGGAGGGAATCGAACCCAGGCTTACCGAGTGCAATTCCCACGCGCTAACCACTGGGCTACCGCGTCCTCTGCTAGTAGCATTCTGTTGCTGTTGTTGAGACCCAGGTCGTCCAACCTACCAGAAAGGTGTAAGGCAACAGTTTGGACGGCCGGGAAAAGCCATCCAATTTAGACCGGAATCCAGTGGGGAAGGCTGCCAGTAGCATGTTGTTGTTGAGACTCAGACCGTCCGACCTACCAGAAAGGTGTAAGGTAACAGTTTGACAGTTTGGATTGCCGGAAAAAGCCATCCAATTTAGACCGGAACCCAGTGGGGGAGGCTGCCAGTAGCATGTTGTTGTTGTTGAGACTCAGACCGTCCGACCTACCAGAAAGGTGTAAGGTAACTGTTTGGATTGCCGGGAAAAGCCATCCAATTTAGACCGGAACTCAGTGGGGGAGGCTGCCAGTAGCATGTTGTTGTTGTTGTTGTTGAGACTCAGACCGTCCGACCTACCAGAAAGGTGTAAGGTAACTGTTTGGATTGCCGGGAAGAGCCATCCAATTTAGACCGGAACCCAGTGGGGAAGGCTGCCAGTAGCATGTTGTTGTTGTTGAGACTCAGACCGTCCAACCTACCAGAAAGGAGTAAGGTAACTGTTTGGATTGCCGGGAAAAGCCATCCAATTTAGACCGGAACCCAGTGGGGGAGGCTGTCAGTAGCATGTTGTTGTTGTTGAGACTCAGACCGTCCGACCTACCAGAAAGGTGTAAGGTAATTGTTTGGATTGCCGGGAAGAGCCATCCAATTTAGACCGGAACCCAGTGGGGAAGGCTGCCAGTAGCATGTTGTTGTTGTTGAGACTCAGACCGTCCGACCTACCAGAAAGGTGTAAGGTAACAGTTTGACAGTTTGGATTGCCGGGAAAAGCCATCCACTTTAGACCGGAACCCAGTGGGGGAGGCTGCCAGTAGCATGTTGTTGTTTTTGAGACTCAGACCGTCCGACCTACCAGAAAGGTGTAAGGTAACTGTTTGGATTGCCGGGAAGAGCCATCCAATTTAGACCGGAACCCAGTGGGGAAGGCTGCTAGTAGCACGTCGAAAGCCCAGACCACCCGACTCGTCCGAGGACTTAGAGCAGCTTATTGGATGGCCGGTGCTAGTAGCATGTTGTTGTTGTTGTTACCCAGACCGTCCGACCTACCAGAAAGGTGTAAGGTAACTGTTTGGACGGCCGGGAAGTGCCACCCAATTTAGACCGGAACCCAGTGGGGGAGGCATCCACAGGGACCGTACCCACCTTCCCCTACCACCAACCTCACGGAAGGACTTACGGACCCACATGTTTAACGTGATCGTACTCCGCGTGAACACGGCGGCAGTTTTGGCAGTGGCTGGTATCGAACCCGGGCCTACCGAGTGCAACTCCAGCGCGCTAACCAATGGGTTACCGCGCCCCGGTGCTAGTAGCATGTTGTTGTTGTTGAAACCCAGACCGTCCGACCTACCAGAAAGGTGTAAGGTGGTGCTAGTAGCATGTTTAAATGTTGTGGATGGGATCATATTCTCTGTAAGAACAGTTAGCCGTTTAGTTTTTAGCTCATATGTGCAAGTTTCGATTGACTAGTATGTTTTTGATATTTGTGGTAACTCATAATCTACATTTAAGCTATGAATTCGCGGGCCTGACCCACGGGGTATGGCCTGGTTCGATCTATTTCTCTTAGTGATTTTGGGTCGGGATGGGCTCGGACTTCGGTTTAGATAGTGCGTATCGGGACGAGATGGACGTACTTTTTATTTAAAAGAAAATTATAAACGAAATTTTTATAGATCACATAATTTTTCTTTTGTGTTGATTTCAGCTATGTAAAGATACATATTTAATTAAATAATCGCTCCAAAACTGCTGTAACAATAACACGATAAATTAAAAATAATGCACTTTCATACCCACAAAATAAACTGATCAACCGGCCTGAAAGGCAAGAAATGGCCTTTTCTTCAGGATCGACAAGAAGCGTGATCAAGTGAATATGAAAAAAAAAAACTTCTACAAGGGGGAAAAAACGGTTCTCCCCACAAATAGTTAACTATGTGTGTATTAATTTGCTTGCAAAAAATTGGGAAAAGTCTAATGATGGCCTATAATCGTGACTTAATTACATATCTTTTTAATATAAGCACTTTTTCTCAGTCTTTTATTTGCAAGTTTTCATAGCAAGCTGAAATAGTTAGATGTGCTGTTTTTATAGAGGTAGACACAAAAGCGCTGGCTCTCAAACAGCTGCCAGTTAGCTCGCTTCTTAATGGGAAGTTGATAGGTCGGTGTATTTTTTCTCTTAATAATTACCTTCCTGAGAAGTGTCTTCCGTGCAGGTATTGAACAATGCGGGTGTTTGATGTCTTTACACGCTTTTCCGGATCGTACCTAATAGTAATGTCATTACATGTATCAAGAAAAATATGATGTGGGCAGTAAAAGAATTTCCATATTGATGTTAACAAATGTATCGCTTAATATTACATATGAAGAGTGAACATATTTCACAGTAGTTAATACTTGTTTTAATTTTATGTGAAGTGTTTGATAAATTTATTGGAAACAGTACAATATTTCGAGAACGGTTCATGCTAACATTTTAAAGTTTATGTCAATCATTTCCTAATAAAAAAAAGTTACATAAGAAATGATTATTTACGTAACATTATTGAAGGCTCTGATTTTTTGATAATTTTTTCAAAACTTCACTCAAGAATTTCAGAGGGGGGGGGGATCTTCCGAACATTCGATTGCGTTTAAAATCAATAGGATTCTAGTATTTACCAACTCTAATAATTTTACCAAATTACGTTTAAAACTCTCTATTCGTTCGTGAGACATCCTCTCCACAATCTCACGGATACACACACACAGACACGCACATATATAGACATCACCTCAAAAACGTTCGATTCGAGTTCAGGGATGCTCAAGCAGGGTTGCTCTTTCGTCCAAAACTCGAATTCAAATTTTCGACCCGTCACAATACTTTCTCTATACATTATGCTACATATAAAAAAGAGTAAAAATAGATATAGGAATTTTCTACAGCATTTCTTTTAGATCATCAAACTACATTTTTGAAAGGAAAAACGGTTGCAATATTTACATTTTTCGATTAGGTATAGCTGAAAATTGCTGGGAATGAATACAACAAATAATTCAAACTTGCGTTATCAGCTGTTAAAAAATGATTTATTGCAAAATAATAAAATAAAAACCTTTGTAGATAAGAGTTTTTCGATACGGCAAACCTATTGATGCTGGAATACAAGAATTTATAATAGCACGCTTACATTTTTTGGGGAAATAATGGTGATAGTGAAAGCCCAATACAAGTAAACCCTTACCTTGCAAGCTGGTCAGGTAAAATTAATGCAAGTGGATGTTTTTAAATAAAATAAAAGTAAGTTAATCGATATCGATCGTAAGATTAAAACATGAGATATTTCGGGTGAATATTTTTTTGGCTCTGTAGACAACTTCTGTGCACAACTTCATTTTTATTTGAACTTTCTAAATATCTCTCAAAATATGAATTTTAACTTTTAACACTTCGACTGGCATGTCATGTCAGTCGTACACGTCTGACTGCGTTTAGCTTCGTAAACGCCAAGTTGGGCATATATGGCAAACACTCTTTCTTTATATCGAAGCTGTATAGTGGATAATCTAACAATATATGAGAATTTACATTATATTTAAAAATAAATATTGACCCCTGTGTTCTGATAAAATGTTTGTGGTGCTACCAAAAAAAGAAAGAAAAAAAGCTAATAACTATTAATGAATTCATATTTCTATCAGTCCCTCTTCTACCTTCTTCTTCGACCGGTCGACTTACCCGAAGGTGTAAGGTACCTGTTTGAACGACCGGGAAGTGCCACCCAATTTAGACCGGAACCCAGTGGGGGAGCCACAAACAGTGATTGTACCCTCCTTCCCCTACCATCAGCCTCTCTGAAGGACTTACAAACCCACATATTTAACGTGCCCGTACTCCGCTTGAACACGGAGACAGTTTGAGCAGGCTGCGAATGAACTCGGTCGTCTTAGTGTAATCCCCGAGTGCTAACCACTGGGCTGTCTCACCCCCTCACTTCTATCTTCTGGCTGTTCTGTTAATCCTTGCTTTTTATATGTTTTAGAATTTTCACTTTTACATGTTAACGTAGCACAAAATATGAAATATTTAAGCCATAATTCTGCTCTTTATTGATCTTAACGAACCAGTGAAAAATGCATATATACTTCCTTTGAGTCATTCTTGAGTTATAGACAGCCATGGCAGAAACAAGTTTATAATTCTGTTCTTTGCGGACGGGTGATAAAACATACATCATAATATTTTCTGGATTCAGCCTCATTGCCTGAAAAACATTCATCAAACTCCATCCCGAGAGGATTAAGGAGATAGTCAAGTTAGCAGAGCGTATTGAAAATTCCCCTTTTATATTTTAAATTCCTTTCGACCTTTTCTCTATCAAAATAAAGGAGTCCCAAAATTTTCCCTAAAAATCCTCAAAAAGTAGGTAATAGTCATAGTAAAGTGATCTAAGTCAGTATATCCATGTTTTTAATATATTAGTGCATTTGTTCTAGGAATTTCGAACTTTGTTTATCTAAATTAATAAGATCGTAAAGAGTATTTTAATTGGAACTTTTATTTTATGGGTTGGAAAAAGGTAGATTTTGCATTTTCCCGAAACATCACCCATGGAGTTAAGATCGTAGTCATGAAATTCTGCACTTTATTCTAAGAAAAATAAATGCTAGTATATGTCTAAAAACAATATACAGGGCGTTCAAAAATATTGCACAATTAGATATCTCTTAAACGGTTGGTTGTAGATTCATCGTGTCATTTATGAAATGCTTTAATTAAGGTATACTATCATAGTATGTAAATTTTGATTACATGATATCTTTCGGTAAAATGCAGGAAATATAACTTTTTATATGGGCCCCCTAGAAAATTTACGCATTGTTTAATTATAAAAATATTTTTCATAACCCAATTAATTAAGCAAATAAGTTTCATTGTCTTACAGTTAAAATTACCCGAGATACTATATATTAATTAAAGTTTTCGAAGGATAATTGGGGACTGTATAAAACTTTCGCCAAATATAGTCACGTATGTAAATTTTCGGAGGGAAATTTTATCTAAAGAAATGCAATTTTTGTACGATCTCTGAACTCTGTTTTCACCGTTATTTTTGATCGGGTCAAATTGGTTTAAGTCCAATAATTCTGACAATTTTTGCACAGTCGATTTTGCATATCGGAGAAATTTTTTTTTCAAAAGATATTTGAATGATAAAGAACAATTTGCTAATCGGAACCTTCTTTGCAGAGGACTTTTATAAAAAAGTTTAATTTGTACTTTTTTCTTAACTAAAAAGTGTCATGTGACCCAAACTGCCGTAATCTGAAAGATTATTTTATTTTAATTATTTATTAAATTGAAACCATGCCTCTGCAATTAATTGTTGAAGAGATATTTACAGTGCTACAATATTTTTAAACATCCTGTATAGTAAAATAAAGCCTGTTATCACCTTTCCCGAACGCTATGTGTATTAGACATAATCACAACTCTGATTTTTTTTAGAGTTGTGAGAAATTAGTAACAAGAAAAATTTGGAGCGCCAATAAAGTTCAATGTTCGACAAGTGGTGCGTTAACAAGGGATAAATAAGTTTTGTAAGTTGTAAGGGAAAGATGATAAGCTTGGAGAGCATTGAGTGAAGATAGACACTGAGTGAAGTAAGGAAAGATATTTTTAAAATAGCAATTGTACTTAAAAAGCATAAACATGCCATTCCTAAAATAGCCAGTTCTTTTGTAAACAAACATGCTTGCTTTGCTAGCTAGACAAAGTTAAGGGTTATTCACTTTTGGTTTATTTTTACCCTGGACTCCGAAAAGTAGTAAGCAAGTAGTATTTCATGAAAGTCTTACAAGATTTGTTTCGAAAACAGTGATTGCTGCACTTGTGAAAGTATGCAACTTTTAAAGTTTTACACATTCGTTAGAAATTGCAGATGCTTACCTCCCATAGGAAATATTTTTTCCGAAATTTCAATTTGATTATAAGTTTTTGTTCGTTTTTCTAAAAGTTATTGTGCAAGCATACTTAGCATTTACTACATGTTAGGTTCCAGACCACTGTTTCTGTTTCAACAATTGTCTAAACACAATATATGAATTTGTAAAATATTTGCCAAAATAAAACAGATGATGTAAGAAATTGAAAATATCCAAAAATTCTCGTAATCTTTAAACACAAAGGTCGTAATTGTATAATCCAGTCAAAAACGCAGTCAAAAATAATAATCCAGTCAAAAATGCAATTCCGATAATATTTATATGACATTTCTTTATTATTTAAATCGGAAATCGGAAATAAATTAATAAAAATCGTCTGTCATATAAACACATTGGATTTAATTCTGTTGCTAAGCAACACAATATATTTTTATTCAAATAAATTTGCGGGGAAAATACTGTCTGAGTAATGCTATTTCGATGGAAGATTCGTTTTTTTACTAATATTTCAACAACCCCTGGTCATAGAAACTCGAAACATGGACTAAATTTTAAGTGGAGTTAATCCAAGGCTACACGGAAAATTTCATGAAATTCGGTGCACTCGTTCTTCCGTGATGATGAGACAAACAAACACACACACACACATACAGACATAGTTTCAACTTTGTATAGATTGTTTCAAATTCATTCTGCTTACACCCTCAATTTGGTTTAATTTCCTGTATGGTTGGAATTTATTCTCTACTTTTCGTGCGTCACTGTTGTGCAAGGGAGGGCACTGAAAAAGTGTTTCTTTCTCATAATTTACTTTTTAGTTTTCATTTTTTCACGCAATTCATGTTCAAACCTAGGTAGTATTATACATGCATTGATGAGTGTGATCAAGGCGAACATTTCATCTGAAGACATTGGATCGAATATACAAAGAAAATCCTAGATGAAAATATTTCGCTAGATGAAACTGTATGTCGATTTTCAGCTCTCTACGTACTCTGGGAGAACCGGTCAAAGATGTTGAACGAAGGGACAAAGAAAGTTAACGTGAAGTTAATAAGAAGTGTATTGAAAAGAACCTATTGGAACTGTCAGATGTAAAATGAAGAAAACAAGTTATTGCAGGAAATCTGAAGGCGAAGAAATCATATCTATATTAAATGTTGAATCATCATGTAAGGCTAAACATTTCTTGGTTAAAGATTGAGATAGACTTGTTTAAACAATAGATGATGTAGGACTTTGGGTAGACTTTAATAATAGCAGGGCTCTTGCTTGGTGGTTTAACAGAGCTCTGGATTGATGGCTTAACATGGCTTTAGTAAGATCGATTAAGGATTTGAATGTGCTCCGATTTTTATTTTGTTGTTCTTGTCTAAAGTGGCATGCATGGCAGACTGTTTTTCTTATCCTGCAGATGTATGAGTAACAGGCATACTAAGTTAGCATACCTTTTCGAATTGCTTTCAAAGTCCCTATCATACTTTTAAAAAAAAAGACCCATGGCAATTTCAGTATGACGAAAAGCTTCTGACGGGATTTTGGTAGTTATGCCTAAGTAAAGTAACGTAAAGCAAAACGTGTTTGCAAACAAGCTGGAGACACTGATGCCAGGTGGATAGCCAACGCGAGCTGTGGCGTTGAGATTTTTTAACGGCGAAGAACGTGTCTCATGTCACAGTTGAAAAGTGTTGAAGTGCGAGGTGTCGCATGTCGAAGGCCGCAACTCGGGGTATGACGGTATATATAAGGGAAAATATATACGAAAGAACGTTTTGTGAGGGTGTAAAGAACCTTGCTGCCCCAGACGGGAATCGAACCCTGGATTTCCGAACTGGCCAGCCGATGCTCTACCGTTGGGATGAAATTGCAAGCTCTTATTGTCGAAGAGGACTCTGCATTCTCCACCTTCTAATGTCAGATTGGCGGGTAACTGGCAATCTGACTGACCACCTACTGCTATTTTTACCTCAGGTTAGCCTCCTGCTATTACTATTTTTACCCAGGTTAGTATCCTGCGTGGTCGTTATCCTCTCAATTTGAAATCGGCGCTCTATCTTCCAGTCTACTGAATCCGCACTAGTCGTATTAGGGTCACTTTCAGACCTCCGACATATCTGCACTAACTACAAGGTTGATTTGTTCGGCGCCATTGTAAAGAGCCTTGCTGCCCCAACCGGGAATCGAACCCTGTATCTCCGAATTGGCCAGCCGACGCTCTACCGTTGAGCTACTGGGACGAAATTGCAAGCTCTTATCGTCGAAGTGGACTCTGAAAGGGATGCATTTCTGAACATGAATCTATCTTTTCTTGAATGATGTTCATATACTTGTATGTCTGTATGAGTCTATGAGCACAGTATCTTTCGAAAGAACAGAGGTTTTTAACTGACATTTGGTACGATTACTTCGATTAGTAGCAAAGTTGGGTTTGCGCTTGCATAAAAAGCATCAATGTTAGATGCTTATAAAATCAAAATTAGCAGTATCGATATTATCAATATAATTGATAAAAAAAATATGGATGTTATGATACTATCAGTAGAGAAACATTGGTACTTTGAAACATCGATCTTACGGATACCATTCAGAACACCTGTAGCAACACATCGGCGTTTAAAACATCGATGTTATAGATGCTATACGTACATACATACATACCTGCATACATAAAAAAACTGGTTACTTTGAGTGTAGATAACATGTTAAATAGTTAAATTTGCTAATTTCCAACTAAAAATTTTCACTGTTTTTAGCTATAAACAATGTGTTCAAATAGGAATTAAAATGATGCTCCATTCTTTGAGTTACTGAGATAATTATTTTTCTCCCTATAGTTGAAGTGTTCTCCTTGGGGGAATGAGGTTGTTCTGATCGGAAGCTTCACTTTGATTTAAAATCTGAGATCAAATCCAAATTTTCACTTGATTTTTTTTAAACGCGATATTTTCCTATATACACTTTCATTTGTTGTTAGTTCTTATATAAAACAACAAGAATACGGCTCAGAGTTTTTAGAAAGCTCTCCAAGATTACATTCTCTTTAGTATGACAATCTCTGATCCTTTTATTAATTTCATTTGAAAGATTTCCTCTCCTCTGCTATACATGCCCCACTACATAATTTAACTGTAGTAATTTTAGTGCACTGCTTTATCCCTATAGTAAAAAATATTTATTGTTAAATATCCATATGTTAAATGATATAGGGAAATTTTTATGACTCCGCATCCTTTATATCAATGTTTAAACAAAATGAACACAAAGCTCCATAGGATTCAAATACTCAAATACGTTATTTAAAAATGCCTATGGAAATTCTAAATGCTTTTTGAAAGTCATTTTAATTGACATTTTTAATGGGCTTGATTACCCAATTCGGGTTATTGTCTCACTATAAAATGAAATCAAATGGCAGGTAATTGAAAAAGTCCCATGTGGTTTTACAGTTTTCTGGATCACTTTTTAATTTTTTAGAGTGCTATAATTTAATCTTTTTCCCATTGATGTTATTACTTTAATATTGAAGTTGAGGAAATAGGAGAATCAATTTTAAACTATATGTGTTTAATATAATTTAATGAAACTTTCAACAGTTTAATGACCAATTAGATCAATTTTGCGCATATATAAACTCATCCGTAAGAAACAATCGCAGATAGAACAAGATTACTTTAGGTGGATATTTTTTTATTTTAATTACCGTAATTTCTGGTAAAAAAGACGCGGAAGAGCGTAAATGATGCAGGAACGTAAATGAACTGGAATTAAAATATTATGAGAAAACACAAGATTTTCAATGTCTTTTCTCTATACAAAAGTGACCCATGGAAAAATAGAAAGTAACACGTTTTGATCAGATACGAAATCTAAGCAAATTTTGAAACAATAGTATATAAATATTATCATTATCCAAAAATTAATATTATGCAAATTTGTCGAAGGAAAATGAGAGTGTAGGCAAATAAAATAGCTTCGCCTATTTTTCATGATATTAATTTTGGAAAATGACAAGATTTGTACAATATTGTTTTGAAATGAATTTGCCTACACATTCAATTTAGTTCAATTTCGAGTGTGATTAAAATTTATTTTCTTCCTTTCCATGCACCACTGTTGGGTAGGGGAGGACATTGAAAAACTTGCTTTTTCTCACATTTTATTTATTTATTTATTATTTTTTACTTTTACTTCCCGTTAGAACCAGGAGAAGATTTCATCTGAAGACATTGAAACGTAATTTAAAAAAAAAATGCATGAAAAGGGTAAAAATATAGTCACAACGTACGTAAATGAAGTAACGTAATGACAAAAATATCTATATAAATAAAATTGAAAAGTTGTCTGTGGGTATACGTGTTTGCTTCAACATCATGGAGAACCGGTAATGGAAACCGGAAATGGAAATTCTTAGTGAACCCCCTATCCACTCTGAAATTCTATGCTTAATCCATGTCAGTCATCATCTTTCTATAGCCTCATCTCTCAGCCCCTCTCTATGGCCAATCTTAAGAAACAGATGTTTTAAGAAATTTTTTGAACCGGAAGTGCAAAACCTTAATGAACCCCCTCTCCTCCTACCGGGATCTGGCGCTGTATCTATGTCAGTTATCATATAAGCTATATTGTGATCAAAAGATGCTTCAAGAAAAATGTGATTGTTTGAATAGGAAGTGGCATCTCCAGAACCAGAAGTGAAAATCATTAGTGAGTCCCTTTACTTCCTCCGGAATTCGATACTGAATACATGTTAATAATTATCTAAGCTCTATCTATAATTTAAGGCAATCCTGAGAAATATATGTTTCAAAGAAATTTTTTGAACCGGAAATGAGAAGGAAACCGAAAGTGAAAATTCTTTGGGAATCACCCTACCTCCTTTAGAGTTTGATACTAAATCTATATCAGTTATCATTTAAGCTCTATCTATAGCCAATCTTCAGAAATAAATGTTTCAAGTAAAATGAAAAATTCTGAACCGGAAGTGGAAATCTTCCTAATTGAAACTCCCCTATTCTCCTCCGGCATTTGTCGATGAATTCAAATCTGTCCTCATCTGATCTCTATCTATAGCAGATCCCGAGAAATAGATGTTCCAAGGAAAATATTTTCGCAAAACCAATAATATGACATAATTTTTGCCACAGATTGCACTATGTTACTGCCGAGTTCAAACTACAATAATTTTAATATTTTACTAAAATTAATGTCTTAATTATATTTCCTGCCGTCAGTCATGCATCACAATATGTTAGTTTGAGGATAAATACACTTTGTGACATGAATTTAATATTCAAACACTGAAGCCAATTACCTTATGTCATCTCACACTTAACCATCTCATCTTTAACCAAATTACATTCATCAGTTTTTAATCATCTTTTGTTTACGATGTCAGAAACTGTTTCAGTATAATTTATCACAAAGTTAAACTTGTTACATGAAATTCGGAAATAATTTCGATAATATGCGTTCTTCTATGTCCTCGCCAGCATAAATTTAAAGCGCATTAGTGTGAGCGATAAATCATTTTTGATGAATCCACGTTCTCATTAATGGTATAAGGTAAATAGCCGAATGTAAATATGTAAGAAATTTTATACCTTATAATGAGTATTAAGTGTAATTTGAATCTAAAAATATCTCTTGTGGGTAGCATATAACTTTCTCTACAGGCTCAAATTCATTTTTTTTTTCACTTTTTTTACAATCGACTGCATTAATTTTAATTGCACAAAATCACACGTAAATATGTTTGAAATTATATTTAACTATACAATATACAGTTTGATTTTTTTTCTGTATTCCCTACAATTCATGGTAAGGGAAAGTATCGGAATCATGTCGAAAATCGGAACTCTGTACGTTTCGAGCCCACCAGAACACGAAAACTATTTTTAATGTGAAGTTTGTGAGTGTTTGTTTGTGTTTGTCTGTGCATCTATGCAGTGTACGTACTCACTCTAGCTCAAATCTTTTCAACAAAATTTCACAAAATTTGGTAAGTCACTTATTGGTTATTCTGGTGTTGATTAGATTTTGGTTTGATTCGAAAATTAATACCTTGCCATTTTTTTTTTCCGAAATGGACCGTCAAATTCGACAAAATATACAGCACAAAAATAAATATACTTAACTGTATAGATAAAATGGAAGTTTCGTACGTAATTTTTCCAGACAAAATGAATAAGACCAACCCTATTTCTCTAGGACCAATCGATCTCGAGATATTTAAATGTATTTACTTTCCCTGAAATACATGGTAATGTATAGGGAAAGTATTGGAATCCTGCCGAAAATCGTAATTCGAGTTTTCGACGGATCTACACATTTCGAGACCTCTCGAATACGAAAAAACTATTTTTAGCGTGATGTCCGTGTGCTTGTCTGTCTGTGTATCTGTGCGCCTGTCTGTCTGTGCAATGTATGTATCCACTCTAACTCAAAAACTAATAGACCGAATTTCATAAAATTTGGTAGTTAAATCACTTGAGTATGACCACGGTGCTGATTAGTTTTTGGTACGATTCGTGAAAACAGAACGCGCCTTTTTTTTGGAAAAATGGCCCGTAAAAATTTCATGTATCCACTCTAGCTAAACTACTAATAGACCAATTTCACAAAACTCGGTAGATAAGTTACTTGTGGGATATTCTAGTGCTGATTAGATATTGGTATGATTCGGAAAAGAACAACCTGCCTTTTTTACGAAATGGCCCGCAAAAATCGCCAAAATCTAAAAGAAAGGACTACGCATGATCAAATGTATAAATTAAATTCTTGTTTTATACGCAATTTTTGACGAGGAAAAGAATGTAACACACTCCATTATACTTTAAGACTAACCGTTCTCAAGATATTTCAGATTTCTTGCATTTTTGTTTTTTCTTGCGCTTTCGGAAAAATGTCCAATTACCAAATAAAAACAAGAATTGAATTAAAAATGCAAATTTAGTGTTATTTTGTGCAATTAAACTCAATCTAATGAATTACTAAAGAAATAAAGGAAATATGAATTTGAGTCTGCAGGGAGAGTCATGTGCTGCCCACATCAGATTTTTGGTTTTGCAATCTGGCGAAGTTTCATAATGCGACAATTTTTCAGATGAAAAAAAACCGTTTTAAAATTGCAAATTGGATGTAATTGCAATTTAATATCCGTAGCATTTTTTGCAATTAAATTCCATTTAATGGATTATCAAAGAAGTGAAAAAAAAAGTGAATTTGAGCTTGTAGGGAAAGTCATGTACTGCCCAAATGAAAATTTGAACATCTCATTGACGGCATGCCTCGTCATATTCAATCCTGCATAGCCACTCACGGTGGGCCTATTCCATATTGATCTAATGTCAATAAAGTTCCATGCTTTCATTTTTCAGGCATGGTTTCTTGATCATTTTCACATCTCCATATGTTGCAATTATATTCTGTAAATTTCATAAGGATACATCAATTTCTTCATGGTGTTGTCATTTCAGTTGTGAGCAGTATATATCGAGAATGGTTGGGTCTAGAGAAAAAAGGATTGATCTTATTCATTTGCAGGTAACAATTTTGTTTATTTTTACAATTAAGCATATTTCGTTTTGTATTGCAAATTTTGATGATTTTTGGAAGACCATTTCACAAGAAAAGGCATGTTATTATTTTCCGATTAGTTCCAAAATCTTATCAGCACTAGGGTTGGTAGGTAAGTCAACCCTTAAGTGCCACCGATCAAACCTGGGTCTTCAAAAATGGATACAAATATTTCATTTAAAGAATAACCACAGTAACTTAATATGATCTGGCCATAAAAGCAATAATTCCAAAATATTCTGATATCTAGTTTTTCCCCACTGTGACAAAATAAAGATTCAAATAATGAAACAATAACTTTTTCAATCAAACAATAATTTTTTCTATTCAAACTTCTGTAATTCGGCGCGCAATAAAAACCGAGAAACTAAATGATGAGGAAGTATTTGAATTCACAGTCACTCTCACAGAGAACAATAAAATTGTTCTCAAATAAATAGGTTAAATATCACTAAAGTTTGACAAATTTATTATCCGAAATTATTTCATTTGAATGGGATTACTGTATAAAAACCTCTGATTTCTATAAAATAAAAAATGTTCTTTTTAAGGGTGAACATATATATTTTTGATATTGTGAGTTTCTCATATCAGATATCGAAAATGCGTTTTGGGAAAACATCATTTACATAAATGCAGAGTCATCTATTATCTGATACATGAGGAACTGCTGCAAATGTACATGAAATAATGTTGAGAAATACTGAGACATTTACTACTACTATGTCTGTTAATGTTTGTTAGGCATTACATATATTGCAAGTATTAACTCATGTTGATATAATTTTACTTTACTTTAAATAACAAGTTATTTATGAAGGAACCTTCATATGGTGACACGTGCTGTTTACGCTTAAGTTTCAACTGAACTAATAAGGATTTTTATTCCTTTCTGCACACTTATTTCATACAGTCATGCGAATTTTCAGAAAACCCGAAAATGACAACTCTATAAACCGAAGTCGGGTTCCCTAGGGAAGCCCCTGCCCCCTTTCCAAATTCAATGCTGAATCCATATCAGTCATCATCTAAGCTGTATCTATAGCCTATCCCGCGAAATAGATGTTGCAAGGAAAATGTAAATTTTTTAATCGGAACGGACAGCTCTAGAACCGGAAGTGGAAATCTTTAGTAAGATCCCTATACCCACTAGAATTTAATCCTGACTCCATATCAATCATCATCTGAGCTCCATCTATAACGGATTCTAGAAAAAATTGATGATTGAAGAAAACTTTTCTAACACGAAGTAGAAAAGAACAGGAAGTTGAAACGCTTAGTAAACCAACCCATCCCCTTAAATACTTGATGCTAAATCCATATCAGTCATCATCCAAGCTCTATCTATAGCCGATTATAAAAAATAGATGTTTCAAGGAAAATGAACATTTTGGAATCAGAATTGGGAACATATCGAAAGTGGAAATGCTTAATAAACACCCTTCCTCTCTAGAAATTGATGTAAATTCATATTAATCATCATCTAAGCTATCTATAGCCAGTCTTGAGAATTAGATGCTTTAAGGAAATTTTTTGAACCAGAAATGGAAATCTTTTTAGAGAGCACCCCTATTTCCTCCGGAATTTGATGTTGAATTTATATGCGGGTAAAAAGAACTGAAAGTGAAATTCCGTAATAAACCCCAATCTCCTTCTGAATTTGATGCTAAATCCATATGAGCTATAATATAAGCTAAATCTATAACAGATGCCAAAAAATAGATGTTTCAAAGAAAATATAAATTTTTTAATCGGAAATGACATTTATAGAACAGGAAGTATAAATTCTTAGTGAGTCCCTTCATCCCTTCTGAAATTTGATATTGAATTCATATCATTGTTTAAGCTTTATCTATAGTCAATCCTGAAAAATAGATGTTCTAAGGGAAAATGTGAAAGAAACCGAAAGTTAAAATTCTTATTGAACCACCCTAACTCCTCCAAAATTTAATGTTGAATTCATATCAGTTATCATCTAAGCTCTATCTATAGTAAATCTCTAGAAATTGATGTTTCAAGTAAAATGAAAAATTCCGAACCGAAAATGGAGAAAAAAAACTCGGAAGTAGAAATCTTAGTGAATACCCCATTCTCTACGGAATGCAAGAAATAGCGTGCATTACCTTTTATATGAAAAATAAATAGATCAAAAACATCTGCATATCACTAAAATTAAAAAATCTGATGTGGGCAGCACATGACTTTCCTTACAGACTCAAATTCTCTTTCTTTCTTTCATAAATAATTAAATTACATTGCACAAAATAACAAGGATTAATTATTTGAAATTACACTGAATTTGTAGTTTTATTGCAATTCTTGCCTTCATTTGGCGACTGGGTGTATTTTCAAAGGCGATGTGTCATAAATACGAAAAGAACTAAAATATCTCGAGAACGGATAGTCCTAAAGTAATGGAATTGGTCTTATTCTTTTGGGCGTTAAAAATTACGTATAAAACCAGCATTTAATCGATACATTTGAGCATACGTAGTCTTTTATTTTAGAGTTTGGCAATTTTTGCGGGCCATTGTTTTTTTTTTAAAGCAGATTCTTTCTCTCCGAATAGTACCAAAATCTAATCAGCAACAGAGTATCCCCAGGTGATTTATCTACCAAATTTTGTGAAATTTGGCGAATTAGTTTTTCAGTTAGATGCCTTTTTGTGGGCCATTTCTCAAAAAAGGTGGTTCTTCTTTTCCGAATCGAATCGAAATCTAATCAGCACCAGGGTAACTCACAAGTGTAATCTACCGAATTTTGTGAAATTGGTCAATTAGCTTTTCAGCTAGATTGAATACATACATTGCACACACACACACAGACATCGCGCTAAAAATAGTTCTTCCGGGTTCTGGAGTGCTCGAAACTTGTAGATCCGTCAAAACCTCGAGTCGCAATTTTCAACACGATTTTAATATTTTCCCTATACTTACCATGTATGGTAGGAAAAGTAAAAATTGACGAATTTTAAATAAAAGTCCACGTTCTTTCGTGTAGAAGATAATAAAATAAAAACTTAATAAAAAATAGTCAGGTTATACAAAAATGTTTTATATAAGTATGAAAAATATATTTATTTTAATTATTCTGCAAAAATTTCTATGTCAGACTTTAAATTATATGCTTTCCGAAAAAGAAAAAAGAAATCTTCTACATAAATGTTGACTTTGCACACTGTTCAAAGCGTAAATGATTTTATTTATATAGAAGTATCCCTCCCTCCCCCTGGTATTTTAAAAACAATGTATATTCAAATCCAACTGGTATTAAAAAAAACATTTCCCTCATAAATGGATATTTAATTTTGTAAATACTTTTAACATTTGCGTCCCATTTAAAACCGACATCTTACAATTAATTAAGAAACAATTAATGTTAAAATAATTAGATTAATAATTACTATAATTTTGTATATTAAAGTGAATCAATAAATAGATTCTGAAAGGGCAACAAAGGACATAACTCATATGCACAGCATATTCTTTATATTCTTAAATTAAAAGATAAGAATTGATTATATAAGAAATTATTAATTTGTTGTAGTTTTTGTAACTATTTTGTGTTATCGAAAAATTCATATTGAAACTTTTATCATTCCACTATACTACGCTAGAAAACAGTATTTTGAAGGAAAAGAAATCGGAAATAGCTTGAGTAAAATCGTAGCTAATGTTTTCTATATATATATATATATATATATATATATATATATAATATATATATATACATAATATATATATATATATACATAATATTGAAGTAACGGGCTTCGTGAAATTTTTATCTAAATAAATAAGAATGTTTACGTATGTAAATATACAAAGTACGTGGCCATATGAATACTTACCTAAATAAATATATAACAAATATGCGTATGTGATGCAGTTAAATATAAAAATAATATATATAATAAATTTGAATATGTGAAGTAGATGAATATAAAATATATATAATAAATTAGCACCCTATGTGGGGCAGATAAATATAAAATACAACAAATTAACATATATGGGGTAGATGAATATAATATATATATAACATATTAGCATATGTGGAGGCATATAAATATGAAATTATATAAACGATTTGATAATTTAGTGTCAAATAAAAATGAAAAAAATTGTTTAAAAATTATCTAAGTCATGCATGTAAGAAGTCAAGCGGGATGCAAAATAAAAGCCGGAGAAAATAACGAAGAGAACCCGAAACCCAAACCAAAACAAACCCTCTAACCTGATAAGCAAGTGTGCTCCTGTAGAAATCTTGCTCTTTTATTCCGAAGTTTACGGATAATGTTTATCTCTTGAGGGGCTTCGATCGCCGAAAATATAGAAGCCCCGATGACAAGGAAAAGTAAGTAGAAAGCGGTCAGGATCGCCAGCCGGATGTTGCTCTTGCTCATAGCCATCGCACTAGGAGCAAGGATGAAGCAAAAGTGTACAAGAAGGAGCCTGCTTCAACTTCGCGCGGTTTCTGTCATCTTGGGAAACAACAGGGTATTTATAAGATACCCGTCCATGACGGAGGAGCGACTGAGGGTATTACTCTGGATTCATCATTGGATGGGATTAGGATGAGGTACTGCGCTGGCAGAGTGAGATCTCCTCATGAGCGTATCACCACGCTGACAGGCAACGGAAATAGCAGAGGAAGACGGCAATGCGCACGTCGCTCGTGCTGCCCTCTCTCGGCCACGGAGGATTGTCACATAACTGGAGAAAATTCCTTTGGGAAAATGGAATAAGTCAATATTTGTCCTTCATGTACATAAAATGAATAAATCATTCCAAAATAATGTGCTGTAGTGAAAGAAATTAAGCGTGTTTTAGCGTTTTCCTTAAAAATTACGATAAATTTTGGAAATTTTTCCGTTTCGTGGCGTGTTTCGTGTGGAAGTACTTTTGCTTAAATTCAATATTTTGACTAAAATCGCTTTTGCAAGAAACATGCCAAATGTTTTAACATATTTTTTGCTTAATAAAATGTTTTAATGTCACGTTGTTTATTACTACGGGGTTGAAAAGAGGCGGTGTTGTTATTTTTTAAAGAAGAGAAAGTGTAACGGGATTAATACGCAAATTCGGAGAAATCCGCATGTGATTGGTTAATAGTCACCAGTTGATTGCTCGTGAAGGTCAGTTTACGGAGAAAGCTTCGAAGAACTTCTCCATATGCGCGGATTTGTAAAGCAAAAGTCGAAGAATGTTTTACTTGTAAATTCCCCTCATTAATATATTTTTATTAAAATAAATATTCTTAGAAATATGTTGCAAAAGTTTTGTTAATGGTACGTTGCTAAGCAACCTTTCGTAATAAATATGATGTGTCTAACACGCGACTTTTCCTACAAATTAACATATTTCGATATTGTGGGGTAAAAAACGCAAATTCAAATTTTCTAATTAATAGATCTCGCTGATAATCCTTGCAGTCTTCTATTGTTATCGATTAAAATAAGCATACCAAATTCCCTTGATATATCGCGCTCCACTTGGAATAGTAAAATTTCTAATGCCCTAGAACGGCTTATGATAACCCCTAAATAATAATATATATTTATTTCTGGTTAAAAATACTTGAAACGTACTCATTCATTTGATATTTGTAAACATATTTGTTTTTTAAATGATATTATTTTCATTTTAAATCAAAAGCGTGTGTCTCGAGAAGAGCATATCGTTCTATGAACTCCTTTTGAATAAAGCATTGCATATAAAATGGCTTTATTTGTAACAAATTTTAACATATTTAAGTTTTCATATTGTTTTTTGATTATTATTATTATTATTATTATTATTACTTTTTTAAAAAAAAAATAAAGGCTTTTCCCTAATTTGAATTTCTTGAAAATAAATAGACCTCCGACACTTATTTACCGGAATAATCGTACAAAGTTACATTCGATTTGCTCAGTTTCTTTGAGAAATATATCTCTCCACGCTAGGGGTTTGCATGGGCCGAAATTTCAGACGTTTACCCGGCCCGAAGACTATTGAGTCTCCACACGGCCTGGCCCAAAATGATTTCTATTCAAATGTTCTCAAAACCCGAATTTGTGAATTTTTTGTACAAAGAATAAAGATTAAAGTTGGCTTATTTTTAAACATTATATTTACATAGCTGAAATCACCACAATAATTTCATGTATTCTATTAAAATTAATTTAAAACTTTTTAAATTTTAAATAGGATCGCCCCGGTGCTCGGTCCGAAACAGTGTTTGAAAATTCAAGCTCGGCCTGTGTGCGATCTGTGGGCCTAATCGTCACCTCCGAGAGCAGGTGACGGCCTAATCCCGTGGGTCAGGCCCGAGCCAGTGCTGACGTCTACAAGTAAAAATTTTAATATCTTGAGTAAAGGTCTTAATAACTTTTAAATAATTGTATCCATTTATGTTTAGTTACGTGTATTTATAAATCTTTTGTACATTTCATTATAAAGAATAAATTCATTAATTTATGATTTTTTTTTCATTTTATCTGGATGGCTTTCATTATATTGATGGGCTTTTTTCCTCTAAAATGGACTTTTTTGCCATACAGACATCCCCCCCCCTTCCAATTCTGGTTTATACCGTTACTAATGGCTTTTATGTCATGTTTTAACGAAGGTTTTAATTTTATATATTTTTACAACAATTCGAGTGACATATTTTAAAAAATTAAATATTTATTAAGAATTTGTATTTACATTTACAATCCTGGTCGACATCTGCCTGCATATATTTCTGTATGTTTCTTCTGTCTATGAAAAAATAGGCAATGCTGTTCACTAGTCTATCAATGTATACTTTAGACCAGGGGTCGGCAACCTTTTTTACTAGGAGGGCATATTTCAGAAATGCTGGAGTTCGGCGAGCACCTTGGGATGAAGAGGAGTGAGGGGTAATATTTAAACATGAAAATATTAATGCAACATAAATTTATTACAAAAATTTTTAATACATAAATTCAAATTTTAAATGGAAAAACATAATCTTAAAATTGATAATTAATGCGATATTTGACATTGCAAATCTGTAACTCGTTGTAATGTGGCACATAAGTTAAATTCCCAGTTCTCAGGCATTAGTCCAAATGATGGTCAGTGAGGCTTAATCGGTACTTTGATTTTAAGTATTTCATATTGGAAAACAAACATTCACAAGTATATGTCGACCCGCAAAGAGAGTTCAATTTTAGAGCACAATTTCTCAACAATGGGAAGCTATTTTCATTCACTAAATTCCAGAATTTTTCTTCGTTATGATGTGATTTTAATTCAATGTCATTTGTTATATTTATAATTTCCAATTCTAAGTCCTTCTTATTGAAATTATCGACATATGTTGCTATTTTATTAGTCACATCATCCTCTGTATGAGAGAAAGGATTAATACAAAACGTTAAGAATGCCTCCAATTCGTAGAATTCTTCAAATTTGGTATTAAATTCTTCCAATAAGGAATCAAAATGTTTGGCAAACTGATGGGTGGTAGCATTTCCATCTCAATAATTTTCTATTACTATTTTTAAATTTGGGAAATATGATAAATTATCTTTCTCCATATGCGATTTCCAGAGCGCCAATTTAGCTTTAAATGCATTTACCGAACTTATCATAGCAATACGATGATTTCTACCCTGTAGTTTCAAATTTAATTCCTTCAATTTTACCGTTAAATCAGTTAAAAAGACAAGCTCAATTAACCAAGGTTTTTGCTTTAATTCTACACAAATTTTATTCCTGGATAATAGAAATTCTTTCATCTGTGGTAATAAATTTAAAAATCGCTCACTGAGCCACTTCACTTCTGTGTGTGTGATAAGATCTTCACAAATTCTGCACCATCTTCTTATAGAAGTAATTTAAACAATTTGTGTTGAATTGCCGCTGCTCTTATGGAATTTATGTATCACTCTTGTTACTGTTTGTATAAAATGTTGAAAAGGAATTATCTTTGAGCATAACACTTCTTAGTGAATAATGCAATAATAAGATGCAAATTTTGGAAATATCGGGTCTTTCTTACATAGTGCAATGCAACCATTATTTCTTCCTTTCATTTCAGCGAGCCGCTTGTTGTAATTGAGGAAAATTTTTCTAAAGGTATATTATTTTCCACTAGATACTTTTTAAAAGTTGAATAAAAATCGTTGCCTCTTGTATGTCCTTTAAAGGTAGAATTTTCAGAAATTCTTCTTTTACAGAAAAATCGTCAAAAACCATCTTTGCAATAATACATAATTGAGAAGTGTCCGACACGTCGGTGAACTCATCCACTTGCAATGTGAAGAATACACTTTTTTTAATGTCATTATTCAACTGTGATTCAATGTCAGTAGCCATCATTTCGATTTTTCGAGTTACTGTCTTCGATGATAGTTGGATGGCATTTATTGCCGTTATTATTTCGTTTTTAACACTTTACAACATAGTTGAAAAGTATTTGTGACTTTGTTCATTCTGTCTGCCTGTCTGTCCGTTAGCACGATAACCGCCGTAAAAATGACTTTATCAAAATGAAATTTTAGTATGTTATTCAGACGGTCTGTGGAATCTATGGGAATAGAAATGAATAATATCACCCAATTAGTTTTGGATTGAATCCAGGTTGAAAAGATGAAATACATTGAACCCTATATGGTACCTAATTTTTCCAACATTTTTTAAGCAAATTTAAAATTCACAAATTGCTTCGAAAGTTTCAGGAAATATTCAAATTATCCCATAAAATATATAAAAAAATTTCAAATATATTCAGTAGTTTTTTAACTAAAATTAAAATAATAATTACACCCTTTATATGAAGGGATCACCTGACCATTATATAAAGAGATCACGTGGGTCCACTTCAAAATAAAATATGACATCCATCTTGTGTTAAAATCGTGATTTTAAAGTTCTTTTTAATTCATATTTAGGGTTGAATTCGTTCTAAAACTGCTTTATTTTTCCTTAAATTCTGTGCATCTACATACTGAAACAAAGCAAATTACAATATATTTGAGTTTAAATGATCATCACACTTTGATTATTTCTACAACGAAGCCTAATTTTCACTTATGGAGAATGTAAACACCAAAATATGTAGAATGAGTTGTATAAGAATTGCTGCATTTCTTTAACGCAAAATTATTTAGCTCATGGAGTCTGCAATGTAGCTGATATGAATGAAACATTCATTGATTTTACACAGAGAACCAGACGATTTTTTCGTGAAGTTTTAAGCATAGAGTTAAATTACTTATACCTCCATGATTTTAAATTTTTAAATAAAATAAATTATTATAGTATTGTGATGAAGGAAATGAATGGAAAAATTTATGAATGAAATGCTACTTTTATTAGAGAGAACCAGGCGATTTATATTTCGATGACGTCATTTAAATAAAGTTCATTTGTTTTCGATGAAGTTGTCAAATATAATAAATTATTGTAGTATTATGATAATTTTAAAAATATTACCGAGGAATGTATCGCATTTTAGAGTTGTTTAAACCAGGCAATTTATATTTCAATGCCGTCATTTGAATGAAGTTCATTTTTTTCGAGTATAAAGTTTTAAGTTTTCAAATATAATAAATTAATGTAGTATTGTGATAATTTTAAAAATATAACCGTGGAATATATCGCATTTTAGAGATGTTTATATAAAATTGCATTGAATTTGGAAAGTGTTTCATAATCAATGCTTTATGCATGATTGATTTTTCTTGTTATTTTTATAGTCATCAAAAAGTGTTTCTGCTGTTAGCAACATGGTTTCTTTAATAATCTCACCTTCTAGAAACGGTTTCATTTTCTTTGCCAATAAGGGCGCAATTTTGAAAGAGACAGAGGTGGTTTTTCTTGATTGGGAAATTGGTCTGGTAAATAAACTCTGCTGTCCAGTTGAGTTTTAGTTCACAATTTTTTTTTCTTTCTAATTTTCAAGTTTATTGGAAAATTTATATTAACATTTTTATGAGTAGTGATGAAATGCCTCTCCACGTTGCATTTTTTAAGAATCGCTACACTTGAATTGTACAATAAACTAACACTTTTCTTCTTTATAATAAATGAAACAAAATTATTCTTCCCCCTCAACATTAAAATGATGTGTCTTCTGCTTCTTATTTCTTTTCCCCATTGCGACTATATTAATAATAAAAATAAATATAAACATTTAAATTAAACAATCACAGGTATATTTACAACTCGAAATACAAATTCATGAAATGACAAGTTTATGTACGAACAGAGGTTACGAATGTAAAGCGTAGCACGCCGTGGCTGGACAGAGTATACAAGGATCGTGGGGACAGAAAATAGTTCACTATATGCGGAATCAGATGTCTCTAGTAGTCGAAAATCGATTCATCCAGTCATCTAGTGTTATCTAGATGTCGCTAAGATTCAGTTTTTGTTAAAAGCTTAATTGTACAATTTGTACAGTTGTTAAAATGGCGAAGATAAAATAAGAATTTTTACTAAAATTATTCATTACAACTACGAGTGTTTGTCGTTCAAATATCTAAAATTTAGAATTTAGATATTTGAACGGCGGGTACCTTAAAATTGCTCCGCGGGTACCCTGGAGCCCGCGGGCACCGCGTTGCCGACCCCTGCTTTAGACGCTTTCAAGCTGATGTCATGCATATCTTATTTTATAGGCAAGCATTTTAATTCACAATAATAATTTTAAATAATTCTTTAAAATAATTTTTTCATATTTATTTTTCCATTAATTTATCGGTGATCATGGATTGATTCAGTAAAATTTCAATTAACTCGGTAAAAATGTACGCCAAAATGTTACTACAGCCAGTTTATAGATCATCCAGGTTGGTATAAAGCGCATATTGAAAAATAATCCCCTTGAGCTTTCAAAAGGTTGGAGACAGTTCTTCTTCGTGCAGCGTGTTAGTATGCGGAGAAGCAAACACTGGGGAAATACCTGATTTTATCTCTCTCCTGCCTGAACTTTATGAGAGATTCGTTTTAATTAAAGCGACAGAACAAATTTTCTTGTTCATTAAATATTCCAAATGCTACTTCAGTTAAATATTTTCTTAGAAATCAATCTTTTAAAATATACTAAAGAGACACGCTGGCATTCTGTAGAATAAATAATTTCAAAATCCGGTTAATTCATGATATATGACCCGTATAATTATTGCAATAGAATCGAGGTTTTGTTTCCAGGCGATCGCTCAATTTCGATCTGATTACTACTTCAATTTAGATCTTTTGTTTATAAAAATATAAAAAATCTGATGTGGACAACGCATAATTATCCCTATATAATGCAATTTACTTTTTTCACAGTGAAAAAATGATGTGCAAGACCACTGCACAGTGTTTCTAACGTTCTGTTGCACATTTTGCGCACTTCGAATGACAACATGTAAAATTATTTCTAAGTACCCAATTATCTATATTTCGACCTCGCCCAACTTTAAATTGACAATTATCAATATTTATAACATCCGCAATAGCAATATAGTCCATATAATAAAATATTTTAATAATTAATTTGCCAATTTCGTTAATTTGGCGTAATTTTTACAATTTTGGAGATATTTTCGTCAATCGGGGGCAAAACCTCGCCAAGTTGGCGATATTTCGCTAAAGTAATCACCAAGTTTGGCAAATTGATCGCCAAGCGTTACAGGCAAACGGAGAGAAGAGCTTTTCTTATATATGACTATTAGCGAATTGTCTAGCGTCAAAATACAAAACTATTACCTAAAGTATCTTCTCTTATGAATAAAACGAACTAGATCCAATAGAATGATGTTAATTTATCGCCTTATATTACATAGGAAAATTAAACATATTTCACATCAGTAAATATTTTTAAATTTTATGTGATGTTTTTTTTATAAATTTATATAAGATAATGTAAAATATCTTGAGAACAGTTCATGCTAGCGTTATATAGTCTACGTTTTTCGTTTTTTTTAAATGAAAAATTACACTCTAAATGATCACCCGGCCGTCCAAACAGCTGCTCATATCCTAGGACGAGTCGGACGGTCTGGGTCTTCAACACTGAATGATCCTTTAATTGTTGATCTTCAACACTGAATGATCAATAAATTCTTGAAGATTCTGACATTTAATGATATTTTTCAAAATTTCATTCGAAAATTTGAGGATCTTCAGAACATTCGATTACGTTTAAAATCAATATGATTCTAATATTCACTGATTATAGTATTTGTACCAATTTCGTTCGAAACGCTTCATTTGTTCGTGAGATATCGCATCTACAGACTCACGGACACACACACACACACACACACACACACACAGATATCACCTCAAAACGTTCGATTCGAGTTCAGGGATGCTTGAAACGGGATCTTGCGTCGAAAACTCGAATTTGAATTTTCGACTCCATCACAGTTTCCCTATATATTATACTATGCATATAGGGAAAGTAAAAAGGTTTTTCATCATTATATCACGAAATCGAATTTTCCCAGCATAGTGACCTATATTTTTGGAAAGAAGAGTTCAAAATTTATAAAATCTCTTCCCCCAAGTATCAAAGACGGGTTTTTATTCGAGTTATAAGACACCGAAACACAATATATGAATTTGAAAAATGTTTGTTAAAATAAAACAGATGATATAAGAAATTGAAAATATCAATAATTCGCGTAATCTTTAAATCCAAGAGTCGTAATTAATATAATATAATCCAGTCAAAAATGCAATTTCGATAAAATTTATTTACACTAGCAGTATATCCGTTCTTCGTGCGGAGAATATAATATAAAGAAACTTAAAATTCATAATCATTGCAAATTCTTAAAGTATACTAAATGACATTGTTAGTCACAATATTCTATTAAAATATTTAATTTAATGTTCCTAAAAAGAAGTTTAAGAATCTATGTTCTCGCTATACAAAATTATCTTCGCGGGCTAATCTGAAGAATAAAACATCCTGGTCCCGTTTATAAACAAATTTACAAAATATATGAAATTGAGTCAATATATGCAAAATAAAAGCGCTAAAACTGTATGGGATCCGCACTACTTATATTCGCGAATATCAGAAGATATACCCGTGTATTAGTAGGAGATTACACGTACTGCAACATATGAGTTTCTAATATCTTTGCCAAAATAAAACAGATGACGTAATAAATTGAAAATATCAATAATTCGTAATCTTTAAACCTAAAGGCCGTAATTAATTCCAATATATGCCATAATGAAAGTGCTAAAATTGTATGGGGATATATACCTGTGCTATTTATATTATCGTAGATTAAAAGATATGTCCGTGTGTTAGCAGAATATTACCCGTATTAAAATATGAGTTTCAAAAATATTTGCTAAAATAAAAAAACCCGATGACGTAATAAATTGCAAACATGAATAACCCCCGTAACTGCAACATATGAGTTTTTAAAATCTCATATGTTGTAGTACAGAAAAAAACAGATGACGCCAATATATGTGAAAATATATGCCAATATACCTGTACTACTTATATTCTCGTATATTAGAAGATATACCCGTGCATTTGTAGAAGATTACCTGTATTACGTACTATATACGAGTTTCAACAATTTTTTAACACTTTACAACATAGTTGAAAAGTGTTTAAGTCTTTGTTCATTCTGTCTGTCTGTCTGTCCGTTCGCACGATAAGTGCCGTAAAAATGACTTTATCAAAATAAAATTTTAGTATGTTGTTCAGACGGTCTGTGGGACCTATGGGAATATAAATGAATAATATCACCCAATTGGATTGAACTCTGGTTGGAAAAATGAAATACATTGAACCCTAAGGAACCTAATATTTCAAACATTTTTTAAGCGAATTTAAAATTCCCAAATTACGTCAAAGTTTTAGGAAATATTCAAATTATCCCATGAAAAATAAAAAAATAAATTTCAGCAAAATATATTAGGGAGTTTTTTAAATAAAAATTAAAATATTAATTACACACATATCGTATGAAAAGATCACGTGACCCACTTCAAAATAAAATATGGCACCCATCTTGTGTCAAAATCGTGATTTTTAAAGTTCTTTTTAATTTATATTTAGTGTAGTATCCGTTCTAAAACGGCTTTATTTTTCTGTAATTTATGTGCATCTATATTCTGAAACAACGCAACTACAATAGTATATTTGAGTTTAAATGATCATCGAACTTTGATTATTTCTATAACGGAGTCTAATTTACACTTATGGAGCATGTAAACACATCAAGCTGTAAGATGAGTTGTATAAAAATTGTTGAATTTCTTTAACTTAAAATTACTTTGCTCTGGAGTCTGCAATATAGTTGATATGAATGAAACATTAATTGATTTTACATAGAGAAGCAGACGATTTTTAGCAGACTTTTCGATGCAGTTTTAAGCATAGAGTTAAATTACTTTTACCCCCATGGTTTTAAATTTTTAAGTAAAATAAATTATTGTAGTATTGTGATGAATGAAAGGAATAGAATAAAAGAGTATAAATCAAATTTTTACTGCTTTTTCATAGAGAGCCAAGCGATTTATATTTTAATGACGTCATTTGAATAAGGTTCATTTTTTTCGATGAAGTTTTAAGTTTTCAAATATAATAAATTATTGTAGTATTGTGATAATTTAAAAAATATTACGGCTGGATGTATCGCATTTTAGAGATGTTTGAATAAAATTGCATTGCAGTTGGAAAGTGTTTCATATTCAGTCCTTTTTGCATGATTGATCTTTCTTGTTCTAATATAAAACAATGACGTCATAAATTGAAAATATCAATAATCCCCGAAAATATCAATAATAATAATGTTTAAACCTGAAGACCGTAATTGATATAAACCAGTCAAATATGCAATATTGATGAAATTTCTTTTATTTACATATCTTTATTATTCAAATTGGAAAAGATTTAATAAAAACCGTCTGTCTGCGCATAAACACATTGGATTTAAATCCGTTGCTAAGCGACATGATATAATTTTCTTCTAATAAATTGGTGGGAAAATATCGTCTGCTTAATGCTATCTGTATGAAAGGTTTAATTATGCGTCTTTAATTCATATTTAAACAACCCCTGATCCTAGAAACTCGAAACATGGACTAAATTGTAAGTGGTGCTATTTCATGTCTACCCCGAAAATTTCATCCAATTCTGTGCAACCGTTCTCCCGTGATGATGAGACAAATAAACGCACACAAAACACATCGAAAGATTTTCAATTTTAATTATATAGATAATGTATTTCCTTATTATTTAAATCAGAAAACATTTAATAAAAATCGTTTGCCGCATAAACACATTGGATTAAAATTCGTTGTTAAGCGACATGATACAATTTTCTTCAAATAAATTAGCGGGAAAAAATATCGTCTGCATAATGTTATCTCTATGGAAGATTTAATTGTAAGTTTTTCATTAATATCTCGACAACCCCTGGTCTTAAGAACTCGAAACGCGGATTAAATTTAGGTGGTGCTATTCCAAGGCTACCCACAAAATTCCATGAAATTCGAAGAAATTCCCGTGATAATGATACAAACACACATACATACAGAGTGATTATCAATTTTATTTAAATAGATATAACATGACTTCTTTTTATATTTAGCTATTCATTTGTTATTACACGAATGAAATTAACCTAAATTAATGTAATATGGAAATATACAAAATTTTAGTACTTCCTTGATAAAAGCAGGCATAAGGAAATATTAAGAATTTATATTCTCACAAACAACTGTTTAAATCATTGTGATATCCATATAATTATGCACTGATGACTGACCGAGTAAGTGGTGAGGGAATGATATATCAAAATTTTGAACGCTTCCACTTTACAAAGAATCTCAGTTTCGGTGCCATTTGATCCGCCCTAGCTTTGAGACTAAGGGAAAAATCTAAAATTTCGAAAATTTGAATTTAGGGTGACGGTGCAAAGGAATAATAAAAAGCTCAAAATCACTTTGCTTAATTATCGAGCACTTTCACTCTAGCTAGAATATTGGTTTTGGTCTCATTTGATCCATTTCAGCTTACGAAAAAATGTAATATTTTTTTGAAAAATCGAATTAGAGTGACGATGTAAAGGAATAATTAAAGTATTCAAATTCACTTTTCAAAATTAATAGACATTTCCAGTGTTACAAGAATCTCGGTTTTGGTCTCACTTGATCCATTTGAGCTTACGAAAAATATAATATTTCGAAAAATGGAATTAGAGGCAATGATATAAAGCAATAATTAAATTACTCAAATTCCCTTTTCAAAATTAACAAACATTTCCAGTATTACCAAAATCTCGGTTTGGGTTTCACTTGATCCATTTCAGCTTACGAAAAAATATAATATTTTTAAAAATCGAATTAGAGTGACGATGTAAAGGAATAATTAATGTATTCAAATTCACTTTTCAAAATTAATAGACATTTCCAGTATTACAAGAATCTCGGTTTTGGTTTCACTTGATCCATTTCAACTTACGAAAAAATATAATATTTTGAAATATCGAATTAGATGTGACGATCTAAAGGAATAATTAAATTATTCAAATTCCCTTTTCAAAATTAGCAAACATTTCCAGTATTATCAAAATCTCGGTTTGGGTTTCACTTGATCCATTTCAGCTTACGACAAAATATAATATTTTGAAAAATCGAATTAGAGTGATGATGTAAAGGAATAATTAAAGTATTCAAATTCACTTTTCAAAATTAATTGACATTTCCAGTATTACAAGAATCTCGGTTTTGGTCTTACTTGATCCATTTCAACTTACGAAAAAATGTAATATTTTGAAATATCGAATTAGAGGTGACGATGTAAAGGAATAATTAAAGTATTCAAATTCACTTTTCAAAATTAACAAACATTTCCAGTATTACCAGAATCTCGGTTTGGGTTTCACTTGACCCATTTCAGCTTACGAAAAAATATAATAGTTTGAAAAATCGAATTAGAGTGACGATGTAAAGGAATAATTAAAGTATTCAAATTCACTTTTCAAAATTAATAGACATTTCCAGTATTACAAGAATCTCGGTTTTGGTTTCACTTGATCCATTTCAACTTACGAAAAAATATAATATTTTGAAATATCGAATTAGATGTGACGATCTAAAGGAATAATTAAATTATTCAAATTCCCTTTTCAAAATTAGCAAACATTTCCAGTATTATCAAAATCTCGGTTTGGGTTTCACTTGATCCATTTCAGCTTACGACAAAATATAATATTTTGAAAAATCGAATTAGAGTGATGATGTAAAGGAATAATTAAAGTATTCAAATTCACTTTTCAAAATTAATTGACATTTCCAGTATTACAAGAATCTCGGTTTTGGTCTTACTTGATCCATTTCAACTTACGAAAAAATGTAATATTTTGAAATATCGAATTAGAGGTGACGATGTAAAGGAATAATTAAAGTATTCAAATTCACTTTTCAAAATTAACAAACATTTCCAGTATTACCAGAATCTCGGTTTGGGTTTCACTTGACCCATTTCAGCTTACGAAAAAATATAATAGTTTGAAAAATCGAATTAGAGTGACGATGTAAAGGAATAATTAAAGTATTCAAATTCACTTTTCAAAATTAATAGACATTTCCAGTATTACAAGAATCTCGGTTTTGGTTTCACTTGATCCATTTCAACTTACGAAAAATATAATATTTTGAAAATCGAATTAGAGGTAACGATATAAAGCAATAATTAAATTATTCAAATTCCCTTTTCAAAATTAGCAAACATTTCCAGTATTACCAAAGTCTCGGTTTGGGTATCACTTGATCCATTTCAGCTTACGACAAAATATAATATTTTGAAAAATCGAATTAGAGTGACGATGTAAAGGAATAATTAAAGTATTCAAATTCACTTTTCAAAATTAATTGACATTTCCAGTATTACAAGAATCTCGGTTTTGGTCTCACTTGATCCATTTCAACTTACGAAAAAATGTAATATTTTGAAATATCGAATTAGAGGTGACGATGTAAAGGAATAATTAAAGTATTCAAATTCACTTTTCAAAATTAACAAACATTTCCAGTATTACCAGAATCTCGGTTTTGGTCTCACTGGATCCATTTGAGCTTACGAAAAAATATAATATTTTGAAAAATCGAATTAGAGGTGACGATGTAAAGGAATAATTAAAGTATTCAAATTCACTTTTCAAAATTAACAAACATTTCCAGTATTACCAGAATCTCGGTTTTGGTCTCACTGGATCCATTTCAACTTACGAAAAAATATAATATTTTGAAATATCGAATTAGATGTGACGATCTAAAGGAATAATTAAATTATTCAAATTCCCTTTTCAAAATTAGCAAACATTTCCAGTGTATTACCAAAGTCTCGGTTTGGGTATCACTTGATCCATTTCAGCTTACGACAAAATATAATATTTTGAAAAATCGAATTAGAGTGACGATGTAAAGGAATAATTAAAGTATTCATATTCACTTTTCAAAATTAATTGACATTTCCAGTATTACAAGAATCTCGGTTTTGGTCTCACTTGATCCATTTCAACTTACGAAAAAATGTAATATTTTGAAATATCGAATTAGAGGTGACGATGTAAAGGAATAATTAAAGTATTCAAATTCACTTTTCAAAATTAACAAACATTTCCAGTATTACCAGAATCTCGGTTTGGGTTTCACTTGACCCATTTCAGCTTACGAAAAAATATAATAGTTTGAAAAATCGAATTAGAGTGACGATGTAAAGGAATAATTAAAGTATTCAAATTCACTTTTCAAAATTAATAGACATTTCCAGTATTACAAGAATCTCGGTTTTGGTTTCACTTGATCCATTTCAACTTACGAAAAATATAATATTTTGAAAATCGAATTAGAGGTAACGATATAAAGCAATAATTAAATTATTCAAATTCCCTTTTCAAAATTAGCAAACATTTCCAGTATTACCAAAGTCTCGGTTTGGGTATCACTTGATCCATTTCAGCTTACGACAAAATATAATATTTTGAAAAATCGAATTAGAGTGACGATGTAAAGGAATAATTAAAGTATTCAAATTCACTTTTCAAAATTAATTGACATTTCCAGTATTACAAGAATCTCGGTTTTGGTCTCACTTGATCCATTTCAACTTACGAAAAAATGTAATATTTTGAAATATCGAATTAGAGGTGACGATGTAAAGGAATAATTAAAGTATTCAAATTCACTTTTCAAAATTAACAAACATTTCCAGTATTACCAGAATCTCGGTTTTGGTCTCACTGGATCCATTTGAGCTTACAAAAAAATATAATATTTTGAAAAATCGAATTAGAGGTGACGATGTAAAGGAATAATTAAAGTATTCAAATTCACTTTTCAAAATTAACAAACATTTCCAATATTACCAGAATCTCGGTTTTGGTCTCACTGGATCCATTTGAGCTTACGAAAAAATATAATATTTTGAAAAATCGAATTAGAGGTGACGATGTAAAGGAATAATTGAAGTATTCAAATTTACTTTTCATATTAACAAACATTCCCAGTATTTCCAGAATCTCGGTTTCGGTCTCCTTCCATTCGTCTCGGCTTTCAAATCAGCGAAAAAAACCGATATTTCGAATTAGAGGTGAAGATGCAAAGGGATTTTAAAAAATAAAACTTAAACTACTTTGCTTGTTAAAAACAATAACAAAGCAATTTAATATCCTTTCGTCCCGAACAACTAAAACTAGAAAGAAGAAATAACTTTATAAGTATAATGCGATATAATTTTTGTAATTGTTAAAAATCGTTTTACAGTAATTGTTTGCTTGATTGAAACTGCCCGACTTACCAGAAAGTATAAGGTATCTATCTGCTTGGACGACAAGGACAGTGCCACCTAAATTAGAGCGGAATCCAGTGGGGGCGGCATCCACAGGGACGGTACCCTCCTTGCCTTACCACCAACCTCTCGGAGGCCTTTAAGACCCACATGTTTCAACTGCCCGTACTCTGAACATGGGGACAGTTTGGACGGAGCCTGAATCGAACTTGGGTACTCTGAGTGCAATCCCCGTGCTCTAACCACTGGGCTATCCTGCCCTATTTTACAGTAATTAATATTTTTTTTGCCGGGTGGAAGTGATATTCAGGATATTCGCGAGTCAGAAATAATAAAAACATAATTTTATTTCGCCAGGCCCAGATATGAGACCCTAGATCGGCCCAGGAAAAAGAGGTATGATCGGCCCTCTCAACTTCAACCCATCATATAGATTATCGATAAGGGAAAAATTGGGTCCGGCGCATCGGGAAATCTCCAGCGATCTCGCATGCCGTATTCTGGCTTGTCTTTCGCTACTAATCGAAATATTAAACAATCAAATCATTTTGTCGCCCGTGAAAATAAGATTCAATATATTTTCCTATTTAAAATCTTAACAGAATTTTAAAATATGCGCCATTTTCATGCTTAAGTTTAAAAGAGTTTTTTATATTCAGAAAAAAATTTCATTAACTTTAATTTAGTGTGTAGGTGTTACATTTAGTGACCATTAGTGTGCACTTATTTGATAGCCGTCTTATTTAAAACTTTTTCTCAGTAGCAAGTTCCAATATGTTATAAGTTTTGTTAATTATTGAATAACAGTAGGTTTTAATTACCTTTGTTTATAAGTATGCTCAAATACTAAAGATGAGCCATTCAAAAAGCTGGATATATTGAATAATCATGTACGAAATTGAGGAAAACTAGACCAACATATAAAGCACAAATAAGACAATAATGCAGCACATAGCTGTTTTCCCATTTATTGTTTATTTGTCCTTATATACATTGCTCAAGTTGAATATATTGAGTAAGCATATACGAAATTAAAGAAAACGTAAGCAACGTATATAAGCACAAATAAGACACTAATGCAGACACGGCTGTTTTCCATAAATTGTTTTATTTGTGTGGACATATATACTTTGCTCAAGATTTCCTTATCCTTTGTACAAAATGTATTTTACTTATTGATGTGCGATATTTGTTTATTTAAACCTAGCGAAATACCGTCGTCAATGAATAGTTTAAATTTTAAGATTCTTTTCAATTTCAATATGGGGTTTAGGTTTAAACAGGTATTCAAAGAAATGAAATTTTTCTCGGGATAAAATCGAATCCTTTTCGAATTTAAATGAAAGTTTGAATGAAACGGCTGACTTTGACATCTTGGCGTAAATGTCTTCGTTTCGAATGGTTGAAAGTAAAATGAAGTGGATTTTATAAGATAGGATATTGCTTTTAAAAAGGGGAGCTTTGGACAATATATTAACTTTGAATTTTTGGCAGAAAATGTGGAATATTATTTAGAAACTTCAATTGTGGATGCATTTACACTTTCTCATACTATAGAATGTATAGGATAGAGAAAGTATTGATGTCAATATGTGTTTTAATACCTCTTGAACAGGATTTGGTTATTCCAGCGTAATGTCCGTCTCTTTGTCTGTGGTCAATTTCTTGTGTTCATAATAGTTGTCACAAATATTAATCGATTTTCAAGAAACTATATATTCGGTTTTGTTAACGAAAAATTTAAAACTAGACAGAATTCTTTTAAATTTGAGCGAAGATTTTATATTTTATTAACATGGTAAAATTTTATATTTTATATTTAATTATAAAATTTTATATTTTATATTTAATTATAAAATTTTATATTTTATATTTAATTATAAAATTTTATATTTTATTAACATACTAACATAGGACAAAATTTTTCATAATCAGGCATAAAAGGGAGTATTTCTGGCTCAATGATCACGAAATTTAATAGTTTCAGCCTCTGTAGCGAAAAATAGTCCCGATATTATTTTTGTGTTCTGGACGTCCTCCCTCCGGGGGGGGGGGGGGACACGCTATAATTGTGATCATTTAGACCAAAGTTACAGATTTTTCAAGAAATTTCTTGCGCAATTAGGGAGAAAAAAATTCACAAGCTACTTTAAAATGGATTCTGGTATGATAAAGTCGAGTGAAACCAAACTTCAGTTAATTTCCTTTTATTTTCCAATATTTTCCTTTTATGTTCCATTTTTAACATTTTCCAACAAAGTTGAACAGTGTTTATGACTTTGTTCATTCATTCATTCATTCTGTCTGTCTGTCCGTTCACACGATAACTGCAGTAAAAAGTACTTTATCAAAATGAAATTTTAGTATGTTGTCGAGATAGTCTGTGGGATATATGGGAATGTAAATGAACAATATCACCCAATTAGTTTTGGATTGAACCCGGGTTGAAAAAGTGAAATACATTGAACCCTATGGGACCTAATTTTTCAAACATTTTTTAAATAAATTTAAAATTCACAAATTGCTTCGAAAATTTTAGAAAATATTTAAATTATCCCATAAAATATATAAAAAATATTTCAGCAAAATATGTTTTAAATAAAAATTAATTTTTTAAATAAAAATTAAAATAATACTTACACCCACATTATATGACTAGATCAGGTGACCCACTTCAAAATAAAATATAGCATCTATCTCTTTTTCCCAGTGTAAAAATGGCGATTTTTAAAGTTCGTTTAAATTTATATTTAGTGTTTCATTCGTCCTAAACCCGCTTTATTTTTGCGTCTTTTCTGTGTATTTATAATCTGCGCCAACGCAATTACAATATTTTCGAGTTTAAATGATTATCAAACTTTGATTATTTCTGCAATGAAGCGTAATTTTAATGGATGCAGAATGTAAACAAGTGATTGTAAGATGAGTTGTATAAGAATTGCTGAATTTTTTCCACGCAAAATTATTTAGCTCTGGAGTCTTCAATATAAGTGATATGAATGAAATATTCACTGCTTTTACATAGAAAACTAGACGATTTATATTTCAATGACGTCATTTGAATAAAGTTAATTTTTTTCATGAAGTTTTAAGTTTTCAAATATAATAAATTACTGTAGTACTGTGATAAAAAATATTGTAATTTAAAATATATCACCACTAAATGTATCGCATATTTTAGAGATGGTTAAATAAAATTGTATTTCAGTTGGAAAGTGTCCCATAATTAATGCTTTATACATGATTGATCTTTCTTGTTATTTTTATATAGGGTTGTTAGAAAATTCTTAAGCATCCCAACAACTTTACAAGTAAAGGTCCATGAGTGTTCACGTTAGGTCTATCTATAGTAAAGGAACTGTGCCCGATCGAATGAAATTAATTGCAGCGCACCTAAAGGAAAATTTAAAAAGTTTATACACGAACTCGGCTTTGAAACAAGATAGACGGAAAAGCCAATTACAAAGTTGTAAAACATTGTCTGAAGAGTAGGAGTCGACAATGAAACTAGTACAAAGAAGACATTTATTTAAAATAATACGATTATTGTCGAATGGCTGCTCTATTCAGGAATGATAAAATAAACAACACTTACGTGTACAGAAATCTAATGTACAGCCAGTTCAAAATGTTTTCTCTCAGCTACAATGCTTATTTGAATTCGTGAAAGAATATGACCGCGTACTTTGAGAAGCACAGCAGGTGTCACTGTGTTACAAGCCCCGATGATATGACTTTTTGACAGATATTTATTGCCTTCTATGTACGCGATATTTTCTGTTCCTCCCCCCCCCCTCTCTCTCTTGGTTACTGGTGGCGAGCCCTGCCAAATAGACAATGGTCTACAACTTGGTAATTGGTTAATTTCATTTATCTCGCTTTGCTGTCGAATTCATTTTAATAAGTTTTAAATTAACTGCAGGTACGCTACAATTCCTTTTCTCTAGGTCTCAAGGACAGGGTTAGAGAAGTGCCCAGGAGAGGATACTCCCCCCCCCCCTTTAAACTTCAAGCGAAGAGAAAAAAGTTAAGATAAAAGGAGTTTCATAATTAGGATATGATTCACATCAAAGTTGTGCTTGGAAGGTGGGGCGACGACCGAAGTCGTGTCCTTCTCCAAGTCTTCAGAAAGGAGGGAACTGGGGCCCAAGCAGGTTCACAGTAAAATTGGAGAAAGATAAGATGGGAAGAGGGGCGCAAGGCCTTGAGCTTGAGTGACAAGAGATAGATGAGGGGTAGGGTTGCCATTAAGTCGCAAGTTCCCAAATACTAAGGAGGGATACTGATGTGGTTAGAAGTCAAAATCTAAATATGGAGAGCAATCATAAAACTATGCTAGACACCTCTGTTTGGGTCAGTGCAATTCCTTTTATTTGATCAGTCATGGTCCTTTTCCTATAGAGAGATCTAATGTGTACCTCATGGACTTTTCCTTACAAAACTATTGGGTGCATTGGAAACCCTTTATTTTCGAAAAAATTATAAGTGCATAAAACTAAAGCCTTCAGCACATATTTTGCTATATATACATAAAACTATCTTAAATGTATCCATTAGTATACCATAGTATCGATGTTTAGTAACTAGTAAAAAGTAAAATCGAAACAGACACATTACAGGCTTGAGTCCAAATTAGATAAGATGAAGTGAAATAAAGACGATAATAATGACTAAAATAGAAACGAAATTGGAAAATAAGCTGGTAAGAATATAAAGCAATAGTGTAGTTATAAAGAAGAGGAACTTATTTGCTCTTAACTGCATCTTTCCATTCGGAAGCTTTCAATTTATAGCATGATAGTAATAAAACGTGATGTATTTTGTTCTAGTTATGTACTGAGCAGAATTACTTACCCCATTTTAACCATAAAACCTACGTTGATACATAAAGGGTTTCGACATAAAATGTCGAAATCGTTCAATAGTCTTTTTTTAACACTTTCCAACGTAGTTGAAAGTGTTTATGACTTTGTTCATTCTGTCTGTCTGTCTGACTGTCTGTCCGTTCGCTACTGATAACTGCCGAAAAAATGACATTATTAAAGAGAAATTTTAGTATGTTGTTGAGATGAGAGAAGGTCTGTGGGACATATGGGAATGTAAATGAATAATATCACCCAACTAGTTTTAAATTGAACCCGGGTTGCAAAAGTGAAATATATTGAACCCTATGGGACTTAATTTTTTCCAACATATCTTACGCGAAGTAAAAATTTACAAATTGCTTCGACAGTTTTAGGAAATATTAAAACTATGACATAAAATATATTAAAAAAAAATTCAGCAAAATATGTTCGGTAGTTTTTGAAATAAAAATTAAAATAATAATTACAGTCATATAATACACTCTTTTGAAAGGAAAAAAAAAAAAAAAAAAAAAAAAAAACCTTAAAAACTAATCCAATCATCTCGAAATTTCACATGCAAATTACTTTATACCATGTATGCAAATAAATAAATTTGCAATGCCAATGGGCGTTAACTTCGGTCGTTTTTTGCGCGCGTTTCTACTGCGCAACTAGCACCCTATAAAACAGGTTAAAAATGTGGACGATTTATTTTTGCCCGTTATCGGAGTTGCAGTTCCGTGGAGACACAACCAATAATGCCGTTACGACGTTGCCAAAGACCTTATAAGCAATTAGACGAGTTCGAACGTGGTCGTATAGTCGAGATACGTGAAACTGGCTGGTCATACCGTGCAATAGGCCGCCACCTGCACCGAACGGACACAGCTGTGCAAAGGTTCTGGCAGCAATGGTTGCTGGAAGGAACGAACTCATTGGCGGAATGAAGGCTCTGGAGGGCCAAGTTGCACGAATGCGAGGCAAGATCGGACGATTGTGCGACAGACATGAACTGGCCCAATGGCGTCATTGTTCGCCATCTAACTTGCTACGGCCTCTTCCATACCACCCGTGGTACCTTCCACCATCTCACGGCGCTTGTCTGAGGTGGGGTTATGCTCACGGCGGACGTTACGTCTGCTTATAACCCCACAGCACCATTATATCGATCGAGTCGTTTGGAGTGGTGTCGTAGCCGAGCATCATGGCTGCCAGAAGACTGGCATCGCATAGTGTTCAGCGATGAATAACGCTTGTCTTTCAGCAGATGACCATTGGGTACGTGTGTGTAGGAACCAGGGCCAGAGGTCCCAATCCTCCTTTGTTTTACACAGACACACAACCATTACCCCTAGTGTGATGGTGAGGGGGGGTGCTATGACGTATGGGAATGTAAATGAATAATATCGCCTAATTAATTTTGGAAAGAACTCGGGTTGAATAAATGAAATACATTGGACCCTATGGGACCTAATTTTTCAAACATTTTTTAAGCGAATTTAAAATTCACAAATTGCTTCGAAAATTTTAGGAAATAATCAAATTATCCCATAAAATATATAAACAAGAAAGATCAATCATGCATAAAGCATTGATTATGAAACACTTTCCAACTGCAATGCAATTTTATTTAAACATCTCTAAAATGTGATACATTCATCGGTAATATTTTTAAAATTATCACAACACTACAATAATTTTTTTATATATGAAAACTTAAAACTTCATCGAAAAAAATGAACTCTATTCAAATGACGTCATTGAAATGTAAATCGCCTGGCTCTCTATGAAAGCGCAGTAAATATTTCATAAATTTTTTCCATTCCTTTCAGGCATCACAATACTACAATAATTTATTTTACTTAAAGGCTTAAAACCATGGAGGTAAACGTAATTTAACTCTATGCTTAAAACTCAATCGAAAAAGTCTGCTATAAAATCGCCTGCGTCTCTATGTAAAATAAATGAATGTCTCATTTATATCAGCTCCATTGCAGACTCCAGAGCTAAATAATTTTGCATTAAAGAAATTCAGCAATTCTTATACAACTCATCTAATAGCTTCATGTGTTTACATTTTCCATAAGTGAAAATTAAGCTTCGTTTTAGAAATAATCAAAGTTTAATGATCATTTAAGCTCAGATATATTCTAATTGCGTTGTTTCAGAATACGGATGCACAAAAATTAATCAAAAATAAAGGGGTTATAGGACGGATACAACACTAAGTATAAATTAAAAAAAACTTTAGAAATCACGATTTTGACACAAGATGGATGCCATATTTTATGTTGAAGTGGGTCACGTGATCTCACCATACGATATGGGTGTAATTATTATTTTAATTTTTATATAAAAAACCACTGAATATATTTTGCTGAATTTTTTTTTTTGTATTTTTTATGGGATAATTTGAATATTTTCCAAAACTTTCGAAGCAATTTGTGAATTTTAAGTTCGTTTAAAAAATGTTTGAAGAATTAGGTCCCACAGGGTTTAATGTATTTCATTTTTTCAACCCGGGTTCAATCCAAAACTAATTGGGTGATATAATTTATTTATACTCCTATAGGTCCCACAGGCCGTCTGAACAACATACTAAAATTTCATTTTGATAAAGTTATTTTTACGACAGTTATCGTGCGAACGGACAGACAGACAGACAGAATTATGACAGACAGAATGAACAAAGTCATAAACACTTTTCAACTATGTTGTAAAATGTTAAAAAAATTCAGCAAAATATGTTCGGTAGTTTTTTAACACTTCAATTTTTATTTAAAAAAACTACCGAATATAGTTGAAAAGCGACAACCAAAGTTATTATTTATCACTCTTTGGCGATAACCCGCCAAATCAGCACACTTTCACTCTGTCACTTTCTCGGACCTTTCAAGATTGATGACTTCGGGAGTCTACGAGGGCGACAGACCCCCTGTAGTTCCCGTATCGTCTGGAAATAAAACTCGTCTCTTTGATTCTCCAATGTATTGGGGGCTTTAGACAAATTTGGTCAATCAATATTTTTTTATTTTTAATGCAACAAGATCATTAAAAAAAACCCATATCTGTATCTTTAAAATTGAGCGATCTATATTTAATTGAAAATTGAATATTGTGAATGAGGACCATATATCAAATTAGATATGTAAATTTGTGACATATCACAAAAAAGATAAAACTGGATGATAATACGTAGGATACCCAACCCCGTAGTGAGTACCATGATCTCTGTCTGTGTAATGCTTTATTTAGATGCATTTGTGATAAAAAATTTTGACACATATTAACGTATTTTTGATCTAAACAATTTCCATCGTCAATTTGTTTATGATCCCTCTTTTCACTGATGAAACAGCCTTTAACATGGTACAGAAAAGTGGCATAAGTTAGATTTTTTCCTTTATCATAATTCAGTTGATTTTAAAGATACAGATGTGCGGTTTTTTTAATGATCTTGTTGCATTAAAAATAAAAAATTTCCGATGGATCAAATTTGTCTATGGGAGTTGCATAAAAATTTAAAAAGTGTAACTTTTTCAAAATTAATGGGAGGACTATTTCATTAACGTAGTCTTATTTTCTACCTTACTTTCAACTTTTTTGCAATTTACATTGCCCACTTATCTCCAACAGGTAAAGAATTGAAGGGCGTTTCAATCTTTTGGGGAAACTCTGTATATTGTACTAGTATCTAAACCTGTCAAAGACGCACGAAAACTAGCATTAAAAGATTTAGCTGCAACTTTCTACTTTCCCTACAATACATGGTAATATATAGGGAAAGTATTGGAATCATGCCGAAAATCGTATCTTTTTCGATGGATCTACGCGTTTCAGGCACTCAAGAACATGAAAAGCTGTTTTTCGTGTATATAGCGTGATGTCTGTGCGTGTGTGTTTGTGCAATGTATGTATCCACCATAGCTTAAAAACTATTCGATGAAATTTTACAAAATTGGGTAAATCAATCACTTGTGCGATACTCTGGTGTTATTTAGATTTTAGTACGATTCGGGAAAAGAGAGCCTGCCGTGGCTAGCAAAATACTGTCTCGCAAAAACTGTCAAAATCTGAAATATAAGACTAAACGTGCTGAAATGCATTAATTAAATGTTCATTTTATTAAGTACTTTTTACCGACAATACGAATATGACCAGCTTTATTACTGCAGGATATACCATTCTCGAGATATTAAGTTTTTTGGAATATTGAGGAGATGGTTTTGAAATGCCCAGTGAAGTAAAAGTTTCCCAGAGAAAAAGAAGTATTAAAACTACAAACTAGAAAGTAAATATCGCGTCAATTTGAGCAATTAAATTCAATTCAATGGATTATGAATTTGTGTCTATAGGGAAATTCATGTGCTATAATCCACATCAGAGTTTTTAATGGCTGTTATTTTGTTGAATTGTGAACGGTGCTTAAAAAATAGACGTCTCAATTAAAAATTGTTCTGTCTTGTGATCGATTATTACATCACATTTATTTACGGCGTATCAAAGAAGTTTATTTAGGACGTATCAAAAGAGCTTATTTAGGGCGTATTACGCTCACCGAGAGGTCGAAAGAAATATTTAGAGCGTATCAAGGGATATTATTTAGGGCGTATCGAAGTGGTTTATTTAAGTCTTATTACGCCCAAGCAGATGAAGAAAAGCTTATTTGTGGCGCAATACCCAGTCGTATTAAGGTGTAACGTGCGATGTACTCAACGCCGTGCGCAAAAAGTATTACGCACCCGAGCAGCAGCCAGGGGCGGCATTTCAGCATTCCATTTGGGGGTGCGAGACTTGTATGTATGAAAATCCACAATATGGAATAAATAAAATGTTTGTTAACAGGGGGGAGGGGGAGAGGGATCACAAAATTGAATTGATGTTGAGAAAAATAATTATTGTTAACATAATTTTTTTACATAATTGTGTTAACATATTGTTAACATAATTTTTCTAAATACAAATATCTATATTTATTTACATTTTATTAAAGTTTTAAACGCCGGTTCTTAGAGTCTGGAAGAAGAGAAAATTTTGTTAGAATATCGTCATAATTCAGTGGTATATCTTGTTCTATAGCTAAAACAGCTAAAGATGAAAGTCTTTCTTGTCCCATTGTACTGCAAAAATAATTTTTCAGCCTCCTAAGACACTAAAAAGATCTTTCACAACTGTCTGAGTTGATTGGCACAGCCAAAAACAATTTAACTAATAATGTTACGACAGAAAACACATTTTTTTTTAAATTCCGCTCTTTAAAATAATCCAGCCGACTTTTAAAATTGGGATGGGCTATGTTTTCATTTTTCACCATTGAATAAAACAGTCGCAATTCCTCTTTCTGGAAGTCATATACTTTACATATGGTTGAAACATTTTCTTTTTCTTTTTCGACATCTAATCCGGATAATACTGAACTAAGGGCAAACAAAACAGATATATTGTTCTCATTAAATCTTGTCTCAATTTCATTAGATACTGAATCTATAATTTCATATTGAATATTGATTCTGTGATATGATTTAACATCATCATGGGGATTTTTTTCACCGCCTCCGAATTTGCTTGGAATTTTTTTACGCCTTTTCAGTTTTGGTCCAGAATAAGAATTTTTTTCGCGAAGTTCTGTCATAAAACTCCACACTTGATTGAAATATGCAACAGTGCGAAAAGAACTAATAGTTTCAATAATATCTTTAGCCAAAGCTTGCACAGCCTGAAAATTAAGATCAGATGACTGAAGATGCTTTGAGAGAGTATTGCATTGATCAAAAACACTGTTCAATACAAATAAAGTGAACAAAAATTCGAACGATGTCATGCATGTTAAAAGGGCTTCGGTTCTTCCACCATTGAGAGAAAATCGTTTTCAGATAATTCTTCCAGTGTTAAAATCACCACTTCAAAATTATCAAGTAGTGCTTTAATGGCTTTAAATTTGGAAGACCACCTCGTATCACCTCGATTGTAGGGTTGAAGAGCCTCCAGAAAAAGTATTTGTTGATGAGCGAATTTTTTCGAAAATAGCATGTCATTTATATGATGTTTCTATGAAAGAATATAATGGATTGAGCTGCTGAAATGCATTTACAGCGGAAGGAATGGATGAGAATGCGCTAACTACACACAAATTTAATCGGACACTTGAAATTTTCAAGTGATAAGGATAACATCACCCCAATCTTTTCAAGTTGAAAAGGATTCATTCCAGCCGGAAGTGGGAACTTCACTGTGAAGGTTGGCGCTTTTGAAGCTCCATGGCGTGAGAAAACTGACCAGTGGACAGTCGATAAAAAATGGGAGAAGCCGATAGACGACGAGGGAAAATTTGGGGGCGCCCCTCTATTTACCGCCCCTGGTAGCAGGCTAAGGTATGCTTAAGTGCTTATTTAAGGCATATTACGCCCGCTTAGCGGGCGGGGCGTAGTTGCCCATGTGCTCACGCAGCAGGCTCCTCCTTTTTGAAAAACTTTATGAATAAATTAAATTAATCTCTGCTTTAAATTCCGGACAACGTCGGGTGCATTTTCTAGTATGTAATAAAGAACACAGGTGAGAAATGGTGGGGATGAAATTTTGGCAGATTTATGACTTTTTTCTATATTATACGGCTTTTAATCTGGACGTGCATATTTAAAAGTATTTTATATTAAATTTAATTAAAGATTACCCATGACTCCCTACACCTTCTATTTTGATTAAAGTTTTAAGATCTTTTCTTCAGATTATTTCATCAACTTTCAAACAAATTTAAATAACATAGAATTAAAATATATATGAATAACAAAATGGCTTAATTTTTTTTACATTTCCGGAACAGAATTTGTGCATTCTTTTTCTTCTTCAACTTGTACAAAGAAAAGGAAATAATAGAACTGGAATTCGCGGTGAAACAATATAAAAAAGCATTAAACTATGCGCCCAAAACTTTTAATTACACCTCGAGAATTCCAAGAAATATTTAATGAAAACATAAAATGAATAAATGGAAAAGATGACAGACTAGTTTTTACATACGACGCTAAGCGCATTAAAATTTGCGAAATCCTGTGAATTCTAATCTAATTTAGGAAACTTCACTTTTTTCTTGCTCATTCCTTTCATCCCCTTTGTTTATCATGCTTTTATTTAAAATTAGTTGATGAGTGAAAAGGATCTTTAGACATTCTTAAGGAACTTTTTGTTCTTTGAAAGTTCGAAAAAGCCAGAAATTTCTGAGTTTTACAATTTTTAACATAGGTTATTTGGAATCACATAGTCGACATAAGTCTTTAAACTTCTTAGAAGCAAAGTGGTAAGGAACCCAGTAAAAAAAGAGCATCAATTAGATAACAATTGACTTAAATAAAAACGCTACAAAAGGGATTTGGGTGTACAGACAGGGGCTTCGCTAGGGCTGCCCAAGCAACCTTGATTGGTCTCGAGATTGCAGTGGACTTCAAAAATTTGTGCATTATTTATATTGAACTTATCTTTCATTTTTTAAAGACTCAAGGGAATTATACCGAATTCAATGTTTCTGATATATTTAAAAAATTTTTGCGTTTTACCATTAATCATTTGTTGTTGTTGTTGAGGTCCAGATCGTCCGACATACCAGAAAGGTGTAAGGTAACTGTTTGGATGGCCGGGAAGTGCCACCCAATTTAGACCGGCACCTACCGGGGGAGGCATTCACAGGGACCGTACCCTCCTTCCCCTACCACCAACCTCTCGGAAGGACTTACGGACCCATATGTTTAACGTGATCGTACTCCGCGTGAACACGGCGGCAGTTTTGGCAGTGAATCGAACCCGGGCCTACCGAGTGCAATTCCCGCGCGCTAACCACTGGGCTACCGTGCCCCTCATTAATCATTTGTGTATTTGTTCTTTGTAACGTTTCGTCTGAAACCTTTTTATCGGATTGTAGTTGAGCTTGAAATCATGATACAATAACCCCCATGGTTATATCCATTGGGACAGAGTAGTTTCGGGCCTGGGAATATTTTAATATCAAAAACGCCAAAATACTATCAACCCGGGGGCCAAAAATTCTATACCAGAACCTAAAGTGAAAAGACTAACGTATACGTTAGACTTTTAACGAACTCGTATTTATTTTTGAACTTGTTAAAACAACATAAATAAATTGTCGGATAAGCTTTCCGGATTACTAACTTTTGAAATTGTGGGCGTTTTACTGCATTTATTGTTCAGATGGAAACTTTCATTAAAGTTCGCTTGGGGCCACCGAAAACTTTGGGACACTATTCGGTACAGATGTGAAATTTTGACCAAAACATATCTTGAATCCGCTTTAATCATATTAAAAGTGTTATATGATCCACTTCAAATGCAAAAAGGAAATATAACCGTCTAGATAGCTCAAAGCATAGATTGTCATCTGGCCAGCCAGAGGTCGGCGGTTGGATTCCCTGTTGAAACATGAATTCTCTATATAACGTACTCCCAGCTGATTTATTCATGCCCGGAGAAAAATATCACATTTTTATCTTTCTAGATTTCTTCATTAACTTAGAAAGCGCACCTATTTCTCCGGCCTACTCTAGCGTATTTAATTTTTTTTTCATTTATAAAATACTACCAGATAAAGAATGTGTTGCTGATGATTAAAAATATGTGTAAAATATAATATAATGTTTTTCAGAAAATTCAAATAAAGTATTTACTTTAATTCCCTTAAAACATAGACGTTAGAATCTCTGTTCTCGCTTTACAGAATTATCTTCATAGACAGATCTTGAAATTTGTTCAACATACGCCAAAATGAAGACACTAAAATGATTGAAAATATACCCGCACTATTTTTATACTGTTTTAATAATCGATTGAATACAATAGAAAATATATGAATAAATGAACGGCAATATATTTTCGATGGGGTTCTATCAGTCATGGACTTGGGGTATGAGATTACGGGAATTTTTGATATTTTCAATTGATACCTCGAAATAATTTTACATGTTGCCATCCGAAATAGCGTCCAATGTACAATTCAACGTTAGAAACATTTTACCGTGGATATTATACAACATTTTTTCATTGTGATAGAAGTAAATTTATTGCATTATATAGGGAAAGTCATATGGTGCCCACATCAGACATTTTTTATTGTCACTTTGCACTAAGTAGACATCACACGTACAGTCATGGCCCTTTCCTTACGAAGTTATAACTGCAAATATATCTTATCTTTGAGAGTAAAGCAATTTAAAAGAAAGTAATTTAAAAGAAGTAATGTGAATTTATGCACTTTAAGTAACTTAAAAGTAAACCAGAAAAATCGTGCTTTTACATCGCTGCACCAACTACCGTTTCTGGGCTTGTGTGTGTGTGATATATAGAGGGAGAAAGAGCGACTATAACTCCATCGAATCTTTTAGTCACATAAATATTTAACAAACCTGTAAACTATTTTGCGTGAGTCTTACAATGAATTGTTTTCAATTTACGGAAATTCGCAAAAATGCAATACGGATATAAATCTTTCTAGAATGTTGTGGTGTTATTCATGGAATGCTGTAACTGCTTTAATACCAGACAAGCGTATCAAACCAACTTTGTTATTGTGATAGGCGAAGATGGGCGGCAACTTAATTAACAAGTGAATTCGCGACACAGATTTATTTCCTGCAGACTAATTGAGTCAATGGAGACCCCAAAATTAGAGAACATTTACTTGATTAACTTTCCCATTAACTAAAGTAGAAATTAACTTTGCTAATAGAAAATAGTTTTGTCAACATTCCTTTTGTATGAACTAATGAAAATAATATTCGTTATATTTTAATATTGTTACATTTCTTATCTTACCTTGTAGTATATAAATACAGTCTGTAATGAAGTTGAATCGCGTCAACACTTTTCAATGAATACATCGTGACGCAATAAATTTATGAAGGAGCTTTCATATGGTGGCATGTGGTCCATACACTTCATTTTCGACGAAGCTATTAAGAATTTTCATTATTTTTTGTACACTTTTTTCGTACAGTCATGCGAATTTTCTGCAAAACCGGAAGTAACATCTTCAGAACCGGAAGTGGAAATCCTTCGTAAACCCTCCTACCCCCTACGAAATTTGATACTGAATCCATATCAGTCATCATCTAAGCTCTACCTATAGCCGATTCTAAGAAAAAGTTGTTTAAAAAAAAATTAAAATTTTTAACTAGCGTTGGGAAAATATCGGAAGTAGAATCCCTAGTAATCTGCCCTTACTTCCTCTGGAATTTAATGCTAAATCCATATCTGAGCTCTATCTGTAGCCAATTCTGAGAAATAGATGTTTTAATGAAAATTTTTGAATCGGAAGTGAGAAAATCCGGAAATGGAAATCCTTAGTTAACGATCCTCTGAGAATTGATACTCAATCCATATGAGTTGTCATCTAAGCTCTGAAAAATAGATGTTGTGAGGAAAATATAAATGTTTGAATCGAAAGTGACAGCTCGATAGCCGAAAGTGGAAATCCTTAGTGAGTCATCCAACCCCCTCTAAACTGTAATGCTGAATCCATATCGGTTTATTATCTATGCTTTATCTAATTGCGGCAGCAAAGACATCTGATCAAAGATGCTTGGAACCTGTACCCGAATTATAAGAACGGAGGAGAAGCTAGCTTTTGCTCAGTGATTATAATGTCGGTCTTGTAAGCAAAGGGTCCCTGGTTCAGGGCCCGGCGACTTCCAATCACCACATAATAATAGAAATGAAAGGCACATGGAAATTTTCGAACCGGAAAAAGAAACAGAAAATCAGATGGGGAAATCTTTTTTGAACCCTTTACCTCCTCCAAAATTCGATACTGAATCCATATCAGTCATCACCTGAGCTTTATCTATAGTAAATATTGAGAAATAGATGCTTAAAAAAATTTAGTAAAATTTTATTGACAGCAAAAACAGATTCTACCATTAACTCATGCATGAATGGCACAATTGCTTGAGTTCTGGCTTTCCATTCAGCGGGTCTGAAACCATGAATTGAAGAAGGGTTAGGATCCTTCAACAAGTTACTCTATAGACCTGAAAGTACAGCTTCGGTCCGATGGGAGACTTCATAACAATTTTGAAAAGCTGATTTTGTTTTTTGTACTTGTCAAGGAATTCTTTTACCATGAAGTTGTGTTGAGAAATTTCATTATTTATTGCGGAAACATTTATTAACATGATTATGAAGCAAAGATATATCGGGCATTATTAATTGCACTTTACAGTCGAGTACCATTTATGATTTTTCAATTTTTTATAATCTAAATCAAATTGATCTTCAAGTTTTAAAAGAAAATTATGTACTTCCCACTAGAACACACTAGAAGAGCCATCATTTATCAAAATTGGTTCAGTAGTTAATGCTGTAGACCTGGCAACACTGATGAAAAATAAAGCCGGACCAACAATCGTAAAAAGTGCCTGTTAAAAGTTATTATTTTTTGGCGGGGGGGGGGGGGGGTACCACCACATCAATTTTAATCTTTTTTATCAGTTTTGAGACGGCTTTACAGAGAAAAAGGAATCAAGTCTTTAGCAGTCTTTAAGACTGAGGCTATATACATAGAGAAATCGGGATTTATCACATCAGATATAATATACATTTGCCAGCTGCTGATTCAGATGGGACGACTTGGCCGGACAATACGCTGCCACGTTCCTAAAATGAACTTCGCTTTTAAATAAAAACTACATATAATATGGCTATTTATATTATTATTATTATTATTGCCCAAGCCGTCCAGATTACTCAAAGGGTGTAGAGCAGTTACAACGAACGGCCATGAAAAACACAGAAATAACATTAAAAAATCTGATGTGGGCAGCACATGACTTTCCCTGCAGACTTATATTAACGTTCTCTTTGTTTTAATTAAATTTATTTCACTTTTAATTCAATTTTCGTTCTCATTCGGTAACCGCACTTATTTTCAAAGGTGGCGTAGAGAAAATACGAAAAAAAAATTAATATATCTCGAGAACGGCTAGTCCTAGTGTAATGGGGTTGGTCTTATTATTTTCTTCGTTAAAAATTACGTATTAAACGAGCATTTAATGGATATATTTGAGTATACCTAGTTCTTTAGTTTAGATTTTGACGATTTTTGCTGGCCATTTTACAAAAAAAGGCAGGTTATTTTTTTCCGAATCGTACCAAAATCTAATCAGCACCAGGGTAACCCATAAGTGACTCATCTACCGAATTTTTTTAAATTCGGTCCAGTAGTTTTTCAGTTAGAATGGATACAAGCTTTTGCGGGCCATTTCGCAAAAAAGGCGGGTTCTTTTATTCCAAATCGTACCCAAAACTAATCAGCACTAGACTCGCTCACAAGTGACTTGCCTACCAAATTTTGTGAAATTCGGTCCACTAGTTTTTTAGGTAGAGTGGATACAAAATCTGCACAGACAGAGAGACACACAGACACACATACACACACATAGACGTTACGCTAAAAATGGTTTTTTCGTATTCTAGAGATCTTGAAACGTGTAGATCCGTCGAAAACTCGAGTTGCGATTTTCGACATGATTCCAATACTTTCCCTATACATTACCATGTATTGCAGGCAAAGTAAAACTACATGGCCAATAAACATGGACAATATACATGGACATACATAGACATTACACAAAGGCATACATAGACATAAACAACACGCGTAGACATGTAGTAATTATACTACTCAGACTCCAGATAAGAACATCGTAGAAGAGTATATTTTTGTATAAAAACAAATGTTAAATTTCAACAGTGCATAAAATATTGAATAGCAAAATAAAAGTTATTTACAGAAAAAAACTGAAACAGTAAAATAAGCAAAACAAGATAACATTGACCAGATCAGAATTAAAAGCATCAATAACAATAACAATGCAGCTCACAAGTCAATCCAGGTTATACCATCTACTATGTTCTTGGTAATAAGAATACAGTTCTTGATTTTATCAATAGGATTCTTAATTCTACCAAATGGAAACCAAGCAGGTTCATTTAATGTAGTTGATTTAGTTAAATGGAACTTTTTAGTATGTGGACGTTCAAAAATATAATGGTCAACATCACCTGGTTTCTTACAGATACAATATGGAGTTGACTTGATATTGAAATTGCGTAAGTATTTTATAAACTAGCCGCCTTCGACGACCAGTTTGTTCGCTATCCTTGAAAATTCTGACCGTGGCAAACTCGCTGGCGCCATAACCCCGTGGAGTTGTTGTTGAAACCCAGACCATCCGACCTACCAGAAACGTGTAAGGTAACTATTTGAACGGCCAGGAAGTGCCATCTAATTTAGATCGGAACCCAGTGGGGGAAGCATCCACAGGGACCGTACCCTCCTTCCCCTACCACCAACCTCTCTGAAGTACTTACGAACCCACATGTTTAACGTGATCGTACTCCTCGTGAACACGGCGGCAGTTTTGGCAGTGGCGGGAATCGAACCCGGGCCTACCGAGTGCAATTCCCGCGCGCTAACCACTGGGTTACCGCGCCCTCAACCCCGTGGAGTTAACAAAGTTTGTTTTAGTTTAATGACGTTAAAACCATAATTCAATCATTTAAATTTTTTAATGACCATATGCTAAGCTCTTAATTCCATCATTTAAAATATAATGTAATTTTCTAATAAATATAATAATTTCACGCTGTATACTGTTACCACCACCCGATGTATACAATACATCACCATAATTCAATCCGAAATAATTCAATCATTTAAATATTATAATGACCATATTTATTACATATTCAATCATTTAAATTTTATAATGACCAATTTTATAATGACCATTTATATTAATGACCATTGTCTTAGTTTAATGACATTAAAACCGTATGCTAAGTTCTTAATTCCATCATTTAAAATATAACGTAATTTTCTAATAAATATAATTTCACTCTGTATACTGTTACCACCCGTGCGTCTGCGCGCGCATGTGTGTGAAAATCGGAATTTTGCTGAGAAATTTAAAATCATTAATTCTTTAAAATCAGGATCGGGCTGCTATTTATAATCATTTCTTGACCAGATTGGGCTTGTAAGAACGCCTGATGTTTGAGTTTTCTAAAAATGTAAATTATTAGTCGAAATTCTCGGAACTTTTCCCGATGCGAGGATTTAAAAACGAAAGTTCGTTTTTTTGAGCGGAAAGTGACTTTTGTTTTAAAATCTTTAAAAAATATTAGAATTTGTCTCTGAGATTTCAAATTGATATATATATATTTACTCGTAATTGTCTGCTCTTTCCGGTCGTCTGATTTGTTTTTTTCTACGACGTCTGGATGGTGGAGAATAAAGGGCAAAAAGGAAAAAAAAAGGTCGAAATCGCATAAAACATTAAATAACAAAAAAAAAAAAAAAATAATAATAATAATTCAAATTTTAAAAAATCGGTTTTCACGTGTCCCCCCCCCCCCCCTCCCCCGGGTCTCCGATTGCCAAATTTCGTAGCTCTGCTACGCGCGGTTGCTGAGCTTATAGTGTATAAGACAGACACACAAACACACAAGCAGACAGACATTGCCTTTTATTATTTAAGATGTTCTGTGCCCAGTAACAAGTAGATTACATATTTATTGTAAATCTAAATTAACTGTAGGTAAATACGATATAACTTTAGGGGGTTTATCAGTTTAATGGAAATTGCGTTGTCTAGAAATGCTTGCCAATTACTTATTATTAGTTACTTACAAAACTTTGAAAGACAAGAAAGAATAGGGATATGGTACTGTAATGAGTTCACCATTTTTTAGATGCAATTTTTGCATTTGATCGGCTATTTCATTTCCTTGATGACCAGCATGTGATTTAACCCAACTTAATTTTATATATTCTCTATACTTATTTACTGTATCTTTTACATATTTAAGGTAATTTGCTTTATTGTTTAGAGAATTTAATTAAATCGAAGACAGACTATTAGTGTATATATTAATATGTGCTACATTTTGGTAAGCCCATTCAGTTGCAAATTTTATTGCTGACTAGCAGCATACCCGTTCTTCGTACGGAGTATATAATATAAATAAGCTTAAAATTCACAATCATGTGCAAATTCCTATAGTATACTTAATGGCATTTTTAATCAAAATATTCTGTTAAAATATTTAACATAATGCTCCTAAAAAGAAGTTAAGGAATGGCTGTTCTCGTTATTCAAAATGATCTTCACGGGTAGATCTGAAGAATAAAATATCCTCGCCTTTTTTGTAAGCAAATTTATAAAAAGTATGGAATTGAATCAATATATGCAAAATAATAGCGTATTGTATGGGACCCGTACCACTTATATACGCGAATATTAGAAGATATAACCTGTATTAGTAGATTACATATATAAATTGAAAATATCAATAAATCCGCAATCTTTAAACCAGTAGGCAGTAATTAATTCCAATATGTGCCCAAATGAAAGTGCTAAAATTATATGGGAAGATAAACCCGTACTACTTATAATGTCAGAAATTAGAAGATATGTCCTAGTGTTAGTAAAAGATTACCCGTATTATATTTAGTTTGAAAAATTTTTGCCAATATATAACAGATTACTTAATAAATTAAAAATATCAATAATCCCCATGATCTTCATACCGGAAGGCTTGATTCCAATATATGGCAATATACATGTACTACTTATATTCTCTTACATTAGAAGATATACCCGTGCATTTGTAGAAGATTACTCGTACAACGTACAATATATGAGTTTCAACAATTTTTGCCGCAATAAAACAATGCCATAAGAAATTGAAAATATCAATAATCTCTGAATCAATAATCTCCGAAAACATCAATAATAATAATGTTTAAACATGAAGATCGTAATTGATATTATCCAGTCAAAAATACGATGGCAATGAAATTTATTTTATATACATATCTTCATCATTAAAATCGGAAAATATTTAATAAAAATCTTCTTCCTCATAAACACATTAAATTTAAATCCGTTGTTAAGCGACATATTATGATTTGCTTCAAATAAATTGGTAGTCAAAATATCGTCTGTATATCTCTAATGAAGGTTTGGCGACATTTTAAAAAATCGCCAAATTTATCGCCAAGTGGGACTGTATATAGAACTGACAGTCCCACTTGGCGATAAATTGACGAACCATCATCAAAATATTATCCCCTAAAAAAACACAATTTCGTTTATTTGGGGCAATTTATCAATTTCAAAATATTTTTATGGTTTTATAAATATTTTTATCAATTTAGTGACATTTTAAAAATTCGCTAAATGGGTTACTAAGTAGGGCGGTTGGACTGACAGACAAATGCTAACGAAACACCATTTCAGTACTTTTTTTTAACAAAACAAAATAAAATTCATTGATTTACGTCATTTTTATCAATTTGGGGACATTTCAATCAATTTGGCAACTTTTAAGAAATTTGCCAAGTTAGCGATATTCAGCCAAATTCGTAGCTCTAAATTCGCAGACCTGAATAAAATATCGCGATCCAGTTTGTATATACTAAATGAAAACACTAAAATATTATTAGAAGATATACCCATTCTACTATTTTTCTGTTTAAACAATTGGATAAATGAATTTATTGGGTAAACAGAGAATATGAGTTTATTGCTAAACACAATATATAAGCTTAAAACCTCTTTGCTAAAATACATAAAAGTGATGTATGCAGTTCGCAATTAATATAATTAAAAAAAATCAAACCGTTCATTTATAAGATATATTTTAATATCCATTTTTTAACACTTTACAACAAAGTTGAAAAGTGTTTATGACTTTGTTCATTCTGTCTGTCCGTTAGCACGATAACTGCCGTAAAAATGAGTTTATCAAAATGAAATTTTAGTATGTTGTTCAGACGGTCTGTAGGACCTATGGGAATATAAATAAATAATATCACCCAATTAGTTTTTTATTGAACCCGGGTTGAAAAAATGAAATACATTGAACCCTATGGGACCTAATTTTTCAAACATTTTTTAAGTAAATTTAAAATTCACGAATTGCTTCGAAATTTTTAGGAAATATTCACATTATCCCATAGAATATATAAAAAAAAATTCAGTAAAATATGTTAAGTAGTTTTTTAATTAAAAAAATTATTTAATATAGGGAAAAAAACAAATTCAATTAAATTCTGACTTTGGGATATCTTCCAGAAAGAAAAGAGAGAGATATTATATAATAAATATCTCTCCATTTGTTTAAATGTTTTGCATATGGGAGTGGCTTCATATTTTAAAATAAATTCGGTAGATAACAATTTTTCATTTTTTTTTAAATTTTATATAACTCTTCATGATAAAGTTAATTGATGGCATTTTAAATGCACTTTCCTACGTCCTAGAGAGTTAAAATTTGGTACACAGCTTAAATTTGTTGAACATTTTATTCGACAAAAATTTGATGGATCTTTAAATATAGATCATACATTTTTTTCGAAATGGCCTGAAAATAATCCCCGTTCACTTCTATAAATCATTGGTGTAATATTGTTAAAAATTCTGATGTGGACAGCACATGTCTTTCCCTGCAGACTCATATTCGTTCTCTTTATTTATTAAATGATAATTTGAGTTTATCTGCACAACATAAGTATTTTAAATGACATTGAATTTACACGTTAAACTTAAATTTGGTTCTTATTTGATAGCTGGACTTATTGTCAAAGGTGGCGTAGCGAAAACGCGAAAAAACTAGAATATCTCAAGAACGGCTAGTCCTAGAGTAATGGGGTTAGTCTTATTCTTTTTGTTGTCAAAAATCACATATAAAATAGGAATTTAATTGATATAATTGAGCACACGTAGTCTTTTATTTTTATATATAACGATTTTTGCTGGCCATTTCGCAAAAATAGCCCGTTCCTTTTTCCCGAATCGTAGTAGAATAACCTACAAATGATTTATATACAAAATTTTGTTAAATTTGGTATATAAATCACTTGTAGGTTATTGAAATATTATACTCCAAATTTTGTTAAATTTGGTTCATTAGTTTTTAGCTAGAGTGGATAAAGGCAATTTCTGCCGGCCATTTCGCAAAGAAGGCAGATTCTTTTATTACGAATCGTACTATAATCTAATGAACATCAGGATTTCCCACAAAAAACGCACCTACCAAATTGTATGAAATTCGGTCCATTAGTTTTTCAATTAGAGTGGATGTAATATCCACACAGACACACAGAAACATACACAGATACACCCTTACACACACAGACGTCTTCCTAAAAGTAGTTTTTTCGTGTTCTAGAAGTCCCAAAACGTGTAGATACTTTGAAAATTCGAGTTCCGATCTTCGGCACGATTCCAATACTTTGAGTATATACACATAAACATATATATTATCTGTGTATTATCTGTGTATCTAAATTCCGTGCCTATGCAATTACAATAGTTGTGATTTTAAATGATCCCTAAACTTTTATTATTTCTTCAAGGAAGCCTAATTTTAACATATGCAAAATGCAAATATCTCAAGCGATTGTAAGATGAATTACATAAGAATTGCTGAATTTTTTCACACAAAATTATTTAGCTCTGGAGTCTGGAATACAAGTTATATGAATGAAATATTCATTGATTTTGCATAAAGAATCAGATGATTTATATTTCGATACAGTTTTAAATATTTAAGTATAATAAATTACTGTAGTACTGTGATAATGTAAAAGATATTACCACTGAATGAATCACATTTTAGAAATTTTTAAATGAAATTACATTTCACTTGGAAAGTGTTTCATAATCAATGCTTATGCATGATTGATCTTTCTTGTTTATTATTAAAATCGAAGAAATAATAATAATCATTAACAAACACATTTAATTCCATTCCTTTGCCGAGCAACATGATATAAGATAGAATCTTCCTCATAAAATGCGAAATTAAATAACCATTTTAATTTCTTTATACTTCTATAATCGTTGAGTAAAAGCTTGGGAAATATAAAACATGGAGGTAGATTTTTCCATTTAAATTCATGTTTCAAACAATTCATGCTTTCAGATAGTGACTATTTAATGCAAAAATCCTGCATCAAACTCAAAAATAAAGTTTTAATTCCCTTTGACGTTTTAAACAAACGATTTTTAACACTTTACAACAAAGTTGAAAAGTGTTTATGACTTTGTTCATTCTGTCTGTCTGTCTGTCTGTCTGTCTGTCCGTTAGCACGATAACTGCCGTAAAAATGACTTAATCAAAATGAAATTTTAGTATGTTGTTCAGACGGTCTATAGGACCTATGGGAATATAAATGAATAATATCACCCAATTAGTTTTGGATTGAACCCGGGTTGAAAAAATGGAATACATTGAGCCCTATGGGACCTAATTTTTCAAATATTTTTTAAGCGGATTTAAAATTCATAAATTGCTTCGAAAATTTTAGGCAATATTTAAATGGTTCCGTAAAATATATAAAAAAAAATTCAGCGAAATATATTCAGTAGTTTTTTAAATAAAAATTAAAATAATAATAACACCTCTTATATGAAGCGATCACGTGTCCATGATATGAAACGATCACATGACCCACTTCAAAATGATATATGGCATCCATCTTGTGTCAAAATCGGGATTTTTAAAGTTCTTTTTAATTCATATTGAGTGTTGTATCCGTCCTAAAACTACTTTATTTTTGCCTAAATTCTGTGCATCTACATACGGAAACAACGCAATGACAATATATTCCAGTTTAAATGCTCATCTAAATTTGATTATTTCTACTATTAAGCCTATTTTTCACCTATGTAAAATGTAAACAACAAAATATGTAGAATGAGTTGTATTAGAATCGCTGTAATTCTTTAACACAAAATCAAATAGTCCATGGAGTCTGCTTAGCTGATATGAATGAAATATTCATTGATTTTAGAAAGAGTAGGACGAAATTTTTCGATGAAGTTTAACGAATAGAGCTTACTTACTTGTAGCTCAATGGTCTTAATTTCTAAATAAAATAAATTATTATAGTATTGTGATGAAAGACATGAATGGGGGAATTATTTATGAATGAAATGTTGCTTTTATAGAGAGAGCCAGGAGTGTTATTTTTTTATGACGTCATTTGAATGAATTTCAGTTGTTTTCGATGAAGTTTTCAAATATAATAAATTATCGTAGTATTATGATAATTCTAAAATTATTACCAAGGAATGTATTACATTTTAGAGATGTTTAAACCAGGCAATTTATACTTTAATGCCGTCATTTGAATGAAGTTAATTTTTTTCGATGAAGGTTTAAGGTTTCAAATATAATAAATCAATGTAGTATTGTGATAAGTTTTAAAATATTACCGAGGAATATATTGCATTTTCGACTTTTTTAAATAAAATTGCATTAAAGTTGGAAAGTGTTTCATAATCAATGCTTTAAGCATGATTGATCTTTCTTGTTATCCTTTCCGTTTGGATAAACCACGGAGTTGGAGAGTAGAACTCCTATAAAAAAAGTTCCGTTTTTCATTAATATCTCGACAACCCCTGGTCTTAGAAACTCGAAACTTGGGCAAAATCTATGGGGGGCTATTTCAAGGCCACCCACAAAATTTGATAAAATTTGGCTCAGCCGTTCTCTCGTGATGATGAGACAAACAAAAGTTTCGTTTTTTACTAATATCTCGAGAACCACTGGTCGTAGAAATTCCAACCATAGACTAAATTTTAAGTGGGGCTATTTCTAGGCTACTCACAAAATTTCATCAAATTCGGTTCAGCCGTTCTCCCGTGATGATGGGACAAACAGACAGACAGACAAATTTTCAATTTTATTTATATAGATATTTCTGACTGGAAAACTGTACTCTCAGAATTCAATTTATAACAGAAAACGTTTTACAGATCATCATTTTTAACACTTTACAACAAAGTTGAAAAGTGTTTATGACTTTGTTCATTCTGTCTGTCTGTCTGTCTGTCTGTCTGTCCGTTAGCACGATAACTGCCGTAAAAATGACTTAATCAAAATGAAATTTTAGTATGTTGCTCAGACGGTCTGTAGGACCTATGGGAATATAAATGAATAATATCACCCAATTAGTTTTGGATTGAACCCGGGTTGAAAAAATGAAATACATTGAGCCCTATGGGATCTAATTTTTCAAACATTTTTTAAGCGGATTTAAAATTCACAAATTGCTTCGAAAATTTTAGGTAATATTCAAATTGTTCCATAAAATATATAAAAAAAAAATTCAGCGAAATATATTCAGTAGTTTTTTAAATAAAAATTAAAATAATAATTACACCTCTTATATGAAACGATCACGTGACCATGATATGAAACGATCCCAAGACCCACTTCAAAATGATATATGGCATCCATCTTGTTTTAAAATCGTGATTTTTTTAAGTTCTTTTTAATTCATATTGAGTGTTGTATCCGTCCTAAAACTACTTTATTTTTGCTTAAATTCTGTGCATCTACGTACTAAAACAACACAATGACAATATATTTGAGTTTAAATTCTCATTCAAATTTGATTATTTCTACAACTAAGCCTATTTTTCACCTATGTAAAATGTAAACAGCAAAATATGTAGAATGAGTTGTATTAGAATTACTGTATTTCTTTAACACAAAATAATTCAGTCCATGGAGTCTGCATGGCTGATAAGAATGAAATATTAATTGATTTTATAAACAGAAGGACGATTTTTTTCGATGAAGTTTTAAGCATAGAGTTTATGAATTGTAGCTCCATGGTCTTAATTTTTAAATAAAATAAATTATTATAGTATTGTGATGAATGAAATGAATGAAATCCTGCTTTTATAGAGAGATCCAGGTGTGTTATTTTTTTATGACGTCATTTGAATTTATTTCAGTTGTTTTCGATGAAGTTTTTCAAATATAATAAATTAATGTAGTATTGTGATAAGTTTTAAAATATTACCGAGGAATGCATTGCATTTTAGAGATGTTTAAATAAAATTGCATTGAAGTTGGAAAGTGTTTCATAATCAATGCTTCAAGTAGGATTGATCTTTCTTGTTTAAACTACTTTTATTCTTACCAGTTACGAATGAATGACTTTTCTCCAAAGAAATGTCCAATTTTAAAGCTGTAAGATAATTAGAAATTGAATTTAAAATAGAATTCTTATTAGATTCAAGAATTTTCCCAATCTTGCTAAAAGTTACCACGGCAAAGGTCATCAGCAAATGTCAAAAGGTAATAAGTATCATTATTGAGTAGGAATATCTCATCAAAATATAAATTCCAAAGAATCGTTGCCAAAACTGACCTCTGAGGTGAGCCTTTCCATATGGTTTTTGAAAGAATTAAATTATCCTCAATATAATTGATAGTTCTATTGTCTAAATGAAAATAAATAAAGTTTCGATACGATGAAGGAATATTTAATATATCAAAGGTTAACTGAAGGATGTTCCAATTTAGATTATATAATGCTTCTGGAACGGCTATGGTAACTAGCAAAACATGATTTATCCGTGTTAAGATACTCTATTATATTGATCAACTGTGAGCCGCATCTTCACAACTATGCAATTCGCGAAAAACAAGCTGATTAGAATAAAGAATGCTGGTTTTGAACCAATAGTTTAATGAAAACTCTTCATAGAAGTTAACCAATTAAAGGTAAGATGCAAACAGGCCTATAAGAAGAACACATTATTAGATATCTTTTTATTAACACTTTACAACATAGTTGAAAAGTGTTTATGACTTTGTTCATTCTGTCTGTCTGTCTGTCTGCCTGTCTGTCCGTTAGCACGATAACTGCCGTAAAAATGACTTTATCAAAATAAAATTTTAGTATGTTGTTCAGACGATCTGTGGGACCTATGGGAATATAAATAAATAATATCAAATTAGTTTTGGATTGAACCCGGGTTGAAAAAATGAAATACAGTGAGTGCTTTAGGACGGATACAACACTCAATATGAATTAAAAAGAACTTAAAAAAATCATGATTTTGAAACAAGATGGATGACATATATCATTTTGAAGTGGGTTATGTGATCGTTTCATATCATGGTCACGTGATCGTTTCATATAAGAGGTGTAATTATTATTTTAATTTTTATTTAAAAAACTACTGAATATATTTCGCTGAATTTTTTTATATATATTTTATGGAACAATTTGAATATTACCTAAAATTTTCGAAGCAATTTGTGAATTTTAAATCCGCTTAAAAAATGTTTGAAAAATTAGTTCCCATAGGGCTCAATGTATTTCATTTTTTCAATCCGGGTTCAATCCAAAACTAATTGGGTGATATTATTCATTTATATTCCCATAGGTCCTACAGACCGTCTGAACAACATACTAAAATTTCATTTTGATTAAGTCATTTTTACGGCAGTTATCGTGCTAACGGACAGACAGACAGACAGACAGACAGAATGAACAAAGTCATAAACACTTTTCAACTTTGTTGTAAAGTGTTAAAAATCTGATGTGGGCAGCACATGACTTTCCTTATATAATGCAACGCATTTACGACTTTTACAGTAAAATAAAATAGGTTTTTCTTATAGTAGATACTTATATTCTTTCCAAGATATTGAATTATTGTCAATTAGTCGTCATTTTCATTGATTTAGCCTCATTTTTACCCATTTGGCGAGATTTTCGTTAATTTGGCAACATTTAAAAAACTCGCCAAGTTGGCGACATTCCGCCAAAATCGTCGCCAAAATCTCGCCAAGCGTTATGGACGGAGAAATAAGTTATTCTTATAGCAGATAAATGAATATTGGCGTTCAAATACAAAAGTATTACTCAAAGTACCTTTTCTCATGAATGGAACGAGCTAGATCCACGAGAATGATGTCACCCAATTTATCGCATGATATTACATATGAAAGGTGAACATGTTTCTCAAAAGTTAATTTTTTTTTTTTGATTTGTGGGATTTTTTGATAAATTTATTTGAAAAATATGCAATACCTCAAGAACGGTTCATGCTAGCGGTCTAAAGTTTATGTCAATCGTTTTCTAAGGAAAAATTACATAAGACATGTCTTACTTGCATAACTTTATTAAAGGTTTTAATTTTTTCAAAATTTCACTCGAAAATTTAGGGGGGTTCTGAACATTCGATTGTGTTTAAAACAATAGGCTTCCAGTATTCACGGATTGCAATTTTTGAACCAAATTTCATTCGAATCGCTCCATTTGTTCGTGAGATATCGTCTCCACACAGGCACACACACACACACTCAAAAATGTTCGATTCGTTATCAGGGATGCTTGAAACGTGCTCTCCCGTCGAAAACTGGAATTCGAATTTTCGACCCCGTCTCAATAATTTCCTTATACATTATACTATGTATAAAGGAAATGTATGTATGTATAAGGAAGTAACAATAAACTGCCTATAACAATATTTTCCCCTGTCCCTTGATTATCGTTATAAGCAGTTTTCACTGTATTTGGAAAGGAGTTTTATATGTCTGAAAAGAGCTAACGCATAGTATCACTCTTTAAAATATAAATATTTGAAATATACTACCGCCTTAAATATACTACCGCCTTAAATATACTTATTCTACCGCCATCAAGTTAGAGCTGTTTTGCAACAGTCGGAATTTATATGTTATATTTTGCGACTATGAACACATTAATGTATGTATATCAGTGGCGTAAGAAGAGGCGCCGTACGTCATAACCCTCTGTAGGAAAAGTCACGTGTTTGGTTATATTCTATTTTTTTTACATACTTCATGCTGCTCACTTTATTTTTTCATTAATCCGGTTAGTTTTAATCATTTAAAGTACCTGCTAAACTTCAACACTTATCGTGTAGTTCGTTTTAAAGAATTCGACTTCTGCAGGGGCTATCAACTAAAAAAGGAATGCCAAGAGGCTTTTGGGAAAACTCTTTAGAGTAATAGTTAAGGTTTACAGATACCATTTTCAAGATTTATTATCGTAAAACGCAAAATTCTTTCAGCAGTCGCACGAGGAAAAAGATATTAAACAGCGTGCAATTTTCTAAATTACCGATTTTAATTTCTTTGGGCGCAAATATTTTCTGGAAGCTTTTCTTAAATTACATTTTAAACGGCATAAAATATACAATAATAATAATAAACAATTTTTTAATTTTTTACAGGCAAATACAGGCGTTAGTTTTTTTTTTTTTAATGTATTAGTTTACCTTTATCATTATTGAACAGTTAGACCTCTATTTAGTAACAATTTCTGTAGATCAAATGTCGAAAGAAATTTTGTTGTCAACAAATTTTGTAAACTTTTTAATAATGCTGTAACTTTGATACCTTTTTCATCATTCTTGCTGTGATCTTGATATCATTTGCATAAGACATTATGACGAGGTCGTAATAATGCTTTGCATAAATTTTAAATCTTAGTGCATATCTAGACAGGAGGATCTTCCTTGATTAATTCTGCTGCTCTTGGTGGTTTCATATGATTTTTGTCTTAACTGTAATTTTTATTATATTTCAGCTTCGGATTCGTTTCTGTTACCTATTCTGTACACTCTTGTTTAAATAAATAAATAAATATTTATAGAAATAGCTCTAAAGCAACTTAATCCACACTTGAGTTTAAATCTTAATATTGGCATGATTTTATAACTAAATTTTGACTGTAAAAACCTTTCTGTGGAACCCAACGGTTTTGTTATGAATAATTTCGAGAATATTACATGAGTATGCATTAAATCAATATCCCAAAGACACATTCCAACTTTCAACTCATTGAAAATTCTTTTTCTAATTTTGTGTTTACTACGCATTTTGAGTGATAAATTCTATTCCGTATATTTATATGCTTTCTAAAATGACCTGGGTTTGAGCGTTTTGTTTTTTCCGAGACAGCATTCAGCAGTAACATATTTTGAAAAATATTCTTTATATTTCGAGAACGACTTTGATAGCTTAAGAAGGGATGGAGTAGGGTGGGATAGCCTAGTGGTTACAGCACAGGAATTGCATTCGGAAGACCCGAATTCGATTCCCGGTGTTGCCCAAACTATCCCCGTGTCTACGCCAGGTACGGGCATGGTAAATCTGTCGGTCCGAAAGTCCTTTCAAGAGGTTTGTGGTAGGGGAAGGCGGATACGGTCTCTGTGGATGTCACCCCACCAGGTTCCGGTCTAAATTGGGTGATACTGTCCCGGTCATCCAAACAGATACCTTACACCTTCTGGTAGGTCGGACGGTCTAGGTGTGTAACAAAGGAATTTGTTTCTATTTATGGATTTGTTTGTTCAGATTTTTAGTGCGAACTAAGTTTGTTTAAGTTAATATAGAATAGAGTTGATTATCTTATTTGTTGAATATTTTGAACCATAAAAATACACGGAAAAGACACCGATTAGACAATTTTCAAATGAATCCGATAAATGAATAAATGAAAATTATTCTTGCACTTTCTAAGGAATCTCGTACGGAATATATAGGGTGTTTAAAAAAGTGCACAGCTGAAGTTCACTATGAACGTTAAAAAAGTTACTGTGAAAGATATGCAGCTCCAATTGCAAAAATGCTTTAAATAAAGTAGAAGGTTAGGAAATACTAATTTAAATGCTGTGCAATATTTCTTATAAATAAATTTCAAAAATTAACTTTTTATACAGCACCTCTAGAGTAAAAGTCAAATTACAGAAATCTTACCAATACCGTACTTAGTAAAACTGGCAAAAATTTGGCTGTAATACGATCACATGTGACATAGTTTATTAAAATTTTCATTGGGAAAATAGGGGGCACCCACAAATCAATTTTGGTTGCACGCAATCACTAAAACTTTAACTACATATTAAAATTTATTTTATACAAATATTTATATTTGCACAAGTCCACTTTGATGATAAGAGCTGGTAATTCCGTCTCAGTATAGCTCAAAGGTGAGAACGTCGGCTGGCCGGCTCAAAGATCAGTGGTTTAATTCCCGGTTGGAGCAACAGAAGGTTCTTTACAGTGGCGCCCGAACAAATCAATCCTGTAGATTAGTGCAATAATGTGATGGTCCGTAAGTGACTTTAGTAGAATAATACGGATTCAATGGACTCTGGAGTATTGAGTGCAAATTTCAAATCGGGATGTCAACGACCACACAGGAAGATAACCTGAAAAATAAATATAGCAATATGATGCTAAACTGCAATAGGAGGCTAAACTACAATAGGAGACTAAACTGCAATAGGAGACTAAACTGCAATAGCATGCTAAACTGCAATAGGAGGCTAAACTGCAAGAGGATGCTAAACTGTAATAGGAGGCTAAACTGCAATAGGAGGCTAAACTGCAGGAAGATGCTAAAATGTAATAGGATGGTAAACTGCAGTAGGAGGCTAAACGAAGGTAAAAATAATAGGTAGTCAGTCAGATTGTCAGGTGGCATACAAATCTTACATCGTACACTACTAAAGTGGAGGAATACGAGCTCCAGAGGTGGGCCCGGACGGCCAATATTTTCTTTTGGAGGCTGGATAAAACATGAGAGATTCACAATGAACGAGAATATCAATATGGAAGGAGCCCCGAGATAAATGTTTGTAAGGGGGGGGGGCTCACAATTTCTATGGGTGGCAACTAACTGTAGAGCGTCCGTCGGCAGTTCGAAGATCCGTTCTTCGATTTCCGGTTGGGGCAGCAAGGTTCTTTACATATTAAGTCTTCATTACATCGCAGAGTTCAAATAATGGCGCTGTTAGGTAATGCTGAACTTTGTAATATAATTATGATTTACGGCAAATGCAATCGATTTCCTAGTTCCAAATGCAACCGATGTCCTAGTTGCAAATGAAACCGATATCCTAGTTCCAAACGCAACCGATATCCTAGTTCCAAACGCAGCCTATGCCCCACTTTCAAATGCAACTGGTCTACAACCGATTTCAAAAATAGAAGGATATGCTTCTTTTCCATATATTTTGTTAGGAAAACATCTGACAATCCAACAAAATCATAATTACCAGTTTTTACTTTATTTAAGGGACAAAATAATTTTTAACCAAAATCGATTATCTGTCCTTAATAGTTTCAAAGGCAAACTGCCGAAAAAATAGTTATAATGCCTTATTAACTGATTTATATGAATCAATTCAATTTGTAAACGCCCTGTGAACGCATTAATTGCGATGATTACTAACGTATCTAAAAGCCACCATAAAGTAGTGTAAGTCAGGAAGTTTAAAAATTTATTTCGTTTTAAATTTGTACTTTTCGAATCTATATTTTTTTCAGTTTAACTAAATGAAGCATGGGCAACATTTTGGTAATTAAGTTTTTTCGCTAGTTTTTTCGCTAGGCTGTATAAAAATTTATTTATGTTTTCACTTTTTACAAAAATATTGCACATTATTTAAATTACTTTTGCATAATTTACTGCCTAACTTAAAGCGTCTTTGCAATTAGAATTATGTGTCTACAACCATTGGTTAAAGAAAACTTTACTGTGGACTTTTTTCTTGAAACACCCTGTTGATGAAATAGTGTTGATAAAATTTTCTTAAAAATTTTTCAATCTAAAGAAATTTGTATGGGTTGTTGAATAGTTGTTTAATAATTTAAATAGTTCACTATTTAATTTAACCGCTTAAATGTATTCTCACAGGAGACGCATATCCTCACAGGGGACGATATGCTCCCAGAAATGAGTAACTTTGGATTGCTACAAAACAATAAATATAGGTTAGTTCAGGGGTCGGCAACCTATTGAAACGGAAGAGCCAAAAGTTACAATTTACAAAATTTCCCAGTTTTTAAAGGGCCACTAAAAATTTTCGTTTCAGTATTATAGTATTTGCTTATATATATTTGATTTTTGATTTAAAATAAACGGCTTTAAATACGGAATAATATTTATTCATATAAAAACACAAATATAGATAGTTACATCAATGGGAGCATTGGCTTTGCATGCCTTTTGAAAGTTTGATTAAATCTGGCTTATAACTTGTTATTTTAAGTTTCAAGCACGACTCCAGAATTTTTTTTGTTAGTTGACTTCTAACTTTACTTTTTATTATATTCATGCAAGAGAACGCTTGCTCGCACGAATATGTCGACCGAAGATCGTCAGCACTCCATATGCCAACTTCTTCACCTCACTGTAGCATTCTGGAAGACTATTCCATGCGCCGAATATGAGGGCCTCAACTTCAGGAATTTCTTTTAGAGCTGTCCACTTGTGCTGCGCGATGTGCATGCATTTCTGGACCCCCAACTCTTCCAACTGGCTCTTGAGTTCTGTGAACTTGCCACTCCACAAGTCTTTCCTTTTCAAATCTAGCAATTGTGTTTGGAGCGATCCAGCATCAATTCCAAATGGCTCAATGTTGATCTCATTTGCATTTGTGTTGAGAGGATTTACTATGAACGTGAGAGTACTTTTGTTTGTTTTGAATTGCTCGAATCTCTCAGTGAATCCATCCTTCATGTTCTTTAAAGCTAGGCTGAAGAAATTCGTGTCAATAGTTGCATTGGTCTCATCACGATATTGCTTCAGATTTTTAAAATGAAGTAATTTACCGCTTCCCATGTCTTTAACAAAAAGAAGTAATTTTTTTTTCGAAACAAACTACTTCTTCGAGCAAAGCGTAGACTGGGTTGCCCTTTCCTTGCAGTTTTAGATTTAGTTCATTTAGTTTCATTGTGGTATCTACCATGAAGTTGAATTTTTGCAGCCATTTGTCTTCTTCCAATTCGGGATGGTCAATGCTTTTTTCATTGAGGAATGTTTTTATTTCACTTAAGCACAAAGCAAAACGTTGCAATACGTTACCTCTGGAAAGCCATCATACTTTATTGTGCAGAAGTAGGTCAGAAAACTGGCTATCTATTTCTGCAAGGAAATCTTTAAACTGGCGATGGTAGAGTGCTTTTGCCAAGATGCTGTTAATAATTTTAATTACCAAGTTCATGACCTCAGCTATTTCGGCCGGAAATGTTTGGGCACAAAGCGCTTCTTGAGGAATTATGCAGTAAAACGTTAGAATTTAGTGGTTTATTTTTTTCTGAAGAATTGATGTTACCCCTCTATGTATTCCTGTCATACTTCTGGCTCCATCAGTTGCTATAGAAACGATTTTATTTATATCGATTCCATTGTCTTCCAGGCATTTTTGAACAGCATTTGCTATATCTTCTCCACGAGTTTGCCCTGAGAGCGATAGCAATCCTAGCAGTTCTTCTTTTGGACCTTGGGACGACATATACCTGACGAAAAGGGTAACTTGTGCCGTGTCTTATATGTCGCAAGACTCATCTATAGCAAGTGATAAGGCAGAAGCCAGTTGAATGTCTTACACTTGCATATGTGTTACATTTGAAGACATTTTAGCAGTTCTATCTTGTACTGTTTTAGCAGATAATGGCAAATCTTTGATTTTTTCCATGATTTCTGCTTTGTTTTTAAAATCACGAAACAGTTCTCCAGATGCACGTATAAAACAATCTTTGACGTACTCACCATCTGTGAATGGTTTTCCTCTTTTTGCAATTTCTAATGATACTGCAAAGCTTGCCAGATTTACATTATTGGAAGATTGCGCCCAGTTACTTAGCATGGAACTTGACTGTTGTTGTTTTTTTGGAGTTCTTCAACAACTTTTTTTCGTGCTTCACCGGTTGGATATTTACCAGCAAACCGGGTATGTTTTGTAGTGAAGTGTCTCACCAAATTTGACTTCTTATTGTGTGCGAGTTTTTCGTGGCAAATGAGACAAGTCGGAAGGCCATCTGTGTTGCATATGAATGCAAACGACTCCGTCCAATCCTGATTGAATTCTCGGTTTTCTTCTTCAGTTCTTCTCTTTACTTTACCAGATGCCATGCTGGCGCGGAGCTGAGTCACTGTATTCAGCAAAAATTCAGCAAAATATATTCAGTAGTTTTTTAAATAAAAATTAAAATAATAATTACACCCTTTATATATGGAGGTCGCGGTAGCCCATTGGTTAGCGCGCTGGAGTTGCACTCGGTAGGTCCGGGTTCGATTCCAGCCACTGCCAAAACTGTCGCCGTGTTCATGCGGAGTACGATCACGTTAAACATGTGGGTCCGAAAGTCCTTCCGAGAGGTTGGTGGTAGGGGAAGGAGAGTACGGTCCCTGTGGATGCCTCCCTCACTGGGTTCCGGTCTGAATTGGGTGGCACTTCCCGACCGTCCAAACAGTTACCTTACACCTTTCTGGTAGGTCGGACGGTATGGGTTTCAACAATAACCCTTTATATGGAGAGATCACGTGAACATTATATGAAGAGATCACGTGACTCACTTCAAAATAAAATATGGCATACATCTTGTGTCAAAATCGTAATTTTTAAAGTTCTTTTTAAATCATATTAAGTGTATTTAGGGTATCCGTCCTAAAACCGCTTTATTTTTGCTTAAATTCTATGCATCTACATATTGAAACAACGCAATTACAATATAGTTGCGTTTAAATGATCATCCAAATTTGATTATTTCTACAACGAAGCCTACTTCTCACTTATGGAGAATATAAACACCAAAAGATGTTGAATGAGTTGTACAAGAATTGCTGCATTTCTTTAACGCAAAATTATTTAGCTCATGGAGTCTACAAAATAGCTGATATGAATAAAATATCAATTGATTTTATAGAGAGAAGGACGATTATTCCGACGAAGTTTTAAGCATAGAGTTTAATTACTTGTATCTTCATGGTCTTATGTTTTTAAATAAAATAAATTATTATAGTATTGTGATGAATGAAATGAATGGAAAAATGTTTATGAATGAAGTGCTGATTTTATAGAGAGAGCCAGGCGTGTTATATTTCGATGACGTCATTTGAGTACATTTCATTTGTTTTCGATGAAGTTATCAAATATAATAAATTATTGTAGTATTATGATAATTTTAAAAATATTACCCAGAAATATATCGTATTTTAGAGATGTTTAAATCAGGCAATTTATATTTCAATGCCGTCATTTGAATGAAATTCATTTTTTTCGATGAAGTTTTATGTTTTCAAGTACAATAAATTGTGTAGTATTGTGTTAATTTTAGAAATATTACCGAGAAATGTATCGCATTTTAGAGATGTTTAAATAAAATTGCATTGAAGTTGGAAAGTGTTTCATAATCAATGCTTTATGCATAATTGATCTTTCTTGTTTTATGTAAAAAGATTACCTTAGTATTTCGTAAACAATTAGGAAAATAACAGTACTTAAAGCAAAAGTTGAAAATAAAGATAGGTAGAATTAATTTCATAAAGACCCTTCCAAATATTATAATCTATATTATTCGTTCTTGGAGATTTGTCCCGTTTAAGATTATCAAATACCAATAACTCTTCTTCAACAACAACCCCCCTATCCCTCTTGGAGAAACCGAAGTTTCAAAAGGAAAGAAAATAAAATCATCGTCATTTCAAAACGTAAATTTAATAGATGTTGAATTTTATCTGAATAAGATAAATTAAGATCATCAAGAAATTGCAAATTTATATTTTGTCGTTTGGATGACTTATTAAATGCAAATTTAAATTGAGCACCAAACGTGGAATTACAATCAGTACAATTTTTTTCCACGAGTCCCTTTTTACTGTTATTATATTAATTTTTCATGCATTAATTTATACTTTGCTCTGTTCAATTTGTATTTTATTTTAGCATTATTGATTTCAGCTAAAGAGGTAGAATTCTTAACTAATGATTTAACTCTTTTAGACAGAGCTGTGACAAAATTTCTGAATTTTGCAGTGTCTTTCGTCCACTAAGAAAAACCAATGGTTTTCTTAAATTTTTTCTTCCGAACATTAAAGAAAGCGTAATTCTTAACCTTATCACCAAGCATTTAAAATTATATTAAGATCATTTGAATTTGTAATTTTTGAAGCAGATGAAACTAGATAATCAAATTGAAATTTATTTTTAAAAATAAATTTACTTAACCCATAGAGAGTTTTTAAATAAAAAGAATTATCCGTCACACTTGAACTCTGACCTCCACACAAATGTACTTATGATCATCTAGAGAGTTGCTCAGTACAATGCTCAGTATTTCCAGGTTTTGCTCAGTATTTCCAGGTTTTGCTCAGTATTTCCAGGTCATAAAAAAAAAACTTACCAAAGACAAATCAGGAAAACCTATGACGAAATGAGAGTCAAAAGTAGTGCCACATCCAGGATTATTTAAGATGATGAAATTATTATCCAAATAGAAATCTATAAGTCTGTAACCCCTATAATCAATGGATTTATATCCCCATATTTCAGCTCTGGCATTAAAATCCCTCAAAATTAAATAATTTGAGATGAAAAAATGTACAAAAATAAGTTTATTAAATGCGTCATTGATTTCATCATGTGGAGGAAAATAGAAACTAGGTATAATTAGCTCCTTTGCTACTGGTTAGAAAAGTTTCTACAAATACTGCAGATAAAGTGTTAAATTTACATTTATATGTTAAATTAGGATTACATATAATGACTAATGACTTTATAGATAAATAAAGGAATTTAATAAAACCAAATGGTGGGTCAAGAACTTTACCCCAGAGCTTACATAAAACGTGTCTGCCCTATTTTATTTGTAGCTGACCCCAGATTTGTAGGGGGATAATGCTCGATTAATAAGCAATATAATTATTAAAATATTATATTGCAGATAATTACACCGGGTTTTTTTTCTTTAGACTAGTTACTGTACATCGAAACTTTTTCAATTTTTTTTTCTCAAGGTTCCGTATGAAAATTAAGACCCCTAATTTTTATGAAAACACCATCCACCAGAAAAAAAAAAGATTATATGAAAGAAGTTAACATTTAATTTTAACAAACTTTCAATTTAGAGGTACATGTCTAAAACCATACTTCCAATTTTAAAGACAAAAAATGAGAAAAGTAGAAAGATAAAAAGATTTTGTGTTTAAAATATAATTATGATGATGCATTGGGCACACTATTTCGTTGTCACGCGTTACGCGTGAACTGGCTACAATATGTTTATGATGAACAATAAACACTTGCACAATCTTTAAAATGAGAGCAAGGATAAGCAAGTGTCTTGGACACCTTTCCCGATATTCTTCACTTTTGTCGGAACTTCTGAACAATATAGTAACAAAGCTTACTTGGAGGGCAGTAAATGTTCTACAAGTTTCAACAAAATTAATCCCAACAATTGTATAAGACGCGATTAGCATATTAATGAAACCTACGGGCGTGTCTTCTATACAGTCATCAGTTGCCCTTGCTGACTTAATGAGATAGCCCAGTGGGAAAGGTAGTGAATTCAATCAAACAAACACATTTTCCGGAAAACGGATTGTAGTCTAAAGCCAGTGTAAACTATCAGAATGTTAATTAACTGCTGTTGTTTTTGCAAATACGGAATAGATTCTTTTGGGGGGCGGGGCAGGGAGGGGAGATCAAATGCCATTATACTGCAAGAAAATATGTCTTCAAAAAAGTCTTTACACTGTACTGCAAATTAAATACTTATTTTCTTAACATATTTATACTTACATTCGAACTCGGCTATAACGAATACGGATATAACAAATTCACGGCTATAACGAATACTGATATAACGAATTCAAGGCTATATTGGACAAATGATTTTGCTTAGTTCGATTTAATGTATTAATATATATATATGGAATATCACGGATGCAACGAATCATTTCACGGATATAACAAAGGAATTTTTTTTCTCTCTAATTGCATTTTTAACTTTATATTAAAAGACTTTAGGATTTTTGTTCAGCTGAAAAATAAGACTTTTTATGAAGCATTTGCAAAGTGAAATTCAGATTACAGTAACATTCTGATTATTCTTGCAGTCAAAACGGAACGCATCCATGCTGCTACTTTGTTGTGCTGGGAAATTGAAAAGTTCCAGAATGATCAAGATAAAGTGGTACAGCTACTGTATTGTTTGGCGCGATCAATTTATTCAAGTTGGAAGTGAGATTAATTTATTCAAATTATTCACATTGATGAATTTATCCAAGTTGATGGCGAATTAATAACGTTTGGAACTACAACAGATGGTGATGTGTTAAATGTGATGCTGAAAGGAAATTCAGATAATAAAATCGATAAAAATCTGCATCAATGACACCTGCACCATCTTACTTTAATGCTCAAGATAAAATAAATTAAATTTTAATCATCTTATTCTTTAAATATTAATATATTTTAAATCCCTAAAAATAATAGTGGTTTATTTAGTATATTCATTTATAAATTATTCTTGTTAACTTTATTAACGGTTACAGAAAGTTGTGAGTTTTATTAAATGGTTATATCGAATAACGGCTATAGCAAAGAAAATTCCCCAGCCCTTTAATGTTCGTTATAAACGAGTTTAGCAGTAATTATATTTTTATAACTCCTTCTCGAAACATTGAGGGTCTTTCATTGGTCCTTTCACTTTGAAAATCAATAGTTCGCCAATGGAAGCAGCAGGTCGATCACCAATTTGCCTAATTATGCCAAATTTTATTCGATTTTCTCAATTTGTTTAAGAGATATCGTGTCCACAGACATGCAGGCAAATACACAGATATCATTGAAAAAATACGATGTATCTAATGCGTGACTTTCTCTAAACATTGACAAATCTGACTCTGGAGAAATACAATAACGCAAATTAGAACATTCTTATCGCTAGATTTCGCTAAAATCAATCGGCTTATTGCTGTTACGATTAAAATAAGTTTACCAAATTTCATAGAAATCACTAGATTCCTTCGCGAGATTTCGCATTCTCAGTGTGAAAAAGTAAACTTTCTAATACCTTGAGAATGGCGCATGATGACTCTCAATGAGAGTGTCCATTTATTTCTGGTTACAAGTTCTTACTCACCATTTGATAATAGTGAGCATATTTAATGTTTTAAGATTTTTTCATATTGGATCAAAAACGTGCAATATCTTGAGAATGCACGCGTTAGCTTCCAATACATAAGCTTTTAAATAAAAAAAACATGCTTTGAAATAAAAAAAAATTTACATTAAAGGACAATTTTTGAAATTTTTAAAATATAATTTTTTATAGTTATTTTCCGCTTTTGAAAATAAAAGGCCTAAGCATTAAAGACTTTCCCCTAGTACAATATTTCTGAAAAGCTAAAAAATTCCGTCATCTATGGACTGAAATAATGTGTATATATTTTATATATATATTAACTAACCCAGGGGTCGGCAACCTGCGGCTCGCGAGCCGCATGTGGCTCTTTTGATGTAAAGTTGCGGCTCTCCAGTTCCATACGAGAAAATTAATAATTTATTATCAAAACCCTTAAAAAATAAGAAAATATATTTTTAAGTACCTAATTTCTCAATAGCTTCTATTTTCATAATCGTTAATTACAAATCGCTACGCTTCACATGACCGTAATGAGATAAATTTGAACTATTGTTTTGTTTTGTTCTTAGAGATGAGACTCCGTGACCATGTTTATCTTTCAGCCAATTGCATTTCATTTCCGTCTCACCCAAACAGCCACCGTCTAGAGTCCAGACAACACGTCTAGGCTCTAGACGTGTTGTCAGTCAGTCATCCTCGGATATCGCGGTCGACGTTACATTGCATGTGTGTTAATTTACTCGCTTGCGGTTTCTGCGTGTCTATTCGCTTGTTGTTTCAAGAAGAATACGATTTAGAAGCGAATTATCTTCTCAAATGTATGTACGCGTGTAATATAATAAAATCAGTAACAGAATTGAATTACATATCTGAGGATCGTGTTAACGAAGTAACAATGGTAAATAAATTGTTTGCCGTTTTAGATAGCTAAGTAAAATTTTAAAATGTCATTTTTTCAGCTCCGCGCCAGCATGGCATCTGGTAAAGTAAAGAGAAGAACTGAAGAAGAAAACCGAGAATTCAATCAGGATTGGACTGAGTCGTTTGCATTCATATGCAACACAGATGGCCTTCCGACTTGTCTCATTTGCCACGAAAAACTCGCACACAATAAGAAGTCAAATTTGGTGAGACACTTCACTACAAAACATACCCGGTTTGCTGGTAAATATCCAACCGGTGAAGCACGAAAAAAAGTTGTTGAAGAGCTCCAAAAAAACAACAACAGTCAAGTTCCATGCTAAGTAACTGGGCGCAATCTTCCAATAATGTAAATCTGGCAAGCTTTGCAGTATCATTAGAAATTGCAAAAAGAGGAAAACCATTCACAGATGGTGAGTACGTCAAAGATTGTTTTATACGTGCATCTGGAGAACTGTTTCGTGATTTTAAAAACAAAGCAGAAATCATGGAAAAAATCAAAGATTTGCCATTATCTGCTAAAACAGTACAAGATAGAACTGCTAAAATGTCTTCAAATGTAACACATATGCAAGTGTAAGACATTCAACTGGCTTCTGCCTTATCACTTGCTATAGATGAGTCTTGCGACATATAAGACACGGCACAAGTTACCCTTTTCGTCAGGTATATGTCGTCCCAAGGTCCAAAAGAAGAACTGCTAGGATTGCTATCGCTCTCAGGGCAAACTCGTGGAGAAGATATAGCAAATGCTGTTCAAAAATGCCTGGAAGACAATGGAATCGATATAAATAAAATCGTTTCTATAGCAACTGATGGAGCCAGAAGTATGACAGGAATACATAGAGGGGTAACATCAATTCTTCAGAAAAAAATAAACCACTAAATTCTAACGTTTTACTGCATAATTCCTCAAGAAGCGCTTTGTGCCCAAACATTTCCGGCCGAAATAGCTGAGGTCATGAACTTGGTAATTAAAATTATTAACAGCATCTTGGCAAAAGCACTCTACCATCGCCAGTTTAAAGATTTCCTTGCAGAAATAGATAGCCAGTTTTCTGACCTACTTCTGCACAATAAAGTGCGATGGCTTTCCAGAGGTAACGTATTGCAACGTTTTGCTTTGTGCTTAAGTGAAATAAAAACATTCCTCAATGAAAAAAGCATTGACCATCCCGAATTGGAAGAAGACAAATGGCTGCAAAAATTCAACTTCATGGTAGATACCACAATGAAACTAAATGAACTAAATCTAAAACTGCAAGGAAAGGGCAACCCAGTCTACGCCTTGCTCGAAGAAGTAGTTTGTTTCGAAAAAAAAATTACTTCTTTTTGTTAAAGACATGGGAAGCGGTAAATTACTTCATTTTAAAAATCTGAAGCAATATCGTGATGAGACCAATGCAACTATTGACACGAATTTCTTCAGCCTAGCTTTAAAGAACATGAAGGATGGATTCACTGAGAGATTCGAGCAATTCAAAACAAACAAAAGTACTCTCACGTTCATAGTAAATCCTCTCAACACAAATGCAAATGAGATCAACATTGAGCCATTTGGAATTGATGCTGGATCGCTCCAAACACAATTGCTAGATTTGAAAAGGAAAGACTTGTGGAGTGGCAAGTTCACAGAACTCAAGAGCCAGTTGGAAGAGTTGGGGGTCCAGAAATGCATGCACATCGCGCAGCACAAGTGGACAGCTCTAAAAGAAATTCCTGGAGTTGAGGCCCTCATATTCGGCGCATGGAATAGTCTTCCAGAATGCTACAGTGAGGTGAAGAAGTTGGCATATGGAGTGCTGACGATCTTCGGTCGACATATTCGTGCGAGCAAGCGTTCTCTTGCATGAATATAATAAAAAGTAAAGTTAGAAGTCAACTAACAAAAAAAATTCTGGAGTCGTGCTTGAAACTTAAAATAACAAGTTATAAGCCAGATTTAATCAAACTTTCAAAAGGCATGCAAAGCCAATGCTCCCATTGATGTAACTATCTATATTTGTGTTTTTATATGAATAAATATTATTCCGTATTTAAAGCCGTTTATTTTAAATCAAAAATCAAATATATATAAGCAAATACTATAATACTGAAACGAAAATTTTTAGTGGCCCTTTAAAAACTGGGAAATTTTGTAAATTGTAACTTTTGGCTCTTCCGTTTCAATAGGTTGCCGACCCCTGAACTAACCTATATTTATTGTTTTGTAGCAATCCAAAGTTACTCATTTCTGGGAGCATATCGTCCCCTGTGAGGATATGCGTCTCCTGTGAGAATACATTTAAGCGGTTAAATTAAATAGTGAACTATTTAAATTATTAAACAACTATTCAACACCCCATACAAATTTCTTTAGATTGAAAAATTTTTAAGAAAATTTTATCAACACTATTTCATCAACAGGGTGTTTCAAGAAAAAAGTCCACAGTAAAGTTTTCTTTAACCAATGGTTGTAGACACATAATTCTAATTGCAAAGACGCTTTAAGTTAGGCAGTAAATTATGCAAAAGTAATTTAAATAATGTGCAATATTTTTGTAAAAAGTGAAAACATAAATAAATTTTTATACAGCCTAGCGAAAAAACTAGCGAAAAAACTTAATTACCAAAATGTTGCCCATGCTTCATTTAGTTAAACTGAAAAAAATATAGATTCGAAAAGTACAAATTTAAAACGAAATAAATTTTTAAACTTCCTGACTTACACTACTTTATGGTGGCTTTTAGATACGTTAGTAATCATGCGTTCACAGGGCGTTTACAAATTGAATTGATTCATATAAATCAGTTAATAAGGCATTATAACTATTTTTTCGGCAGTTTGCCTTTGAAACTATTAAAGACAGATAATCGATTTTGGTTAAAAATTATTTTGTCCCTTAAATAAAGTAAAAACTGGTAATTATGATTTTGTTGGATTGTCAGATGTTTTCCTAACAAAATATATGGAAAAGAAGCATGTCCTTCTATTTTTGAAATCGGTTGTAGACCAGTTGCATTTGAAAGTGGGGCATAGGCTGCGTTTGGAACTAGGATATCGGTTGCGTTTGGAACTAGGATATCGGTTTCATTTGCAACTAGGACATCGGTTGCATTTGGAACTAGGAAATCGATTGCATTTGCCGTAAATCATAATTATATTACAAAGTTCAGCATTACCTAACAGCGCCATTATTTGAACTCTGCGATGTAATGAAGACTTAATATGTAAAGAACCTTGCTGCCCCAACCGGAAATCGAAGAACGGATCTTCGAACTGCCGACGGACGCTCTACAGTTAGTTGCCACCCATAGAAATTGTGAGCCCCCCCCCCCCTTACAAACATTTATCTCGGGGCTCCTTCCATATTGATATTCTCGTTCATTGTGAATCTCTCATGTTTTATCCAGCCTCCAAAAGAAAATATTGGCCGTCTGGGCCCACCTCTGGAGCTCGTATTCCTCCACTTTAGTAGTGTACGATGTAAGATTTGTATGCCACCTGACAATCTGACTGACTACCTATTATTTTTACCTTCGTTTAGCCTCCTACTGCAGTTTACCATCCTATTACATTTTAGCATCTTCCTGCAGTTTAGCCTCCTATTGCAGTTTAGCCTCCTATTACAGTTTAGCATCCTCTTGCAGTTTAGCCTCCTATTGCAGTTTAGCATGCTATTGCAGTTTAGTCTCCTATTGCAGTTTAGTCTCCTATTGTAGTTTAGCCTCCTATTGCAGTTTAGCATCATATTGCTATATTTATTTTTCAGGTTATCTTCCTGTGTGGTCGTAGACATCCCGATTTGAAATTTGCACTCAATACTCCAGAGTCCATTGAATCCGTATTATTCTACTAAAGTCACTTACGGACCATCACATTATTGCACTAATCTACAGGATTGATTTGTTCGGGCGTCACTGTAAAGAACCTTCTGTTGCTCCAACCGGGAATTAAACCACTGATCTTTGAGCCGGCCAGCCGACGTTCTCACCTTTGAGCTATAGTGAGACGGAATTACCAGCTCTTATCATCAAAGTGGACTTGTGCAAATATAAATATTTGTATAAAATAAATTTTAATATGTAGTTAAAGTTTTAGTGATTGCGTGCAACCAAAATGGATTTGTGGGTGCCCCCTATTTTCCCAATGAAAATTTTAATAAACTATGTCACATGTGATCGTATTACAGCCAAATTTTTGCCAGTTTTACTAAGTACGGTATTGGTAAGATTTCTGTAATTTGACTTTTTTCTCTAGAGGTGCTGTATAAAAAGTTAATTTTTGAAATTTATTTATAAGAAATATTGCACAGCATTTAAATTAGTATTTCCTAACCTCCTACTTTATTTAAAGCAATTTTGCAATTGGAGCTGCATATCTTTCACAGTAACTTTTTTAACGTTCATAGTGAACTTCAGCTGTGCACTTTTTTAAACACCCTATATATTCCGTACGAGATTCCTTAGAAAGTGCAAGAATAATTTTCATTTATTCATTTATCGGATTCATTTGAAAATTGTCTAATCGGTGTCTTTTCCGTGTATTTTTATGGTTCAAAATATTCAACAAATAAGATAATCAACTCTATTCTATATTAACTTAAACAAACTTAGTTCGCACTAAAAATCTGAACAAACAAATCCATAAATAGAAAACAAATTCCTTTGTTACACACCTAGACCGTCCGACCTACCAGAAGGTGTAAGGTATCTGTTTGGATGACCGGGACAGTATCACCCAATTTAGACCGGAACCTGGTGGGGTGACATCCACAGAGACTGTATTCACCTTCCCCTACCACAAACCTCTTGAAAGGACTTTCGGACCGACAGATTTACCATGCCCGTACCTGGTGTAGACACGGGGATAGTTTGGGCAACACCGGGAATCGAATTCGGGTCTTCCGAATGCAATTCCTGTGCTGTAACCACTAGGCTATCCCACCCTACTCCATCTCTTCTTAAGCTATCAAAGTCGTTCTCGAAATATAAAGAATATTTTTCAAAATATGTTACTGCTGAATGCTGTCTCGGAAAAAACAAAACGCTCAAACCCAGGTCATTTTAGAAAGCATATAAATATACGGAATAGAATTTATCACTCAAAATGCGTAGTAAACACAAAATTAGAAAAATAATTTTCAATGAGTTGAAAGTTGGAATGTGTCTTTGGGATATTGATTTAATGCATACTCATGTAATATTCTCGAAATTATTCATAACAAAACCGTTGGGTTCCACAGAAAGGTTTTTACAGTCAAAATTTAGTTATAAAATCATGCCAATATTAAGATTTAAACTCAAGTGTGGATTAAGTTGCTTTAGAGCTATTTCTATAAATATTTATTTATTTATTTAAACAAGAGTGTACAGAATAGGTAACAGAAACGAATCCGAAGCTGAAATATAATAAAAATTACAGTTAAGACAAAAATCATATGAAACCACCAAGAGCAGCAGAATTAATCAAGGAAGATCCTCCTGTCTAGATATGCACTAAGATTTAAAATTTATGCAAAGCATTATTACGACCTCGTCATAATGTCTTATGCAAATGATATCAAGATCACAGCAAGAATGATGAAAAAGGTGTCTCAAAGTTACAGCATTATTAAAAAGTTTACAAAATTTGTTGACAACAAAATTTCTTTCGACATTTGATCTATAGAAATTGTTACTAAATAGAGGTCTAACTGTTCAATAATGATAAAGGTAAACTAATACATTAAAAAAAAAGAAAAACTAACGCCTGTATTTGCCTGTAAAAAATTAAAAAATTGTTTATTATTATTATTGTATATTTTATGTCGTTTAAAATGTAATTTAAGAAAAGCTTCCAGAAAATATTTGCGCCCAAAGAAATTAAAATCGGTAATTTAGAAAATTGCACGCTGTTTAATATCTTTTTCCTCGTGCGACTGCTGAAAGAATTTTGCGTTTTACGATAATAAATCTTGAAAATGGTATCTGTAAACCTTAACTATTACTTTAAAGAGTTTTCCCAAAAGCCTCTTGGCATTCCTTTTTTAGTTGATAGCCCCTGCAGAAGTCGAATTCTTTAAAACGAACTACACGATAAGTGTTGAAGGTACTTTAAATGATTAAAACTAACCGTATTAATGAAAAAATAAAGTGAGCAGCATGAAGTATGTAAAAAAAATAGAATATAACCAAACACGTGACTTTTCCTACAGAGGGTTATGACGTACGGCGCCTCTTCTTACGCCACTGATATACATTAATGTGTGCATAGTCGCAAAATATAACATATAAATTCCGACTGTTGCAAAACAGCTCTAACTTGATGGCGGTAGAATAAAACTGACTTTAATTGTACATAAAATGCAAAATGTTCAGCTTCAGCAACGACTCGTGCTTGTACACGTATAACAAGATATCTCCGCTGTCCTCTCTGTTTTCCAATGTCTCTGAACGTTTACACTGTTATATGCGGATATAAAAAATGCCTCTTTTAAAGTCGTTATTTAGAGAATTATTTTGTATCTTCGCCGTGGAACAAAAATGATTGGCAAAGCTTTGCAACTTTGTAATTGACTATTTTCCGTATCTCTAAGAGGAAGCGAGATAGTCCCCCGTATCCCTTGAAAAGGGGAGTTAGTCCCCCCGTATGGGGTCTCGCAAAGGGATTTTCTTTCATTATTTTATTAAAATCTATTATTTTATAAGATGTGAATGTATTTAATGTATCGATTACGATTATTTAAAAGGATATAATCGATTGCGATGTTGAACGATTTGGTTATTTTTTTTATCGGATGTGTGCATAATTACATTTGTGTGTTGCAAGTTTAACGGTAACCGTGATATAACTATCACGTGACCTTGGCGGATGGATACACCAAGAACTCTTTAGAGATAACCTTGGGGTGACCTTGGCGGAAGGATACACCAAGAACTATTTTTTTATGAATGGGTGTAGGTGGTCTTTAAGCAGCGATTTTATCATTTCTGTTGTGAATTTCGTGCTGTTAAGAGGTGTTTAAAGTTCTTCTGCGAGTATGTTTGCCTTAGAAAGTAATATCGGAGGTACTATCCCTACTGTTACTGATGTTCCTATGCTTAATGCACCCTCTTTGAACAGGATTGGGCATGTAAGTACTTGTTTTAATGTGATTTTATTCTCTCATTTTATTAAACTTTGTATTTTTATGATGCGTAACAACTTTTTTAATGAGTGTTTTTATGAATTTAATGAAATGTCTTGGGGGTCTTACATGAAATGTGTTGTATCTGGATATATTCTTTAATTCAGGAATTTTATTATTTCTAATGGGGATAGCATAATGGATTAGCGATTTCTTTTTATACATCTTGAGACATGTATTACATTGTTACCGAGAATAACGTGTTTATACAAAAGTCTTGTATTTTTTTATCTTTTGCAGGTGTGTCTATCCTGTGATATGCAGTTTTCCAGAAAAGATGCCTTAGCAAGACATATGAAGATTCATTCTGACGATGATGTCTTGAATTATCGATGTAAAGTATGCGAACGTGCATTTGTTCGTAAGGAAGACTTAGCTAGACATGCGAATACGCATTCTCCCGTTAAAGTGTTTGAATGCACTCAATGCTCCATACAGTTTACTAGACGAGATAATCTGAAGCGCCATCTGTTACTTCATCTGAAGGGTGGTATGAAATGCAAGCATTGTGAACTTATATTCAGCAAGAAAAGTGATACCCTGCTCCACCAGCGTATTGAACATGGTTCTAAAAAGAGAAAAGCTCCTGCTTTACCCTCAACTTCTAATAAGCGTCCCAAGATTGCAGCGAAGAAGAAGAAGGGTTTAGATGTATTCTCTGTGCACACTCTGAAACCCACTGAAAGTGTAGAGGGGGATCTTATGCTATGTTTTGATGAGATTCGCCCTCAGCTATTGAAGATATTAAAAGACGAACTTGATGCATACAGATCTATTAAGTGGTATCTTATTGCGGATGTGCAATTTATTCGTGACATTGCAAATGGCCAAGAGGTATCCAGCTCATATTTTAGAACAGATGTTGTGACAGAACTTCGTGATGATACCCCTCCCAACAATGTTGAAGAAGCCTTTTCTCAAATCTTGAAGTTATTCGAAGAATTTGTCAGCCGAGGCTCTGGATGGACTTTACAAAAGATGCGAAAGATAGATGTTTTCTGTGCAAAGTATAAGCCTCTTGCAGCTTCTAGCTATATACCTTTGCCAACAAAACTTGCAGCCAAGAAAGCTTTACTCAATATTCGAAATGAAGACGAGAAATGCCTGGTGTGGTGCCTATTAGCCCACAAATACTATATATCTCGTGAAGGTCATCCTGAAAGAGTGTCACATTATAAAAGTTTTGAGAATGACATTAAACTTGGAGATATTCAATACCCTATCTCAGTTGTGAAGATTCCTCAGATTGAAAAATTGAATAATACGCGAATAAATGTGTATGGATACGAAGATGAAGATATTTTTCCTTTGCATATATCCAAACGTGAAGATGAAGACTGTGTGAATCTCCTGTTGATTAGTGATGAAGATAAGCAACACTATACTCTGATAAGAAATATGTCACGCTTGCTGGGAGATATAACTAAGCACAATGGAGCCCAATATATATGTTATAGATGTTTACATCGTTACAGCAGAGACGATCTTTTACAAGATCATGCTCAATATTGCAAAGAACATGCACCTCAGCGCATTAAAATGCCCTCGGAAGATCAGAAATATCTCCAATTCACGAACAAACAGTATCAGCATTCCATCCCTTTCATCATTTATGCTGACTTTGAAGCCCTGATCGTTAAAGAAGACACTACTAAACCCTCGAATATTAGATCTTACACGCATAGACTAGCAATTCATGAACCTTGTGGATATGCTTATGTTATCATAGGGCCTGATGGAAAATGCTTGAAACAAGCTACTGTGTATCGAGGTATCGACCCTGTGAATCATTTTCTTAACAACTTGATAATGGAGAAACAGTATCTTGGAGAAAAATTACGTTATGTTAAACCACTGCGAATGACTAAAGAGAATGAAGTTGACTTTGAAAGAGCTACCCATTGTAACGTGTGCCATCGTGAACTGAAAACAGATCGTGTGCGTGATCACAATCACGTGACTGGAGCCTATAGAGGTGCCCTGCATAATGCCTGTAATCTTAACTATAGACAAAGTATTAATATTCCTGTAGTGTTTCATAATTTAAAAAATTATGACTCTCATCATATTATGCTGAGTTTTGGGAAATTGCAAGACCATAAAATTGATGTGATTGCCACTAATATTGAAAAATACATATCTTTTAAGATTTCAAAGAAAGAGGGGCCCCGTGTCTGTTTACAATTTATTGATAGCCTACAGTTTCTGAATGCTTCCCTGGAAAAGCTAGTTTCCAATTTAGACTTGAGTGAATTTCATATTCTCAGAGAACATTTCCCTGATATAGTACAACAGAATGCTCTTATTAGGAAAGGAGTATATCCCTATAGCTATATGACATCCTTTCAAAAATTTGATGAAAATGTGCTCCCTCCCCCTTCTGCATTTCATAATGATATTAAAGGCGAAGATATTAAGAGTGAAGATTATCGGCATGCCCAAACTGTATGGGATACCTTTAACATAAAGAACTTGGGAGAATATCACGACCTGTATGTGAAAACAGATGTGCTACTATTAGCCGATGTATTTGAGAATTTTCGAAAAATTTGCAAGAGGAACTATGATTTAGATGCCGCCCATATGATGACCGCCCCTGGACTGGCTTGGCAGGCCTCTTTAAAAATGACTGAGCAAACCCTAGAACTACTCACAGATGAAAATATGCTACTGTTTATAGAACGTGGAATCCGCGGTGGCATATGTATGATAAGTCAGCGTAGATCCGATGCTAATAATCGTTATTTGGAAAATGACGATTCTACTAAGCCTGATAAGCACATTATCTATCTTGATGCTAATAACCTATATGGTTGGGGCATGTCTCAACCACTGCCCTATGGTGGCTTTGAATGGGTATCTACAGAAAATTTGAATGAATCCTGGATAATGAGTCTAAAGGATAATGCCCAAGAGGGGTATATATTTGAAGTGGATCTGGAGTATCCTGAATCCTTACATGATTACCATAATGAATACCCTCTAGCCCCTGAAAGGGTGAAGATTGAACGAGAAATGCTTTCCCCCTATGCTGAACGACTGGTTCAACAATTACATCATGGACATTTTGTTAGTACTACGAAATTGGTACCCAATCTGCATGACAAGAAACATTATATTGTTCACTATCGTAACCTTCAGCTATACCTATCATAAGGTTTAAGACTCGAGAAAATTCACAAGACCTTAAAATTTAATCAGAAGCCCTGGTTGGAGAAATACATCCAATTTAACACAGAAGAAAGAAGGAAGGCAAAGACTAATTTTGAGAAAGACTTTTTTAAATTGCTTAATAACGCTGTGTTTGGAAAAACGATGGAGAATCTTCGAAATCGAGTGAATATTGAACTAGTGAATTCTTCAAAGCGGGCCCTGAAGGTGGTGGCATCTCTAGCTTTTAGAGCTATCAGGATTTTTAGCGAAGATCTGGTGTGTGTTGAACGTGTAAGGAATTGCATTTTAATGAACCGGCCTATATACGTTGGCTTTGCTATCTTGGAGTTATCTAAACTCCTGATGTATGAGTTTCATTATAAACATATTAAAAGCCAATATGGTGAAAAAGCTTCGCTTCTCTTCACCGATACTGATTCATTGGCTTATGAAATCCAAACTGCTGATATTTATGAAGATATGAACCAACATAAACACCTGTATGATTTTTCTGACTATCCCAAGGATCATCCCCTCTTCAGTGAAGACAATAAAAAGCGTATTGGATACTTTAAAGATGAACTGAATTCAACCCCCATTCAAGAGTTTATAGGACTTAGACCTAAAATGTACTCTATTCTATCATCTGCTGGAGAAAAGAAAAGAGCTAAAGGTGTTTCTACACATGTGGTTGCACGGAAAATTACACACAATGACTATATATAGGGGCGCGGTAGCCCATTGGTTAGCGCGCTGGAGTTGCACTCGGTAGGCCCGGGTTCGATTCCAGCCACTGCCAAAACTGCCGCCGTGTTCATGCGGAGTACGATCACGTTAAACATGTGGGTCCGAAAGTCCTTCCGAGAGGTTGGTGGTAGGGGAAGGAGGGTACGGTCCCTGTGGATGCCTCCCCCACTGGGTTCCGGTCTAAATTGGGTGGCACTTCCCGACCGTCCAAACAGTTACCTTACACCTTTCTGGTAGGTCGGACGGTCTGGGTTTCAACAACAACAACACAATGACTATAGACAATGCTTGTTGAGTGTTAGACCTACTATGGAAGAACAGATTAGAATTGATAGTAGCCATCATAAACTATTCACTGTATGCCAGAACAAGGTGGCTTTATCACCCATTGATGATAAAAGACATTTACTCGAGGACGGCATTACAAGTTATGCCTACGGACACTTTAAAAAAAAAAAAAAAAAAAAAAAAGGAAAGAGAGAAAGAAGGAAAAAAAAAGAAGGAAAAAAGAAGAAAAAAATAGAAATTGTGGCGGTGTATCCTATACACCGGGTGGAGGTGGGACCACAATTAAAAAAATAATATATTTTTCTAACAGTATCTAATTTCTTAAGGAGACATTACTGCATTTGAATAGTTGAAAACAAGTATCTATGATTATTGAGGAAACACACCCCCTCTCATACACCCAATTCATGCGATTCTGCTACTCTAAAAACACGCTTTTTTGGCCGCATTTTTGCAAAAACGCACATTTTTTTTTAAAAAATTGCAAAAGTGTGAAAACCTATGTTAATTCCCATCATAGAGAAATCCGACAGTTTGAAAAAAATCGGCCGATTCCGCGTTTTTCAAAAAACACATTTTTGGCCGCTTTTTTGCGAAAAACCACATTTTTTTTACAAAAAATTCACAAAAGTGTGAAAACGCATGTTAATTCCCATAGAGAAATCCAACAACTCCAAAACTTCAACTTGTTGAAAAAACGTACATTTTTGTTGTTTTTTTAACGTTTTTAAAACTTTTTGTGAAAAAAACGCTAAAAACGGCACATTCTTAAAATTCATGTTATTGACCATAGAGAAATCCGACAACCCTCAAAATCCAACTTGTTGAAAAAACTTACATTTTAGAAAAATTATAAGAAAAAAAAAAAAACCTTACATTTATGAAATTTTTAAAACATTAACACTTAAAAAGGGAAAAACAATATACGTCATAAACTCCACTCTCTTTTGTGACGTCACCTTTTTTCCATACCTGTCTTATGGAACCGTAACCGTACCGTCTCACACCGACTTCTGAGAACCCCTATGTTAAAGCATGGGACTTTACCACCGCCTCTGTTGATGCACTCATTTTCTGGCCTCGGAGGGTTCCCCATGTTAAAGTATAGGGATTCACCGCCTCTGAAGTGGCGCAGAACTCTCCCTAATCCCCTACTCACCTTTCATATGTAATATCATGCGATAAATTGGGTGACATCATTCTCGTGGATCTAGTGGACGCCAATATTCATTTATCTGCTATAAGAATAACTTATTTCTCCGCCCATAATGCTTGGCGAGATTTTGGCGACGATTTTGGCGGAATGGCAACTTGACGAGATTTGGCAACTTGACGAGTTTTTTAAATGTTGCCAAATTAACGAAAATCTCGCCAAATGGGTAAAAATGAGGCTAAATCAATGAAAATGACGACTAATTGACAATAATTCAATATCTTGGAAAGAATATAAGTATCTACTATAAGAAAAACCTATTTTATTTTACTGTAAAAGTCGTAAATTCGTTGCATTATATAAGGAAAGTCATGTGCTGCCCACATCAGATTTTTATATATGTTACGGGTAAAGCTCGAACTTGGATAAACCCAAGGTCTATTGAAAGGTAAGGTTGGCCAAAGATTGTGCGCCAACAGCTGGAATTCTCCCCTCTCTTCGCGACTAACGTCACTGGTCCCAAAGACAGGTCCGTAGCCCGTTGCTGTCATAAGAAACGCATTGAATACCGCAGCAATTTTCTTAATTTAAATATACATCATATAGTATATTGAAATTTCAACCGAGTAAATGATAGATTAGATTTCATTATTCATATATAAGAATATAATATTAAATAAAAATAGTTATGGTAAATGTTATTTAGGACTGTATTGTTAGAGTTGTTGTTAAGCATCTCTAACGATGACATTAGCAATTGAGCTGTTTAAACTATGCTAAAATATTTTCTGTATTTTAAAATTGTTATTAGTTTTTCTTTAATAAGTGCATAGTAAAATATCGGAGGATTTAGCTAAAATACAAGGCACTATTATTCTATCTGAGACTAGAATAATAAGCCACCCAAACCTGACCATTTTTATCGAACTGCTTTAAAATACCATGATTGTAGACTTGACATGATAAAATAAATTAGAAGACAGTAAATGACTTGCTGAATGTAATTCAAAAATAGTTTTCAAAAAAGTAAAGAGATAGGACGAGATATTGATTAGATAAGTTCAGTTGTGACCAGATTTTGAAAATGCCTTTCATAAAGGAACATCTACCGAAATTGTGCCTTATTTACGCTATATGTTTGAAAATCAATGAAAACTAACACGTCCAACCAGTCAGTAGGTTTTAATCAATTGCGTCGACAGAAAAAAGAAGGGGGGGGGGGGGGCGATAATGAAATGAGTTGTTTCCTATTTCTCCTAATATCCTTCCCTCTAACTTCAATAGTTTTCGATAGGTTTCTGGGGGGGGGGGGGGGTATATCTCCCAATACCTCTTTAGTGACTTTACTAGATTTGATCTCACGATCTTTCAACTAATTCTGGTGTTACAAAGGTCAGTGATCAAATGACTGGGTTACGGATGTTCCCCTATGAGAGAGAAGGATAATTTTAAAATTGGCCATTCTATAAAGGAGGAATGCCTTCATGGAGGACTTTTTAAGGGAAGCTGCGTCACATTTATGTTACATGTTAGGAAAACCATGAAAACCTAACACACGCAGCCAGTCAATTCCTAACTACTAGGTCATGAGTAAACCTTAAAATTTAAAGCTCTCTCTCCATTGGTTATTTTTCATTTCTTCACGTGAATGACCAGAAATTCTTTCAACTTTTCTTTTCATGGCGTTTCTTTTCATCTGTTCATTTATGTGCCTTATTCGAAAGAAGGTTCTGGTTCTGGTATATGTTCTTACAACATCAAGAGCTATTTCAGGAAATTGTTCTTTTATTTTCAGTTGGAGGTTCTCTAAAATATTTCTTGAATTAGAAATAAAATTTCCGTGTAGTTTTAAAAAAATATCTTATAAATTGATGACTGTTTCTACCCAGGTATCATATGGAAAAATTAAACCACCTCTTGATAAAGATTCAATCCATTTCTTGTCATTTTCGGATGTTGATTCCACTAGATATGAGTAAGTTCCTAACTGCGCTTCTTTGTGACGATATGCTAAATATCCTGCAAAAAAGAAAAAAAAAAAAAAACGCTAGGCTTCTTTTTCATTTACATCAGGACTGAAATGAATGTCATGTTGAGGCTCAATATCTGCAGCGACGTTGACTGCATCGTCTTTTTCTTCTAATTTGAAAAATAAAGTCGCAGTTAGTGTTTGATCTTGGTCATTTTCCACATTTGTATTTATTGGCATAGGAAACTTAGACCCAAGCAATAATGTTTTAAGTCGGAATTTGAAATCAGTAGCAAGAGGATGGTTATAAAATCGTCCAAGACCTCTAATTTGGGAAAATATATTTTCTAAAGCATCTTGATTGACTGTACTTGTCATTATATATTTAATATTATTTTCTTTCATGTCATCATAAAGACCTTTTAAGCTTGCTATTGAAACAAGAATGCCTTTTTGGAAAGACAGTATTGAAGTTTTAGAAATGACTCTGAGTTCCGTAATATCCGCTTGCATTTGACTCAGAATTTGAATTTGGTCATTCATATTATTTCCAAAAGCTGAGCGCTTTGATTTATTTTCATCATTCGGAACGCGAGAGTTAACATCGACACATTTTCTCATGCTTCGGATAGGTCCTGCTAGAGCTCCTCTACTACAGGCTGACTTATCAAGCATATTGAAGCCCATAGGGTTCCATACTACAGTTACAGAGATTAAAAATAAGTGTTTAAAATAAATACTTTATATAAAAAAAGAAGTTCCAATTAAAATATTGTAGAATTTAGCTCGCACAAGTATGCTCCAGTACCGGGTATCCAATTATTTGTTAGCCATTGTTTTCTTCTTTCTTCGTTTCTAGGAAAGCGAAATAGCCTAAATCCCTTTCTAGAATTATTAGAGTAATTCGGTGCAAAACAACCACCCATAATTATTTCAATTATACTTCCTAAAGTGAGAACACGAATAAAGATAATGATAATGGATTGCGCTTCCAGCTATGGTGGGCTTCAATATGCTTCTTCATAGAGTTTCGTCCAGAACAGAGCACCAGGCGCGAAGCGCCTTTAATCTCCAATCTCTAGGTGTGGTTCTTATCTTCATACTGTGACATTATTTCATTGGTCCATAGTTGGAGGTTCGAGGTTTTTGATTTACTGTTTTTATTATTTGTCCTAGCTCCTAGTGTGGCAGTTTGTTGCACATTAAGAGTTTAAGCAGTTTGGGGGGTTGATGCAGATCTGAGGGTAACCTAGCATTTTAGCAGTTTAGGATTTTAAACATTTTGTAGAAAACCAAAGATCGCGAGTTTTCGTTAATATCAACTGATTAAGGTGGGACGTTCCTAGTACCGAATATCAAAGTTACGTACCGAGCGGGGTCTCTTACGAGATTTAGCCTTGCGATGATCATAGTCATGCAGATTAAATAATAGTTCATTTGGGACAGATGGCAGATTTTTGTAGAATTTAAGCGCTAGCTTTTTGAGTTGGGCTCTAACAGTTTTTATTTTGAAGTCTTTCCTAATTACCGAGTTTCTTAAGTATCTAGGGGCTTTCCTTATAATCCTTAGGGTTTTGTTTTGTCTTGTCTCTAATAAGTCTATGGTAGTTTTACAGGCATATCCCCATACGGGTGCTGCATACAGCATTCCCGGGCAGATGACCGATTTATAAATTAGGAGTTTATTTTGATAACTTAGATTTCCGTTTCCTATCATTGGGTATAAGGCTCCTATGGTTATATACGCTTTTTTGATTATGTTCGTTACGTGCAGTTTCCAAGTTAGGTGGGAGTCTATCGTTACACCTAGGTATTTAGTAGATTTTTCCGCTTTTAGGGCATGGTTGTTTATGTACAGAGGAGGCGGAGGTTTACGTTTTCTTGAGAAATAAATCCAATGACATTTATTGGGATTTAATTTTATTCGCCATTTTTCCAGCCATGTTTGGAGTATGTCTAAGTGTTGTTGTAGCTGTCTGTGCATTACTGAGACGTAAGGGTGTTTTGCAAGTATCGCGCTGTCGTCTGCATAGAGTGCCAGCTCCGTGTCTGGGGTCCTGGGAATGTCATTTAGATATATGTTAAAGAGTGTCGGGACCAGGATGGATCCTTGCGGTACACTACTTTTAATGAGCTTGGGTGTAGATAAGTTATTTTTTACTCTGACTTGAAAGTGTCTGTTATTTAGGTATGAAATTAAAAGTTTGACAAGTGCGTCAGGCACTTTTAGAGTGATCAATTTGTAAGCTAATCCACAGTGCCACACTTTATCAAAGGCTTGTTGGATGTCAAGAAAAATCGCAGCTGTGGGTGTCTTATTATTAAAACCAGAAGAAATGTACTCTACCACTCTCAGCAATTGATGAGTGGTGGAGTGTTTTGGCCGAAATCCAAACTGCTCCGGAATGATAATGTCATTCTCTAAGGTGCGTGTTCAGTCTCTTAAGAATTATTTTCTCAGTAATTTTACTAAGTGTCGGCAACAAACTGATTGGTCTGTAGTTGGCTGGAATTGAGGCATCCTCACCAGGTTTATGGATCGCTATAATTATCGCTTCCTTCCATTCTTTGGGGAAATAATTTAGTTCTAGTATTTTATTTATTAAGATGGTCAAGTAAAATATTATATTTAAGGGTAGGTTTTTTACCGCGATATTCCTGATTTTGTCGTGCCCTGGGCTTTTGCGGTTTTTAAGGTTTTTGATAATCTCTACTATTTCTTGCGGGGTGGCTGGGTTAATCTCAGCCGTGACCGGGGAGTTCCTGAAATTGTTTAGTGTTTGCCTAACCATTCTTAGGGTGTCCTGACACATTAGATCGTGGTTTGGTTCAAATTGCTTTTCGTAATGCCTAGCAAGCGCCTCTGCCTTTTCTTCGTCTGAGTACGCAATATTAGCGCCATCTATTAGTGGCGGGAGTTTAATTTGAGGTTTTCTGAGTCTTTTAGCGAATTGCCAGAGCGATACGTCTTCCGAGCTAAGGGATTCAATTAACTCTTTATACTGTTGCTGCTTTTCTGCGACAATTTTATCCCTGACTTTCCACGTGAGTCTGTTAAGCTCCCTTTTGAGGGTAGGGTCTCTATTAGCCTGCCATGTCTTACGCATTCTATTCCTTTGCCTAACTAATTGTTTGACATGGTGGGAAAGTGTGGGCATTTTTGGTGACTCACGATGTGTTGTGGCAGATGCAATAGCTCTCCTGATTTCTGTTGTGAGTGTGTGCGTGGCAGAGTCAATATCCGCCGTGCTCATAATGTTGGGTACTGCTAAATGCGGCTCGAAAAGGGCTCTTTTGAATACGTTCCAGTTTACCCTCTCTTGTCCCAGAGAGGCTGGAAGGGGAGTGTTCAAATCGAATGTCACCAGTACCGGTAGATGATCCGAGTCGAATTCATCCAGGGTATCAATTGTGTGAGCGTATTCTATGTTTCTCGTTAGGACAAAGTCTATGAATGAGCCATTGGCACCTGAGAAGCAGGTTGGTCTCGACGGTGCAATGATGTCAGTGTTTGTTGTGTTTAGCAATCTATGTATCTGTGTACCGCGTGTGTTGGCTCTCCTGCTGCCCCACGCTCGGTGGTGTGCATTGAAGTCGCCCGCGAGTATTGTGTTTGGATATCGCGAGAAAAGCAGTTCCAGCTGCGCAGCTACATTTATACCACTCATGTTTTTGACATATATTGAAGTTAGGATAAATGGGTTTACATTATTTATTTTAATTTTTATACTAGTATTTTCTATACCTTGAAGATTTATGTTGTTTATTTCCTCGTGGGGAATATTACTTTTAATATATATTGCTGTTCCTCCATGGGGATTTCTAGCAGTTATATTTGAGCTAAGGGTATGATAGCTATTATAGTTTGCTATATTTAGTTTTTTGTTTTCTCTAACTTTAGTTTCCTGGATTAGCAGGGCATCTACATCATTTTCATTTACGTAGCTCCTAAGTTCATTTATTCTTGGAGATATGCCGTTCGCATTCCAAAATATTATTTTAAAACTTTCTTTTTGGGACCTATTCATGGCGTGTTTGTTTCTCACTGTTTTTATTAAATTCCGCGATTAATTTAAAAGCCTCAAAGACCATTTGCATAGGATCGCTCTTTTTTTGAATTAACTCAGCGAGCTGCATCAACAGATGTTTTATATCGTCTAGGTTGAACATACTGATAAATCCTCTGACGAGGTTGAGGATTTCATCCATCTTTTCATCATTGGATTTATCAGCAAGTTCAGTCTCAGCTTCCATTTCCTCAGTCTCAGCTACAAGTTCCTCAGCCTCAACCGCGGTTTGATCTGTTTTGTGAGTATCCTTTTGGACCTCGGTAGTCTTTTGTTTTTTTTCAGCCGATTTGTCTAACTGCTGTGTTTGCGCGAGCTCTTCTCGGGCGCGTTTAGTTTTCTGCCATTCCTGAACCTTTTTTTCTAATCTTTGTTTTGCTTCTCTTGCCTCTTTGGCGGCTTTATCAATTGCTATCCTCTGATTTATGTCTTCATGAGCTATTCTCACTTCCTCCACAGTCATTTCTCTGGAGGTCGACGGTTTAGGGGCCTGCTCTTGCACCGATCTGGTAGGTGCTGAAGTTTGAGTTCTTTTAACCTGTGGCACAGAGTGCGAGGAGTCCTGATGGGGTGTCTGAGGGTTTAGACCGAGGGCCTTTTGCCTCCAAGGGGGTATCTGATTTTTGGGGGGAGGGGGGGCATACCCCGGTGCCTTTCCTCTGTTCCAGGGGTTCTTCGGGCATTGCCTGAAGTTCGCCGGGTGATCTCCATTGCAGTTAGCACACGTTGCCTTCTCTGTCCTTGGTCTTTGGCAGTCACGTGTGAAGTGTTCTTCAGCACACTTAAGGCACTTTGGTGGCATGCTGCAATTCTCAGAGGAATGATTGAATTTCTGGCACCGGTAGCAGATTTTGAAGCCCCGTGCTCTGAAGGCCTCTACCTTCACAGCCAAGTATCCTAATCTTGTCAGTCGGTATACCCTCTGCCAGTCTTCCGTAGGCCTAATGCTGACTAAGAAGATCGGCAGGGGCAATCTCGTTTTTGTGTTTCTCAGTTGAGAAACCCGGACTACATCTAATCCTTCGGATGTTAGAGTGATTTTTATTTCCTCAATGTTATAGTTTGTTGGTAGCCCCTTCAAAACTACCTTTTTGGGCCTTTCCGTCTTTAAGTTTAAACTGTGGAAGGGGATTTTCTCACTAGATAAATGGCGTTGTACAACCCTATAGGCGTCAGCGTCATTTGGAATCAATTTTAGCATGTCTCCTGTGAGCTTGCCAGATACTTTATTACCTGAGATTTCATTTAATTTTTTAAGGAGAGCCTGGTAATTGTCATTAAACTTGATGAAAAAACATTCCGCTTTTGGGTCTTTTTTCTCAACCACTACACTATTTTGCCTGTCACTATTTTGAACCGTTTTTGGTTTTGGTGCACTTTTGAACACTATAGGTTGCGCGACAATTTCAGCATAAATCTTAGTTTTAACATTATCATTTACATCTTTATCAATTTTTTCACTACAATCCATGTTATCCTTGTCATTAGATTTTAAGTTTAATTCTCCATTCTGGTTTTTAGTAGGAGCATCCATAGTAGATTGCCCCTCTATCCTCCTCTTTTTATTTGGATTTTCAACAGGTTTAAGTTTATCTTCATCTTTAATTTCTTTAATTAAGCCTAGTTCTATCATTTTACATTTAATTACATCACTAGAATTACTTCCTTCACAGTTATAAATCTCATTTAAATTACTAGCATAAAACCTATCCAAATTCTGGACCAACAAAAAAGAATTTACAGAAAGAAACGAACCCAGAATCTTGGAGACTTGGTCCTCGTCCCGTCCGAGTAGTCCATTTGTCAGTAGCTCCCTGATGTGTAGCGTCAGAGTGTAGATTGCCAGTGCACAAAAGTTCACAGCGTTTTTCACTTCTTCCTTCCAAGCGGGCATCAATCCATCCTTGGGCAGAGTATCACAATATTCAATCATGGCATCCCTGAGAGGCCGCAGTCCATCTTCGTCTAGCTCACCAGCAAGTCCGCGAGTAGCTTCCGTATCGAATGCATCCAAATCCATGTCGTCAGCGTAGAAACGATCAAAGCAATAGCACTACCACGTGGGAAAAACACACGTGGCACTCCAAAGTTGAAAAAGCACGAATCCAAAATGGCGAGAAATCCGTACACAACAAAGCTGCAATCGCCCAGCCCGACGCGCCCCATCGCAACCAGATACAACACGCCAAACTTAAGCAAAGAAAGTCACCACAATCAAAAAGCAGCAGCTTCACAAAATCACAACCTCGTAGCTCGGAGTCTGAGCTCCGAATCTTCAATATGCTTGATAAGTCAGCTCGTATATATAGAAGCCTTAGGTCCGGCTAGGGACCAGTGACGTCAGTAATTCCAAGAACTCTGGACAGGAGTAGGTTGCCAGAAACGAATGGCCTACCTCTCTTACTTCCATTTATCTTGGGATAAACCTAAGTTTATCCAAGTAAAGACCGCATTATCCAAAAGGTCTACGTAAACCTAGGTTTATCCGAGACTGAATAAAAATGAATATGACAGTTAGAAGAAGAATTTACGTAATTGAAATTAGAAAAAGACTTTTTTTCTAATTTCAATTATGGCCAGTGCGGAAAAGTTGACTTTTGGGCCACATATATCGCACAAAAAATTTCGTGAAAATAGTCTAAAATTTTCCTACCTTCTGAGGTTGAATTTTAGAATAATTTCTTAAAACTATGGTTGAAGCAAAAATTCGGTAAAAAAAAAAATTAAATCGACTTTGGATATAGGTTTGTGCGGAAACCATTTTTTAAAGATTCATTATAATATAAAAAAAAAAAAAATCATCCAGATCGTTACATATTTTGCTGCACTCCATCAAGATTAAAAAATAAAAACAGTCGGCATGAATTAAATTACGATAACAGATGGCAGCACTAAATATACTTTGAATTAAAATTAAAAATATATTCTATGTTTTATTGGGTATTAAATTTAGTTTTAATATAATCTAAGCATTGCATTTTGTCTTTCAGAAAATATTTCGCAACAGTTTGAGCAGAATTTCGCCGAAAAATGTGTTCCGCGAAAGTTAACAAAGCGCGGATAGGGTAGAAGTTTTACTGACGCTCACCCTTAATAACATCCTCAATAAACAATATAGTCCATATATTAAAATATTTTAATAATTAATTCATCTATTATTTTTGCATCATTTGGCGTCATTTTTGAAATTTTGACGATATTTTTGTCAATCTGGCCAAATTGGCGATATTTCGATAGATTATTCGCCAAGTTTGCCATATGCATCACTAAATGTTACAGACAAATGGAGAGAAGAACATTTCTTATATACTAAAAGGTATGACGCAATGTACGACGCAATTCAAAACTTGCAAAACATTACCTTCCATTATAATTATTTTTATTAATTTGGCGACATTCTCGTCAATTTGGCTACATTTAAAAGTCGACAAGTGGGCGACACCCCGCCAAATTTTTCGCCAAGCGTTCCGGGCGGAGAACTGTTTTATTCTTATAGTCGTTTATGTTCTTTTCAAGACATTGAATTTTCGTCAAATAACCATTATTTTCATTCATTTAGCGGTGGATTTAGCCCTCTGGAAAAGTTTTGCGGTGGGGTTCGCGCCTCTGTGCCTCCCCTCCCCCGTAGGCGGCGCCAATGGTTTAGTATACAGTAATTTGTTGATATCATCGGATGTTGGCTATCATCGATTATTTAATTGCATGCCGTATAAATAGCTATTATTGGCACAAAAAGTGATAGAATCGTTATAGAATAATTGTTCTTAGAAACTCTAAACAAATTCAGCTCCATATACGTCATTTACCGTATCTCTACTGCACTCTGCAGATTATTTTTCGTTCATGGCGTTTAGTGTATCAGTAAGCCCACAAAGTATAATGGCTTGATGCTAAGTGTATTTTTCTTGTTAAACTATAAAAACAATAAAAACACACTTGTGGTCTATAAAAACAATAGTAATTTTGTCGCTGCTTGATGAATGATCTCATAAAAACAATACAGGATTTAATCAGGATTTAAATTTCTGGTTCATTTTCCTTAAAATTATGTTTTTAGAGATACATTTTTTATGCGTCTTGTACCTTTCAGTACCAGTGATTTTTTAAATTGCATTTTTAAAAATTGATTTCGCATGTTTGGAAATTCACATACTTCAACTACTACATACTAATGCATTATAGAAATCAGTGAAAAGAGCTTATTTATAATCACCCTGCATATATTGCTTGAGCTAAGCCCAGTCCCAATTTTCTATTATGTCAATTAGCTTATTTTTAATTGATTTCCATAATTTTTTTAATGTTTTAACCTTTATATCTAATTATTTATTTACATTTATTCAGTTTTTGATTTCAGTTTTCAGTTTTGTCGCCAGATGGCAGCACTACATATTAGCTTAATTAAAAGTGACGTTTTTCAAGCTTAGTTTATCATTCCGGCCGCCAGATGACAGAACCACATCAATTGTTCCTTGAAATGTAAAACTACACAAAATACTAGGAGGCATTTCAGAAGCATATCAATCAGCCAAATGTACCCAATACATAGTAAAATTTCTAAAATCGTTAGAAATTTTACTATGTATTGGACGTATTTTTTTAAAATTGTTTTCGCATGTTTGGAAATTTACATACTTCAACTACTACATACTAATGCATTATAGAAATCACTGAAAAGGGTTTATTTATAATCACCCTGAATATATTGTTTGCGCTAAGCCCAGTCCCAATTTTCTATTACGTCAATTAGCTTATTTTTAATTGAGTTCCATAATTTTTTTAATGTTTTAACCTTTATATCTAATTTATTTATTTACATATATTCAGTTTTTGATTTCAGTTTTGCCGCCAGATAGCAGCACCACATATTAGCTTAATTAAAAGTGAAGGTTTTCAAACTTAGTTTATCATTCCGGCCGCCAGATGACAGCACCACATCAAGTGCTCCTTGAAATGTTTTTTTTTAATGGCCAGGCACTTGACTTTTGTCATTGCCTTTCGCCAGCGGCCAGAACTTGAACCATTTAGCCGTCCTAAGACTTGCCCCAGGCGAACCAGAGGGGGGCGGAACACACTACGCCCACAACACAAAAATCCATTTACTTGGGACTCGAACCCACAACGCGGCGGTGGAACGTTTCCTTCGCCTTGACCACTCGGCGCTCCTTGAAATGTAAAACTACAGAAAATACTAGGAAGCATTTCAAAAACATATCAATCAGCCAAATGTGCCCAATACATAGTAAAATTTCTAAAATCGTTAGAATACTTGATTATAACTCCCAACCAAGGGAGGTTATTTCTGTACAAAAATATTTATAAAACTTGTTAATATTTATAAAATATTTATTCCCATTGTAGTAAACGACATTTATGGACTGGTTTTACACTTATTACGGAGTCTTATTACTGGGTTCTCTTGATGGAACTTCCACACGCTAGCCTCTTGTTAGATGCAAAGAAACTCTTCCACAATTTTACTTACTTTCTTGTCAAAAAATACATATCTTTAAAAATTTGTTATAAATGCCAAGATTATGGGCATACAGCTAACTACTGCTCATTTCCCACTGGCAACTGCAGTCGTTGCACTGCTAGCGACCATACACATCGTGACTGTAGAGCACGAACTCCTAGGTGTGTAAACTGTTGTACCGCTATCGATGCCAATCCCGGTTTGAATTGGAACTTTAACCACAGCGCCCGGGACCACGCCTCGTGCAGCGCTTACAAAAGAGCAATTGAGCATATCAAAAAACTTCAAAAAGAACAGAGATGAAACTCTTGCCCTTTGTCTTTTGGTTGGTATCTCACCACTGTGTTTGTTTTATTTCTTTTGTGTCTTTTATCTCTTGTTATTGTTTGAGTTCTTATGTTTGTCTTGTTTTTGTTCTGATCATATGTTTGCCTCACTCTGTGTCCTGGAACTGTTCTTCCCGGTATGGTTCTTAATATTATTCAAATTAATCTAAACCACTCCTTAGCAGCGCATAACAACCTTTTTCAATTTGCCCTAGAAAATAAAATCGATATTGCCTGCTTACAAGAACCATACCTAAACAAAGAGAATGTTCTCAAACCTCCTTTTGGCCTTCAACAATACCACTCTTCCAAAAAAGCAGCGATTGTCATTTTCAACCCAAATTTAACTGTTCACTTAAAACTACAATCCCTTTCATTTGTTTTACTAGAAATCACACTTCCCAATAACACATCTCTTAATTTAGTCTCTACCTATTTTCCCCCGCGCGACAATATTAATGAGCTCCTCTCGGAATTTTCAGATCTTCAAATTTTATCATCTGAGTATATAATTCTTGGTGACTTTAATTCCAGGGCCCAGATGTGGGGCTATGACTTCATTGACCGACGGGGTTACAGCTTGATCGATTTTTGTTTAGAAAATAACTTAACTGTCGTAAATGATCCGAAGCGGGGTCCTACATTTGTCTCACACTCAGGCAAGGGCTTCCCGGATTTGACTCTGGCTACTTTTGGCATATTTGACAGTATTCAAAATTGGGAGGTCCTCTCAGATGACTCTCTTAGTGATCATAAATATATTAGATTTGCAATTAATGTCGACCTTTCTTTTAATGATTCCTTTTTCTTGAAAACAAATTACAGTTTAGGCAAATTCCTTTATAATTTTAAATCTCACGTTAAAACTTTTACCTCTCAGATTGACTCTATAAATGATACTCTCTCTCTGGACACCTTCATTGAATCTTTTATCAAAAAAACACAGGAATGTGCTTTCAAATTTATTAGAAAGAAAAAATCGACAAAAAATTTTAATTTCAGTTAGTGGAGTCCAGAACTCTCTAAATTCAGAAACTTCGTCAATGCTCTTTATAAAAGAGTAAAGTCTCTTGAGAGGGCCTCCGCTTCTTCTGAAATAATCTCAGAAGCTTTGGTAAAATATAAACTTAACAGAGCAAAATATAAAATTATGATTTACAGAGCCAAATCCGCTGCCTGGAAAAACCATTGCTCAAGCTGCTCTTCCAAATTTGGATCCATTTTCAAGTATACGTTTAAAAAAAATAAACACTTTAACGATATAAACCTTCAATTTTCAGATAATATTAACCTCAGTTACGGTGAAAAACTTGAACGCTTGATGGACCACTGCTTCAAAAACGATCCTGAATTCTCTTCATTTCCCTCGCTTTCACTTCCTCCCGGCGGGTTGGGCTCGGTTTCGGATGTTGAGCTCCTTCTCGTCTTCAACCATCTCCCCAATGGTAAAGCCCCTGGCGTTGATAACTTAGATTCAACATCTGGAAAAATGTTTTCAAATCCTTTCCCTCACTTGTCTCCAAAATTATCAACAAATTTTTTTATCTTGGTCATTTTCCTAGCTCCTTAAAAATCTCAAAAATTATTTTCCTGAATAAACCTGGTAAAGACCCCGCTCTCTGTACTTCATACCGCCCCATTTGTTTACTCCCTACATTTGGCAAAGTCATTGAAAAAATTTTTATCAATAAATTAAATTTCTGGTTGAATTCAGAAGGTGCTCTCCATCCCCTCCAATTTGGGTTTCGGGAGCTTCACAGCTGTGAAGATGCTGCACTCAAGCTTGTTAAACATATTGAATCCCTTCGATCAGTCCATCATGTCTCCCTTACCACGGTAGACATCTGCGGGGCCTTTGACAGCTTAAATTAGAATGTTCTTCCCTCTACTTTTGAAAAAATTAACCTCCCTCTCCCTTTTCGTGCTTTTATTTATTCATATTTGTCCTCCCGTTCTATCACTTTTACCGGTAACAATTTGTCCCTCTCTAAATTACTTTCTATGGGTGCTCCACAGGGTTCGGTAATTTCTCCGATCCTGTGGAATATCTATTTCAATAGTATCTTAACCCTTAACAACGACCTCTTCTACCTGCAGGCCTTTGCGGATGATCTGGCCGTGGTCACGTCTGGTTCCGATATTAAATTTACCACCCAAAATACAAATCAAATTCTTGGTCTCATCTCGGATTCCCTCACTTCCTTGAAACTTTCAATTTCCCACGAAAAATCAAAATGCATTATTATCAACAAATACAGATCCAAAAGAAAATATAATCGATGTATTAGACTTCAGAATAAACCCATCAAAATTTCCAAAACTCTTAACTACCTAGGTATTATAATTGACAATAACTTAAAATGGAGCGCTCACATATTCTACTTAAAAGAAAAATGTTTCAAGTTGTCCTCAACATTTGGAAAAATTTCTGGGAATAACTGGGGGGTTAATAAAGCTCTTTTAAAAATATGGTACTTGACTGTAATTGAAAAGGTTATTATTTACGGATCTGGGGTTTGGGGGGGTAATCTCACACGGGATCAAATTTCAAAACTTACTTCATTACAAAGAATCTTTTTATTAAAAATCTGCCCTGGTTTTCGGACAACTCCGAACATTTCTCTTTTTTCAATTACCGGTATTCCCCCTGTCCATTTAGTCATTAAAACTCTTTTTATTAAATATAACTTTTGGAAACATAAACTTAACTTATTTTCGGACCCCTCCATTCCCTCCCCTGATCAATTTGATTCCCTTTGTTCTCTTTCTAGCCTTCCTCCTCCCCTTCGTGTTTTAAATTTTTCTTCCTCGAACCCTTCCTCGTTTTCTAGGTTTAATGTATTCACAGATGGGTCAAAACTGGATAATAATGTAGGTTTATCAATATGCATTTTCGAAAATGATCGACTGATCGAATCATTATCCTTTAAACTTAGAACTGGAAACACAGTTTTTCAAGCCGAACTTGAGGCCATCAACCAGGCCATCCTCTGGGCCGGCAAAAACAATTTAAAAATCAACATCTTTTCGGACAGTCAGTCATCTATTTCGGCTTTTAAATCTATCAAGAATAAAACGAAATTTCTACCTAAAATTAAAACTAATGCTCACCCCTACTAATCATTAATTAACTTATCCTGGGTCAAGGCCCATTCTAATATTCAGGGCAACGAAGTCGCCGATGAACTGGCCAAACAAGCTACGATCTCCGGCACCCCACTCCTTATACCTTTTCCCTACTCCTTTTTGATTAATAATTGTAAATCTTTCCTTCTTAAAAATTGGCAATCTCTTCTTAATGATTATATTTCCCCCCGGACTCATGACCCTGCCAGAATTCTAAGCTATTTACCCAAAGTCAACCCCAATTTTCAAATTTATAACAAATTCTTAATCTATTTTTTAACGGGTCATGGTCCTTTTCTTGACTATCTTCATTTTTTCAAACATAAACGTTCTTCAAATTGTCTTTGTAATTCATATGGTGACGTAGATCATTACGTCTTTAATTGCCCCCATACCTCAAAATTTCACTTAACCCGTCCTCCAGATAATCTTCGTGCCACTTGGTTCTCTGGTGTCAGAACCAATAAAATTCTTTTAAATAGGTTGAAAAACTGTGTTTTAATTGCGAGAGAAATCTCCAATCAGGTTCCTTAGCAAGCTTGGTGCCAACTGCTTTCAATTTTCTTCGGTCAATGTTGTCCTCCCTGTTCCAGGCGTTTGTCTCTTATTGTTTCTGTACTTACACTTTTTGGTGTCCGTCTTTTGTATATTTTGTTTCCTGTTTATATTTCTCTGTTGTATATATCTGTTTTCCCTGTGTTTCTCGGCTGTTCATATATTTGAAAGCCTTACCATGTACATGTAGTGCACTTAACTTTATCCGGTTACCTCAACTGATTGTAACCTTTATTCAGCTATGTTCTTTTTGCTTTCTTTGGTTGCTTTTTACTGTATTGTCCCTTTTCCCGCGGTTGCTCGGATTCTTTTGGCCATACGTTTTACATAAATTTAATTTCATTTTAAGAAAATAATTTAATTTTTACCTCAAAATTCAAAATTTGTTAAAATCTACGTTTCTTTGCCTCCCTTCCCACTGTATTTTATGTAAAACTCTAAAACTGTCTGTATATATATTTACCATGTAACCACTTTATTGAATTTTAAATAATTGCAGACTGAAACTTGGTGACTGACTGGAGGACGGTTTCGGCTAACCTCCTCTCCCGGCCACACATTAAACTGCCGTAAGCCCTAGGGTTGGCTGTGTGGTCTGGGCCTTCGACTTCGACTTATTACGGAGTCAGGGCGCGGTAGCCCATTGGTTAGCGCGCTGGAGTTGCACTCGGTAGGCCCGGGTTCGATTCCAGCCACTGCCAAAACTGCCGCCGTGTTCATGCGGAGTACGATCACGTTAAACATGTGGGTCCGAAAGTCCTTCCGAGAGGTTGGTGGTAGGGGAAGGAGGGTACGGTCCCTGTGGATGCCTCCCCCACTGGGTTCCGGTCTAAATTGGGTGGCACTTCCCGACCGTCCAAACAGTTACCTTACACCTTTCTGGTAGGTCGGACGGTCTGGGTTTTCAACTTATTACGGAGTCGTCAGCATGGGATAGTTAATACCTATACAATGGCAACAAGAAACTTGCTATATGCTACAATTTAAAAAAGTTTTATTCCTTGGGAAATGACAAATAACAATTTCGCTCAGTGAAGTAGCATACACGGACGGAATTACCATACTGAGTAGTGTAATCTCCTCGCAATCGTTGGGGAAGGGGGGGGGGGGGGCAAATTGAAAAGATTAAAATTTTAAATTGCAAAGATTAAAATCTAGTAATAGTATAAATATTGTTTTAAAGCTGACAGCATCTTTAGAACGGCGCATGTTAGCATTCTATAAATGACTTTTTTTAATTACAAATATTTTATATTAGAAAAAATTACGAAAACTTGATAATGGCGCATATTAACATCCTATAAATGATTTTTGTTTCAATTAAAATATTTTATATAAGAATTAAAAATAATATTTTGAGAACCATTGCATTGTTAGTATGCAATTTCCATTTGTAAACAAACTTTTTTGTAATTAATTCTTTGTTTTTAATTTTATGTAATTTTTTGATAAAATTATTTGAAAAATGTGCAATATCTCGACAACGGTTTGTGCTAGCATTTTAAAGTTTGCATTAATCGTTTTCTAATGAAAAATTACATAAAAAATGATTATTTACATAACTTTATAGAAGGTTTTGATTTTTTGATGATTTTTTTTCAAAATTTCATTCCAAATTTGGGTTGCTTCCGAACATTCGAACATTTTTGTACCAAATTCGATTCGCTCTATTTGTTCATAATACATCGTCTCCACAGACTCACGGACACACAGACATCAGCTCAAAAACATTTGATTCGTGTTCAGGGATGCTTGAAACGTGCTCTCTTGTCGAAAACTCGAATTCAAAATTTCAACTTCGTCACAATACTTTCCTTATACATTATACTATGTATATAAAGAAAGCAAAATTGTTATTATCAAATTTACTTAGAAATTAATACTCATATATAATTAATCAATATGCATGCACTATAACTAAAATCTTTAATTTTTGTTTTATTTAAAAAGAAAAAAAAAAGTCATTATTTATGATTTTTCAAAAACATGTTTTTGAAAAATATATTCAAATGTTTTTAGTTAAGTTTAGAGCCATTAATTAGACTCTATTTAATGAAAGTCAATTGTTTCTGGTGACCTTAGTTAAAAATATGTCTTGTGGGCAGTAAACTCTATTATTATTATTATTATTTTTTTAGCTATATTTTCGAATACATATGTTTAAAAATCAACCAAGATATGTAATAATAAGATATTAATATTCTCATATTAACAACATGTAAGTGTATAAAAGTAAACAACATGTAAGCATAAATTTTTTTATTCAAATATATATTAAACCTCTCCCTGTCTTCAACATGAAATCCATAGTAAAATACATGTAATTTTCATACTGCTATACCCCTTAAAGTTTAAAAAATATGCACACATTTTTTCGTTACATAAATTTCATAAGAAATATATAACTCGTGTGAAAAATGTTATATGTTAAATATAAAGTAATATAAATCACATAAATTACTTTTTAAGCATTGAGGCGTTCCACTCGTTCCTTAACTTTGAGGAACTCTGTGAAAGTTTCCAGCTGATATACTCTTCTTCCAAATCCATGAATCTCCAGACGCCCTTGGTTGAAGGCTTCTCATTCCGAAATGAAGGACACATAGCCTCCATAGCCAGGTCATATTCAATCCCAGTTCCTCCAATATTTTAACACTTGTATTTGATTTCCTCTCGATGAGATGCTTGTTAGCTAACACCGTTTCCTTCATATCGGTGCTTTTGAAGGTGGCTACAATATCTGGCGGATCCCAACACCCATTATATTGCAATACACAATCACAGCTCTGTAGATCATTCAAGGAACAGTACATCATTGAAAAGCCTGTATTGATCACATTCCGTATGGCAATTTTTGCGTTTTCGTTACTTTGCATGGGAACATTTTGAAACCTCAGTTTCTTTGCATTATATGTTCTGTCTGCATCATTAATTGCCAACTCGCCTAAATAATCATCCAACCGCAAGGCATTCCTTGGAACATTTCCAGACATTTTCGAGTTTTAAAATTTTCTATATATTAGAAAATAATGTATTTGAACTAATTTCCACGCAACTCAGGGCTAAACAGTGTCCTTATTGCTGTTAATATATCTACTAAAACGCGTGTTTCTTGCATTCCATTTATATACCCTTGAATGAATCCCAAATGATGTATCATATTTCTAGTAAATGGCACTTCCATGTAAACATAAACATAAACCTTACACCTCATCAGCATTATTGCGATGTTCTGCATGTGACACCTTTCTCAAGTTCTCACTCTAAATTAGATTTTCGTAGAATTTTCCATAATAAATAAATGAAAATAAACAAACAAAGAAGAGAAAAAAAACTTAAATCCGTTTTTCTTTCTGATTGCGAAAATCAAATGTCAATGCAATGTTGATTTATGAGCAAATTATTATTACGCACTCGATGGGTTTCGTGGAAATCGTATTTCATTATGAGTGTTTAAAATAGAAATATGTTGTATTTTGCAATGAACTTATTCTGTCTCACTTTTCAAATTTCCAAATTAGGTAGGTGATATTTAAAAAAAAAAAAAAAAAAAATTCGTGGCTTTTAGTCTCATATATTTCTTTCACAGGAGATAATATGGTCCTAGCTTATTGTTAACTAAAGTTATATGCATAACTTAAACACGTCAATCAGTTTAATTTATCCAATCTATACAGATTTGACAGCTCATAGTAGATTTTACAAGACATGTAACACATTCTGTTTCAAAAACTATGAATCCGATCCAAATTCCCATTATTACTTTCCCCATAAACAGTATTGTGACGGGGTCGAAAATTCGAATTCAAAGTTCTTTACGGAAGAGCACGTTTCAAGGATCCCTGAACTCGAATCGAACGTTTTTGAGGTCGTGTCTGTGTATTGTGTGTCCGTCAGTATGTGAAAGCGATATCTCACGAATAAATTCGAACAAAATGTGGCACAACAATTACAATCAGTGAATGCTGGAAGCCTATTGATTTTAAAAGGAATCAAATGTTCAGATTCTTCCAAATTTTCGAATGGGATTTTGAAAAAAATCATTAAAAAGTCAGAACTTTTAATAATATGATTTGAATTATAATTCTTTATGTGATTTTTCATTAGAAAATCAATGACACAAACTTTAGAAGGCTTGCTCAAACCATTCTCAAGGTATTGCACGTTTTTCTAATAAATTTATCAAAAATGTTATATAAATTTTAAAACATCTGATGTGGGCAGCACATGACTTTCCCAATATAATGCAATGCATTTGCTTCTTTCACAGTTAATAAAGGTCTACGAAACAATGTTTTTACTTTCCTTATATACATAGTATATACTTTCCTTATATGTTTTCTATATATACTTTTCTTATATACTCTTCTTATATACTATACTTATATACATAGCGTGATGTATAAGGAAAGTTTTGTGACGGGGTCGAAAATTGGAACGCGAGTTTGCGATGGAAGAGCACGTTTCAAACATCCCTGAAATCGAATCGAGCGTTTTTGAGGTGATGTCTGTGTGTGTGTGTGTGGTGATAATATATCTCACGAACGAATGTAGCGATTCAAACGAAATGTGGTACAAAATTTCAATCAATGAATACTGAAGTCTATTGTTTTTAAATGCAATTAAATGGTCTGAAGACTCCCAAATTTTTGAATGGAATTTTAAAAAAATCATCAAAAAATCTAAACCTTCAATAAAGTTACGCAAAGAATCATATCTTATGCAAATTTTTATTTGAAAACGATTGACATAAACTTTAGAATGTTAGCTTGAACCGTTCTCGAGGTATCGCGCCAGCTTTTATTTATTTAGATTCTTGTATTTTAGATCCTGTTTATTTATTTATTTCTTACCTTTTATTTCGTTTATTTTTATTTTAGATCCTGATTTTGCAACTTCAGAAAACGCCAATCGAAAATTAAAGGAATGCATACGGATTTACGAGGAATAGTATCTGCAATGGGAGGATATTCCGAATTTTGGGAACGCCCCTTATAGGCGGGTTTTGTGTTCATGAACTTATGAGGGAACCTTGTATATTCTTCTCTAATCCAGTAAATTACGAATTCAATCCCAGGTTTTTTTTCGCTTTTGTAATAAGTTTATGAAATTTAATTTGTGTTTATTCATTTTCGAGATTTCGTCCTTACACATCCCACAAAAACAAACAATGATATCAAGCAATAGCATCAACGGTTAACAGGCAAAAGATTTATTTGCAGCAAAATGTATTTGCGCACATTAAGTATACCTAAAAATACCTCATCTTTTAAGAAAAAAAAATGAAAAAAATGGCATTGAAAAGAAAAAGGAAGACAGGATTTAGAAAGGTTTACAGTAGGATTGTTTGATCAAATAAGCGAAATATTACAGCTTCAAGTTCTCTGGAAAATACTAGATTTTAACGTTTTGTTTAAATTGCCTTTTTAATGCAATTTATGTTATTCAAAAACTACTATTAAATAAAAATGAAAATTAACCTCAAAACTAACTTGATTCTTGTGATTCTGACCGATAAATTAAGGGTTGCAGAATTCCTAGTCTTTAAGCATCCCAATGACTTTACAAGGAAAAGTTCATGAGTGTACATGTTAGGTCAATCTATAGTTGTTGTTGAGACCCAGACGGTCCGATCTACCAGAAAGTTGTAAGGTAACTGTTTGGATGGCCGGGAAGTGCCACAAATTTAGACCGGAATTCAGTGGGGGACGGGGAGGCATCCACAGGGATCTTACCCTCCTTCCCCTACCACCAACCGCTTGGAAGGACTTACGGACTCACATGTTTAATGTGATCGCACTCCGCGTGAACACGACGGCAGTTTTGACAGTGGCAGAATTCGAACCCGGGCCTACCGAGTGCAACTCCCGCGCGATAACCACTGGGCTACCGCGCCCCAGGTCAATCTATAGTAAAGTGACCAATCCAATAAAAGTGATTGCAGCGCCTCAGTGGAGAAATTAAATAGCTAGGATTATTAACTTGGCAACTACGCAAGATAGACAAAAAAATAAATTAAAAAGTTATAGAGTACAATAACAAATTCCCCGGCGTTGTCCGGGTCGTAAATAAACGACCGTTACTTAAATAATAATCATACTACTCAACACTACTAAATTTTCTTCAAATCCTTCCTAAACTGTCACCAAATTCCCACGCATACTATCTGGAAAAAATAAATAAATAAATAAATAAAATACCCCTAGGGGAATGTATAGAGAAAGTATTGGAGTGTATAGGGAAAGTATTGGAATCATGTGGAAAATCGCAACTCGAGTTATCGACGGATTTACACGTTTCGGGACCTCTAGAATACGAAAACAATTTTTTTAGCGTGACTTCTGTGTGTGTGTCTGTCTGTCTGTGTGTCTGTCTGTGTGTCTGTGCAATGTATGTATCCACTCTAACTCAAATATTAATAGACCGAATTTCATAAAATTTTTTAGGTAAGTCACTTGGATGTGACCCTGATGCTGATTAGATTTTGGTACGATTCATAAAAACAGAATCCGCCTTTTTTTGCGAAATGGCACGTAAAAATTTCATTTATCCACTCTAGCTGAAATACTAGTTGACCAAATTTCACAAAATTTGGTAGATAAGTTACTTGTGGGATACTCTGGTGCTGATTAGAATTTGGTGTGATTCGGAAAAGAAGAACCCGTCTTTTTTTACGAAATGGCCGGCAAAAATTTCATGTATCCACTCTAGCTAAAATACTAATTGACCAAATTTCACAAAATTCAGTAGATAAGTTACTTGTGGGATACCCTGGTGCTGATTAGTTTTGGGTACGATTCGTAGAAACAGAACCCGCCTTTTTTGCGAAATGGCCCGTAAAAATTTCATTTATCCACTCTAGCTAAAATACTAATTGACCAAATTTCACAAAATTTGGTAGATCAGTTACTTGTTGGATTCTCTGGTGCTGATTAGAATTTGGTGTGATTTGGAAAAGAAGAACCCGTCTTTTTTTACGAAATGGCCCGCAAAAATTTCATGTATCCACTATAGCCAAAATACTAATGGATCAAATTTCCCAAAATTTGGTAGATAAGTTACTTGTGGGATACTCTGGTGCTGATTAGATTTTGGTACGACTCGGAAAAAAACAACCTGCCTTTTTTTACGAAATGGCCCGCCAAAATCTAAAAAAAAAGACTAAGTAATGTATGCTCAAATGTATCAATTAAATTCTTATTTTATACGCAATTTTTGAAGAGGAAAATAATATAACACACTCCATTATACTTTAGGACTAACCATTCTCAAGATATTTGAGACTTCTTGCAATTTTGTTACGATGGTCTCAAGACAGAAACTCTGTGATAAAATGTTTGGTTGCTAAGAGACCTAAATGTGTGAATATCTTTCCAAACCGCTGTAATTCAGGCTAAAATTTAAAACAACTAACAACTAGTTGAAAATTAAAAGATAACACCGAAGTGCACCTACTCGAGTCCTGAAGTATCTGTGTACCAAATAGCCAGGACCTTACGAAGCTTAGATTCCCTCTATAGACCATACAGGGAGAGAGAGACAGAGAGAGAGAAACACATTGGCATCTTACTTTATTATGCAAGATTGGCTAATTAGCAAGAATCGACACAATTAAGAAACGCTTAAAAAAGGCAGTAAATATGAATCATACTTAATCTGTAGCTACATGCGCAATAAAGATTTCGCAGAAAAGGCTGGTTTCCTCTTCCCGAATCGTACCAAAATCTAATCAGCACCAGGATGAATATCTATAAAAGTTTACCTATTAAATTACCTATAAAATTTTATGAAATTAGTTTTTTGAGTTAGAGTGGATACATTTATTGCATAGACAGACGCACATACACACATACACAGATGTTACGCTGAAAATGGTTTTTTCGTGATCTAGAAGTCCTAAAACGTGTGGAATCCATCGAAAACTCAAATTGCGATTTTCGACTTGATCCGAATACTTTCCCTATACATTACCATGTATTGCAGGGAAAATAACAATAAATGGACTGTGGAAAACTGTGACAAAAGAGTGGAATGAAACACCCCTCATAACTTTGAGAACAGTGCTCTTATCTTGGAAATCAAATCGTAAAATGACAGTTCAGAGAAAGGGCCATTAAGAAATAAATATTGTTACTTCAAACCTTAATGATATTGCTTTAAATTTGTTCTAAAAACGTGTTAACAGCCTTTGCATTATTATTTCTCTCGAATAAAGGGATTAAACATTGCCGTGAAGCTGTTAAATGCTGCAATTAGTGAAATTGAGTCTGTTCCCGGACTGAAAAAGTGACATAGTGAGTGAAAAATACAAGCGAGTTCTTTAAGCAAATAATGGCTTGAAAGAGAAAAAAAAAACTATCACGAAAGTACTCGATAGTGATACTGATTATTAAGCTTTTATTAAAATGGGTTCTCACAAATGGCATATGTGTTAGTTACCTCCTATCTATATATACTAATTGCCAAGTGTCCGTCTGTCTGTCTGTCACGCTTTTTTTAGGCACTTCCCGAATAGATAGAGACTTGCAATTTGGTACACGGCTCGGTCGTTCGATAAAACCCCCTGGAAAAATCGAATTTTTCGAAAACGTTCTATAGAGAGGGTGCCCCACACCAAAACGACGTTCGAAAAGGAAAATGACGGGAAAGCATGCTTTGCGATGAGATAGAGACTTCAAATTTGGTATATGGGTAAATCACTCGAAAGGAAAAAAGTGTGCAATTTCAGATTTCCAATATTTTATCCTTAAGGGGGGGTGCAGCACACCAAAACGTTCGAAAAGTGATATGATAGGAGAGCATGCTTTGCGATGAGATTGAGACTTCAAGTTTGGAGTATGGGTAAACCGTATGAAACAAATAAAGTGTGGAATTTCAGATTTCCAATATTTTCTACTTAAGGGGGTGCCGCACACCAAAACGTTCGAAAAGTGAAATGATAGGAAAGCATGCTTTGCGATGAGATAGAGACTTCAAATTCGGTGTATGGGTAAATCGTTCGAAAGGAAGAAAGTGTGCAATTTCAGATTTCCAATATTTTCTACTTAAGGGGGTGTCGCACACCAAAACGTTCGATTTACCGAATAAATGAGAAAATACGCCTTTAAAATTTGATAGAGGCTTAAAATTTGGTATATGGGCTAATAATTTGACGAAAACGCCCAAGACGAATACAGTTTTTCAAAAATGTTCGTTTAAGGGGGTGCTCCAGAGTCAAACGTTCGAAAAGTCAATTGATAAAGAAAACCATGCTTTGGAATGAGATAGAGATATCAGATTTGGTGTAAGGATAGATAGTTTGAAAGGGCGAAAGTGTACAATTTCAGTTTACCAATATTTTCTACTTTAGGGGGTGCCGCACACCAAAATGTTCGATTTTCGGAATAAAGGAGAAACGCTCCTTTAAAAACGTGATAGAGGCTTTATATTTGGTATATGGGCGAAACATCTCATAGAAATCACAAAAAGAATAGAGTTTTTAAAAAATGTATAATTAAAGGGGTGGGTACTCCACACAAAAGCATTCGAAAGATGAAATGCTAGAAAAGCATGCTTCACGATGAGATAGAGACTTCAAATTTGGTGTACGGGTAAAAAGTTGGAAAGGAAGAAAGTGTGCAATTTTAGTCTTCCAACATTTGCTATTGTAGGGGGTGCCGATGTCTCTCTATCTATTCGTTCGAAACGTTCAAAAAGAGAATTGATAAAAAAACCATGCTTCGAAATGAGATAGAGATATCAAATTTGGTGTAAGGGTAGATAGTTTGAAAGGAAGAAAGTGTGAAATTTCAGATTTCCAATATTTGCTACTTTAAGGGGTGCGCACACTAATATGTTCGATTTTCTGAATAAATGAGGCACGCTTCCTTTTAAATGTGATAGAGGCTTGATATTTGGTATATGGGCCAATCATCTGATAAAAAACACAATACAAACAGAGGAAGAAGTGCGAAAATTTAGTTTTCCAATATTTTCTCCTTATTGCGAGACCGTTGATTTTCAACGGGTATACGGCTAGTTACCTTCTAAAAGTCGAAAGATTATTTTAGATTCTAAAACACATTCTAATTGGCAGAAAGCAAAATTTTACTTTCGACAATTTAAAAAGCAAGAATCTAGCTTAATTCCCAAAATAAGTAAGTGATCTGATAGATAATTTTGTAAAATGTGGTAAATACTTCTATATAATTTAAATTATTTCAAACACTATTCACTTAATAAATGCCTATTTTTATTACCTATTTTGACGTTTAATTTTGCTTATTTGACTGTCTATTTTCGTAGATTTTACTGCCTGAACTTCCGGGCTTTAGTTATCATATAAGCTTTAGTTATAGTTAATCTTGCAAAATAGATGTTTCAAAGGAAATAAAAATGTATGGAAAATGAGAGGGCGAACCGGTAGTGCGAATCTTTGAATTCCCTATCTACTGTGAAATTTGATGTTAAATCCATATCAATCATCATCTAAGCTTTATGTTACAGCCATATCAATCATCAACTAAGCTTTATGATAAATCCATATCAATCATAATTTAAGCTTTATCTATAGCAATTCTTGAGAAATATAAGCTTAATTTTTTTTTATTATAAAACATAGGGGGCATATTTGACTGCAACCATATGCACTTGTAAAACTTGTAAAAATGACCCCAAGTTAATGAAAATGACTCCTAATTGATGAATTCATTATTAACATATTTTAATATACGGACTAGTATATTGCTTGAGGATGCTATCAATATTGATAATTGCCAATTTAGAATTGCCCGAAATATGAGTTAATTGAGTGCTTTAAAATAGTTTTACAAGCAATTCCGAAAAGCGCCCAACATACAATTCAACGTTAAAAATACTGTGCCATGGCCATCTATATCATTTTTTCACTGTGAAAGATGTAAATGCATTGCATTATATAAAGTTATGTGCTGCCCCTATTACTTTTTTTTTCTTGATTCCAGTTTGACGCCAAATTCATTTTTTTACTATGCTTTTAAAATAGTCTCATCTATAATCCTGATGTCATGCTCAACAATTTGTGGATGTGAATGGCATGGGGAAGTTTTGAATTTAATAATTGGTGTTTCTCTACACCATTTTCCGAATATCTTTATGATGTAGGCTATTAATTGCGTAGGCCGTAATTGAAATTTAAAATAAAGTTTGTTTCTAATTTCAGTTACGGCTAAGGCGGAAAAGCTGCCTTATGGGCCACGTATATCGCACAAAATTTTTTTATCAAAATCGTCGAAAATTTTTCCGAGCCTTTCTGAGGTTGAATTTTTATATAATTCCTTAAAACTATGATGAAAGTGAAAATTCTGTAGAAAAAAATGATCCGATTTTGGATTCCGGTCTGAGCGGAAAACTTTTTTTATAGATCCTGTTATGTGGGTTTTAACCAAACGTCCTGTTAGAACGCATAAATTAGTATAGTTTCTCATCTCCGACATTGGCCGTGTCGAACAAAAATCCATAGAATTAAATTAGTGGCAAATGAGGACAACGGACATGATATAAAACAATAACAATGTATTTATTGATAAAAATGAAATTAAAAAATAATAATAATAAAAACATATTTGATTGGTTCAATTAACATTCTTAACAAATTACAATGACTCTCCATTGACATTTTCTAAAATCATGAATATTTAAAGAATGTATGTAATTAAAATCTCCACTTATGTTTGCAATTAAATTCGTCCCTACTATTTACTCAAGTGTGGATTTAACAAGATGTCGAGAGAGTGAGACATTAATTAAAACTGTGTCAAACAGACTAAGTATGTGATACATGCATTTCATACCTTCGAACATCGTTGGATGCGCCACTGGATACGGGGAACTTCGGCGGAGGAATCGCCGGACATCGCCGGACGTAATTTTTGAGAGACTCTTCTCTCTCGAGCACACAAACCAATTCTCCGTTCTCTCTGAAGTCTCAAACTCAATTCCCCGTTCTTTTCGAAAAATCTACCACTCTCTCGATCATCGGAAAAATGTCTCCTCCTACACAATTAAGCCCCAGGTTTGTTACTGGTCCCCCCCAATCAACGCCCCTGGTATCTTCATTGGATATTTCCAAAAATGTCCAGCTATTGGGTGCTGTGCTGACAGGAGGATGGCGATCACCCCAGAATTAATATCTGGCAGGTGGACCGCGGGTTCTCACGACCTTGCGTGCACGTGCAGCCGAACCGGACAAGGGTCAGCTCTCCCCAAGAGCGCCCTGCTGTGCGCCCCTTTGTAACTGGGTGATCGTTGTCCATATTTCCCAGAAACATGGCTTGCTCATCCTTTTGCAGGTGTTCTCTTAGGGAAGTGTATATGAATTAGAGGAGAAGTACAGGGACCATCTTTGTAGGTTACACTCCTCCATAATTTGCAATGTCCCAAATTTGCCTTGGGACATTCACCCCCATCCCTGTAGTATCACGGGTATCATAGGCTAGTATTCACCTAAAAGACCTGTAAACGCATTTACACACACACATATATATATATATATAACAAAACAGTAACATAATTCCGATCACTGTCATCAAACTCTTGGAAAGATAAGGTATAAGATATTTTTCTGTCTGACATGTTTGAGTTCTATAGAGATTCTACGTTCAATAAATTGGCTGTCCAAAAGTTGAAGGATTGTCCATAATAGCACTGATAAACGCGAAGTTCAAAAGTTTGTATAGAGTCTTAAAAAGTTTTTCTACAGGAAATTGTACTAGAGGGTTTGTGGCTATAGCACGCCACTGCCTCCAATTTCAGTGTCATGGTAGGTGCAAAGAAAATCGAGAGCTTGGAGATCTGCAGATGGAGCATAACACTGTCATGGAAGTGAAAATTGTGATCTTTGAGAGTTTATGTGAAAATCACGCCACTGAATAATCGTATCACTGTGATGGAAGTGCAAAGAAAATTGTAAGTCTGGAACTCTGTATGTTGTTGTTGAGACCCAGACCGTCCGACCTACCAGAAAGGTGTAAGGTAACTGTATGGACGGCCGGGAAGTGCCACCCAATTTAGACCGGAACCCAGTGGGGGAGGCAACCACAGGGACCGTACCCTCCTTCCCCTACCACCAACCTCTCGGAAGGACTTACGGACCCACATGTTTAACGTGATCGTACTCCGCATGAACACGGCGGCATTTGTGGTAGCGTGCAAATCTAGCGCGCAAACCACGGGGATACCGCACCCGAGATGGCCAACAGCACGCGGTGTTCCGAGGTGGGAACTCTGTATGTGGATGACGTTACTGCATCACTTCTCGCTGTGGAGTAAACATGTGGGAAGTTTTCTTGTGAGAACAACATACCACTGTTGGCATCATATCACTGAATTATGCATGGAAGAATCTTAATTGAGGCACCCACTTTATCGATACACCAATGCATACATATACATACAGTCTGATGACACAAATTCTCTCTCTGGGATTTACAATACCCATTAAACATTAAGTCCCTGACTTTTTTTTTTTTTTACAAAAACTAATTCCCTACTTAATTCGTCATTATTCAATTTTCAAAATACAGTACTTTCTCCTATCGTTATTATCATTTTTTTTTTTTTATTTCTCTTTCTCACATTTCTTTCAACATTTAAGTTGCCCACAAAATTTTCTCACTGATTAAACATCTCACCATTTACTAACATTTACAAATACATTATACTATCTCATATTGAAAATACAAAGAAAAAAAAACAAACAAATAAATTTTTGTCAATATTATCACGCATTGTCATGCCATATTACATTTCCTAATAAATTCAAAATTTGTACAAACACAATAAACATATTTTTTTTTCAAATTATCAATTAACTCTCCTTTATATATCCCTTATATACATAATCCCAAATTCTGTATTCCGAATCTCGCCTTAGCGTTTAGAATTTTCATCTAATAAACCATTTCCTAAAAATTTTCATACTTCTCTTACATTTATTCTTATCATAAATTTTTGCAAATTTTCATTTCAATAAACCACTTCCTAACAAAATTTATAATTATCTTACACTTATTTTTATCATACATTCCTTGCAAATTTTCCTTTCAATAAACCATTTACAAATAAAATTCATAATTCTCTTATCCTTTTTTTTTTTATCACAAACTCCTTGTAAATTTTCCCTTTAATAAACCAATTCGTGTCCGTAGTTCTCTGTAATATTATCTGCCATAAATCCGTAAGTATCTTACATTTTAAACTCCCTTATATTTCTTTCACGGTCTACATTCGTAATTCCTTTATAGTAAACATTCCGTAAGCAGTAAGTATTTACTTTAATTTCTTTCTTGTAATCCGTCAGCTTTCTTTTTCTTTTCTTTTTTTTTATTCACTTAAACCCGTGAGTACCTATGCACAGAATAAACTTTTCCCGTCAACGTCAGTAAACAAGCCCTTTTCATGAAACCAGTTTTCCCAGGGTTGGCAAGACTAGATTTTCGGAAAAGTCAGAATAAATCCTGTGTGTTTGACCGACCGGCCTCGTGTGAGAAGGATAAAGCGTATGTATTATATTATATTTATGTTGTGTTTATGACGAGAAAAAAAGAAATATTTTATTTGTGTCTAATACCGTGGATTACACAATGTTACTATCTACCCGGAGGAAAGGGGTAAGTGTTTTTATTTATCCATTATCTTTTAAAAAGAAGAAAAATTACTTTATCGCGCATGGCTAAATATTAACGTGGAACCTTACCACGGTTTGCTAATGTGCAATATAAGTACGTCTAGGATGGTAGATCATTCCCCTAGTTTCACTCAAAAATGCATAGACATTCCTTAAAGTTTTAATTTTTAACTTTAAAAATTTATTATATTAATGTGTTAGTATTTTTAAATTTTTACCTATGTCTCATTGTCATCAATTCCTATTCATTGCTATCCCTTATGTTAAAATAACTGTATGTTATTCTCATTCTCCCTGTGGTTATTTATTCATTTATTTATTTTTAAAACGTTTATTTACTTTATCCCAATTCCGTGTCATTACTATCCGCTTATTGATTTTAATGTAATTTTCCTTTATTCTTATATTTGAATTCTTGTTATTACCATAAAAGTAATTTTCGCCATATCCATTCCTATATATTTTATTTATTTATTCCGTTTTTCATCTAAATCGCTCGCTTATAATATTTAAAATGTCGCAAAGTCTTTTCCGTTACAGTCTTACTTAAATTCATTTTTTTTTTTGCAATAATTATTTAGGATTCTGTCTGTTTATAATGCACTAGTTATTTAAAATTACTAAAATCCCCTTTAATTGCACTCCAATATTATTTTAAAATTTCATGTTAATTTAAACTTTTCTCTAATTAATGTAACATTTATTTAAAATTCCCTAATTAATGTATTATTTTTTTTGAAATTCCCTAATTAATGCAATATTTATTTAAACATTCCTGTAATTAATGTAATATTTATTTAAACTCTTCTCTATTTAATGTAATATTTATTTAAAGTTTGTGCCCCGTTTTACGCGCTTTTCGTGCAATTTTTGATGTATATTTTCTCTCGCCCCTTTTTTTTTTTTATATATATATATATTTGTATATAAATTTTGTTGTAGTCGTGTTTCCAAGATTAAACCATATTCCTCTTCAAATTCTTACCTAACCTTATTTTTCTTTATTTACAATTTCAATACCGAGTTTAAAATATAAAAAAAAATTTGTATATCTATTCCTACATTTATTTTAAATTTTTATTCTTTTCTAACCTTACTTCTTAAAGCATACGTGTGAGAAGGCATTGGCCTATGTACTGATGTCTTGTTAAGTTTCTCTTCATCCTGTATACTCTCTCCGATTCTGGAACTTTCCTGCGCAGAATTGACTAAGGAGAAATCCCTGTGTTTTTCCCTTGTATCAGAAACCAGTTCTTGCGATTGTGCTTGCACTGTTTGCGTATGTACGGAATCAGTCCCCTTTTTATTTTCGATGTTTTCCTCTTGCCCAAGCTGGGGAGGGGGGGGGGAATCGTCAAGTTGCACTTGACGCTGGTCCAGAATACGGTCCGAAATAATATTCTCGTTGTTGGTGCTCTCTGGCATGTGATGAGGAGGGATGGCATGTTCAGTGTTAGTCGCATTTTCTATCTCTGGCACGGCTAGGTTCTTTGCCAGGGGAACGGGTGCGCAGTTGTTTGTGAGAGGAGGAGGAGGCGTTCCTTCATCATTATTGTGTTGGCTGTTGACATTTTGCGATTGGCGTGCGTTTTGTTTACTTATAACTTGTGGCTCAAACTCGTCAAATAAGAAATACGGGAAGGAATTGTTGCTTTCCGGTTGAGGGGATTGAATTGGTTCTATATTTGGGGTGGGTAATAGTGGCGATTTGTACTTAATAATTTTCGTTGATTCCTGTGGGTGTTTTAAGTGTTCCCTCCTATCGATGATAACTCTCAGACGATTTATGTGGACTCTTTGTGTCTTAGCGAAAGGTTTTTCACACAGTTGGATAATGTATATGAACCTGTTTATTCTATTTATTATTCGGTATGGACCTGAGAACTTTGCTGTACCAAACGCATTTTGCCCCTCTAAAAACACTCGACTCCCTATTTTTAACTCTTGCATGTTGGCTCTGGAAAACTGCTGTTCTTCCTGTCGGTCTTTTGCCTGATTTAAATTTTTGGTTATTAATCTTGAAACCAATTTCTACAGTCTTGGTATAATCGATGTTGTGTCCTGAAAGAGTCGTGATTGTTACCGCTCTTGAAACATATTTTACAGCAGTATTTTCCTTAATTTTCTCGAAAATATCATTCGCCAAAACTGAAATAGATGCGCCGGAGTCTAAGAGAATTTTCGTCTCAGTGTTTTGAAATTTAATTTCTACCGTGGGTAATTCCGTATTTAATTCATCTCCAACTGACGCGATAAGTTCAACTTTGTCCTTCCTGTCCTTAATGCTCTCTCTTTCTCCACTATTTTGGGTTCTGTTATTACCAATATTTTCTCTATCAATTTGAATTTCATACTTTCCAACATTTTGTCCCTCGTTCTCAATATTTATTTGTGTAACATGCCTTAAATTTTTATCTTCTCTGGAATTCTTTCTATCTATGTACTTAACCTCTCCTGAATTATTTTCTATGAAATTTGTATCTATGTATCGATCCTTTTCTGAATTATTCTCTGTGTAATTTGTAATTGTAACAGGGATTTTATAATTTTTATTTAAAGGAGACTGAACCCTAATTCTACGCCTTTGTTGACGATCATTCTCAATCTCCCCTTCTAGTTTAAATTTCTGTTAAAATTTGCGTTTCGTCTAAAATCAGTTCTGTTAAAATTTGTTTTCTGTCTAAAATCATTCCTGTCATTGGCGTATCTGTCCGAGCTATCCGTATATTTAAATTTATCTTGGTTTTGCCTCAGAAAATCATTTTTGTTACGCGGGACCTCAAAATTCCGTTCGCCATTCCTATGTGTATATTTCTGGTTCGCTGTTCTTCCTTCATTAACATTTCTATCGTCCACATAAGTACGCTTTCCTCCCCTAACGTCTTGAGTATATGAGGGGTAAAATCTATCTGGGGGTACATTGTATGTTGTATTGTGAAGCCTCTCCGCATAATTTTGTTGGTGACGAGTGGGGGATATTTTCCGTGCATAATGTTGTGTTGGTCTGCGCGAAGAATTATGCCTGGTCTGTAATGATATGTGCGCTTGATTATTTCTCTCTCTAATATAATGCCAGCAATCCTGCATACAATGTCCAAATTTACCACAAAAATCGCATGAATATGTGTTCGTTATCTGATAATCATTTTTGTTTTCTCTAATTTTAAGGTGATTTATTTCTTGTGTTATTTTATCAAGTAAGTTAGAATTAAACTCTTGTTGTTCTTTTTTGAACATTTGAATATCACTGTATTGAGATATGTTATTTAATTCAACTGTTGTTGTAAGGTTGGCATTTTCTAAATTTTGGGCAATTTTTACAGCATCCTTAAAGCTTTTTGGGTCATTTTTCATAATTTCTTTTCGATATTCGGGCTCAACTGCCTCCAAAAATTTACTTAGGCTGAGTTTGTCCATAATTGCGTGTGTGTGTTCATTAAGTTGTGTTTCACCCACGTAGTTTAAAGTTAATGTTGTAATTCTATGTGCTAATTCTTTAATATTTTCTCCCTTAGTTTGTTTAGCAGTTGAAAAAAGAATTTGATTTGTAGTGACATTAGGTTCGGATGTGAAAAAATCTAGGAATTTTTGCTTGAAAATGTCGAAAGATGTTTCGCTACGCAGATCCTTTGAGCTGATGTAGAATTTTCTTGCGTTTCCGCGCAGACGGGATTTAACAATTGCTAGCTTCTCTAAATCGTTCCAATTTGTTAGTTCACTTAAAGATTCCATCTGTTCGAAAAATATGGAGGTCTCATTTTCGTCGCTTCCGCTCAGTTCTCGTAACAAGGAAATAATCCCCGGAATCCTACTTGTAGGTGTTACCGTCATATCATCCCTTTCTGTCATTTTTAAAAAAAAATTGTTAAGTTTTTCCTTAATTTTCTAATCCAAAATTTCTATCCCTACGAACAATGCGCGTTTACATAAATACAACACTTTTCATGCAACATAAAATACAATTATTGATACTCAAAAATCTTAAACATAAAATCATACTCCTACGCAATTCTTATCTCCCAAAAATTTAGCTCCCAAAAGAATATTACCATCCATTATTAATTTTCTCCAATTTTTCTCCCCTAACTCAATATATTTAAATCCTATAATCCTTTTTCTTAAATATACACAATATTTCTTAAATACACACATCATATACATATGGCATAACACTTGTGACAACATCTATTTTCTTAAATGTCCTCATTTCCTTACGTTAAGTTTACTTTTAAAGTTTAAGTTTTTTTATTTTAAATTTATTTCAAGATAATTTTATTTTAATTCAAGTTAATTTTATTTTAAATTTTATTTTAAGTTAATTTTATTTTATTTTAAGTTCATTTTATTTTAAATTTTCCTATCGCGCACATTAATTTTAATTTATTCACAAAAAAATTTTTCAGTTATTTTAACAATTATTTTTATTTCGCATCCTGGTCATCGGAACCATTTTTGTTATGTGGGTTTTAACCACACGTCCTGTTAGAACGCATAAATTAGTATAGTTTCTCATCTCCGACATTGGCCGTGTCGAACAAAAATACATAGAATTAAATTAGTGGTAAATGAGGACAACAGACATGATATAAAACAATAACAATGTATTTATTGATAAAAATGAAATTAAAAAATAATAATAATAAAAACATATTTGATTGGTTCAATTAACATTCTTAACAAATTACAATGACTCTCCATTGACATTTTCTAAAATCATGAATATTTAAAGAATGTATGTAATTAAAATCTCCACTTATGTTTGCAATTAAATTCGTCCCTACTATTTACTCAAGTGTGGATTTAACAAGATGTCGAGAGAGTGAGACATTAATTAAAACTGTGTCAAACAGACTAAGTATGTGATACATGCATTTCATACCTTCGAACATCGTTGGATGCGCCACTGGATACGGGGAACTTCGGCGGAGGAATCGCCGGACGTAATTTTTGAGAGACTCTTCTCTCTCGAGCACACAAACCAATTCTCCGTTCTCTCTGAAGTCTCAAACTCAATTCCCCGTTCTTTTCGAAAAATCTACCACTCTCTCGATCATCGGAAAAATGTCTCCTCCTACACAATTAAGCCCCAGGTTTGTTACTGGTCCCCCCAATCAACGCCCCTGGTATCTTCATTGGATATTTCCAAAAATGTCCAGCTATTGGGTGCTGTGCTGACAGGAGGATGGCGATCACCCCAGAATTAATATCTGGCAGGTGGACCGCGGGTTCTCACGACCTTGCGTGCACGTGCAGCCGAACCGGACAAGGGTCAGCTCTCCCCAAGAGCGCCCTGCTGTGCGCCCCTTTGTAACTGGGTGATCGTTGTCCATATTTCCCAGAAACATGGCTTGCTCATCCTTTTGCAGGTGTTCTCTTAGGGAAGTGTATATGAATTAGAGGAGCAGTACAGGGACCATCTTTATAGGTTACACTCCTCCATAATTTGCAATGTCCCAAATTTGCCTTGGGACAGATCCATTATAAGGCGCAAAAAATTTCATCTAGATTCTTAGAGACTTTGCCGAACCTCATGGGTCTCAAATTTAATTAATTAACAAATGTGATATATTGTGAAAAATACTTGACGTTACTTTCTAGTTTTCTTATAGTTCGATTATATTGTGCATGTCTTATAACGTACAAAAATACACTCTGTTGTAAAAAAATACATATACACCCATAAAAAATTGAGCTACAGCCGCGAAACTAGGTGTGCAAATATCGTTTTAAGAGTTCCGCAAATGATCAAACTGTCAGCACCAATGGTGTTGCAAGGCTCTTGCAACGCGCTTGAGAACAACATTTCAAACGACCGGTGTTCTCACTCACGGGCAATTGGAACTAGAATTTCGTGAGCAATTGAAGAGGTTGTGATCGTGCATTTGAACAGAATCGTGGATTTCGTGGATTGAAATTCAAACAAATTAATAAACTAATAGAATATTAATTATGTTTTAATAGGGTCTGCCTATCTGTTCGTCTGTCCCACTTGGAGACAAATTTGGCGACATTTAGAAAATGTAGCAATATTGGCAAAACATCGTCGAATTGACAAAAATGTTGCCAAAGTCTTGAAAATTCAATAACTCAGAAAACTATTTATTTAGTACACCCTGTCGCTTTGAAGATATTATTAATTTAATATTTTTTACACAAAATAGTGAATTTCACTGTTCGTGGGGAAGCTACGTTCTGTTAGAGGGTGTAGGGGAGCATAAATTAACTGTGTAATGTTAGTGGATGGTATAGTATGTATTTTTAATACTTTACAACATAGTTGAAGAGTGTTTATGACTTTGTTCATTCTGTCTGTCTGTCCGTTCGCACGATAACTGCCGTTAAAATGACTTTATCAAAATGAAATTTTAGTATGTTGGTGGGACTGTCTGTGGGACATATGGGAATGTAAATGAATAATATCACCCAATTAGTTTTGGATTGAACCCGGGTTAAAAAAATGAAATACAATGAATCCTATGGGACCTATTTTTTTAAAACATTTTTTAAGCGAGTTTAAAACTTACAAATTGCTACGAAAATTTTAGGAAATATTCAAATTATCCCATACAATATATAAAAAAAAGTCCAGCAACGGTAGTTTTTTAAATAAAAATTAAAATAACAATTGCATCCATATTATATGAAGAGATCACGTGACCCACTTCAAAAAAAATGTGGCATCCATCTTGTGTCAAAATCGTGATTTTTAAAGTTCTTTTTAATTTATATTTAGTGTTTCATCCGTCCTAAAACCGCTTTATTATTGATTCTTTTCTGTGCATCTATATACTGCGCCAACGCAATTACAAAATTTTTTAGTTTAAATGATCATCAAACTTTGATTATTTCTACAGCGAAGCCTAATTTTCACATATGGAGAATGGAAACACATATCAAGCTGTAAGATGAGTTGTATAAGAATTGCTGAGTTTTTTTCACGCAAAATTATTTAGCTCTGGAGTCTGCAATATAGCTGATATGAATGAAACATTCATTGATTTTACATAGAGAAGCAGACGATTCTATAATATTGTCTTTTTCGATGAAGTTTTAAGCATGGAGTTAGAGAGTACTTTTACCTCCATGGTTTTAAGTTAAGTAAAATAAATTATTGTAGTATTGTGATAATTTTAAAAATATCGCCGCTGACTGAAAAGAATAGAAAAAAGTTTATGAATGAAATATTCACTGCTTTTATATAGAGAGCCAAGCGATTTATATTTCGATGACGTCATTTGAATAAAGATAATTTGTTTTCGACGAAGTTTTCAAATATAATAAATTATTATAGTATTATGATAATTTTAAAAATATTACCGAGAAATGCGTCGCATTTTAGAGATATTTGAACAATGCAATTTATATTTTAATGCCGTCATTTGAATGAAGTTCATTTTTTACGATGAAGTTTTAAATTTTCAAATACTATAAATTAATGTAGTATTGTGACAATTTAAAAAATATTACCGAGGAATGTATCGCATTTTAGAGATGTTTAAATTAAATTGCATTGTATTTGGAAAGTGTTTCATAATCAATGCTTTATGCAAGGTTTATCTTTCTTGTGTATTTTTTGTTAAGAAGTCGTATAAGAAATAGCAATATTGAACAGGAGGGATGTATGTCTAGCAGGTGTGTGTGGATATTAGAGGCGTAAATGTGTATTAGGAGCAGAAATATTTTACAACTTTACCCCATCGTATGGCTTAGTTTATCCTTCCAGTTAAAAATAAAATTTTAAGGTTTTTAATTATTTGCATGAAGTATCTGAAAATCAGACCAAAAAATGTGATGTGGGCAGCACATGACTTTCTCTGCAGACTTATATTCACGTTCTCTTTATTTTAATTAAATTTAATTCACTTTAAATTCAATTTTCGTTCTCATTTGATAACTGGACTTATTTTCAAAGGTGGAGTAGAGAAAATACTAAAAAAAAATAAAATATCTCGAGAACGGCTAGTCCTAATGTAATGGGGTTGGTCTTATTCTTTTCTTCGTTAAAAAGTACATATTAAACAAGTATTTAATGGATATAGTTGAGCATACGTAGTTTTTTAGTTTAGATTTTGGCGATTTTTGCTGGCCATTTTACAAAAAAAAGGCAGGTTATTTTTTTTCGAATCGTGCCAAAATCTAATCAGCACCAGGGTGTCCCATAAGTGATTCATCTACCGAATTTTGTGGCATTCGGTCCATTAGTTTTTCAGCTAGAGTGGATACAAGCTTTTGCGGACCATTTCGCAAAAAAGGCGGGTTCTTTTATCTCAATCCGTACCCAAAACTAATCAGCACCAGATTCGCCCACAAGTGACTTACCTATCAAATTTTATGAAATTCGGTCAATTAGTTTTTTAGTTAGAGTGGATACAAAATATGCACAGACAGACAGACACACAGACACACACACAGACGTCACGCTAAAAATGGTTTTTTCGTATTCTTGAGGTCTCGAAACGTGTAGATCCGTCGAAAACTCGAGTTGCGATTTTCGACATGATTCCAATACTTTCCCTATACATTACCATGTATTGCAGGGAAAGTAAAAATGTTTCACTAATAGGATGCTATTTACTACAAGTTTTAATTATGTAGATAGCTCTCATTGTTGTAAATTTATTCATACATAAAGTTCAGAGTCATGTGACTTGTATTGCCAAGACTCTAGCTCTGCAATTGGTCAACATGGTTTTCTCTACGTTATTATACGTTATTTATTACCATGATATACGAGCAGAATTATATATTCTAACGTGCGGCTATGGGGAAATTTCAGGAACTGACATAAGTGGTCGGATTTCTATAAGATATACCAAGCATTGCCTCCAATTTACATAAATCAATAGTGGCCAGAAAATGACCTTTCCTACAGTATTTGAAAAAATGGGAAAATTAACCATTTGTGAATTGTATGGCAAAGTTCCTTAGTTGTATTGGTTAATAGCGGTCATAAACAGTCTTTATCTACGCTTTTTGAAGATAAAAAATAGTCTAGGATTCTACGAATGGAATGTACAGCAATTTAATAGAATAGTATAAAGCCATGTCTACTAGAGGAAGGATTTCCTTTAGAATCTTTTAACGTCACGGACCCATTTTATAAGTAGAGGGAAGAGGTAATACGAGGATGGGGTCGTTGAGACGGTTGTGTACAGATTGTATGCAAATTTCATTGTCATTTGTATGAATACTTTTTTTGTAATTTATTTAGACTTGTAATTAATTTATTCCTGCTTTAATTCCCGGGCAATGCTGGGTACATTCTCTAGTATTTGATAAATAAAGTCGTTCAAAAGAAAAAATATTTTTGTATGTTGTCTCTAAAAGAGATGTTTTTCGAAATATACTTTATTTAGTTTTAAAGAGTTTCTACTAGAATCGATGTAGGAATATCAAGACTCAGGAATCGGACCAATAATCTCCGGCTGTCGAGACGATATTCGATTCATTGCGAGCTACTTTGGTGATTGTCCTTCCTTCTACATCTGAATTGGATTCTACGCACTCCTCCTTCGCTTGTCCGATGAAGATGCAACTTTTTATAAGTATGGCCTTCTTAATTATCTTCATTTTCTCACAATATAGTAACTTGTTCGCCGTAACTTTCAGAATCGAAACAGATCCCATAAAGCGTAAGCTCCTGTTAAAATATCAATTTCGGTTTTGTACAAACCTCTTCTTAAATTAGAAGGTAAAAGTTTTATAACCCGGAAAATTTTTACTAACTCTACACACATAACAATTTTTTTTTAGTCTGAATAAACTTACTTAAAGCATAACTTATGAGCACGTATAAAAGAATCGGCTCAGACTTTTTAATCGGAACAAATCCCTTTCCTAGACAGATAAGCAAGTTTTATCTTTCGTCTGGGACCACACATAAAAATAAAGTTTCTGTTTTTATCCTTATTTTCTTTAACTCTTGGAAATCATTAAAAGATAATTACACGATATGCTTTGAAAATGACAATCTTATTAAAAATCTGAGAATGTCTGTTTACGATTAATTATTTGTGTCTAAAGTAAAAATCGTCTGAAGTGGCAGACAATTTCAAACAAAACAAAACTAAAAAAAAAAATCTGGAAGAACAACTTTCGGTTTCATTTCAGGAAAACAAAATTTTGTATTTTAGAATAAAGGGTTCTTAAGAAAGTTCTTAAGTACCCCAATAACTTTGTAAGGAAAGGCCCACGAGTATGCACGTTAGGTCTATCTATAGTAAAGTGACCATGTCCTATCGAATAAAAGTAATTGCAGCGTCCCCCTGGCGAAGAATTTAAAAAGTTAGAATGGCGAATTCAAAAAAAGTTATGATACTGAATTCGACAACAAAGCGAAATAGGGGGAAAAAGTCAATTACACAGTTGTAGAGCACTGTCAAGTTCAGGGTTTTTCAAGGTGTGTTCCACGTAACCATTGGGGTTTCTTGACAGTATTCCAAGGGATACTGTACCTGATAGTTTCGGGTAAATTTTCTTAAAAATAAAAAAAGGAATGAGTAAAATCCGAATGCATAATTTAGACCACAAGGGACTTTTTCTCATTTTTGGATTCCGCCATCAAGTTAAATTTTAAAAGGGTTTCTCAACCAGAAAACACTGGTTTAGTTTCTAGAAATCGACAATAAAACTGTTATAGAAGGCATTTATTTGACACAATATAGTTCTTGGCGAATAACTATCCTGTTTAGAAATAATAAAATAAACAACTCATATATGCACAGGAATCTAATGTGCAGCCTGTTCAAAGTGCCCTCCGTCAGCAACAATACACATTTGAATTCCGCAAAGAATATTATCGCGTACTTTGACAAGCATTGCAGGTGTTACCGTGTTACAGTCCCTGCTGATACGACTTTTTGACAGGTATTTATTGCCTTCCATATATACGTTCCTGGTATCGATTTCTACTCAGACAATACTCTACAACTTTATAATTAGTTATTTTCGTCCATCTCGCTTCATTGCTCAGTACGTTATCATAACTTTTAAATTCTTCGCTGAAAAAACTCAGCGAATAATAACACTGCAACCACTTTTATTCGATCGGGCATGATCACTTTACTATGGATAAACTAACGCGTAAATTCAGTGGACTTTTCCTTACAAATTTATTGGAGTGCTTAAAGATTTTCCTAGGAACCTTGTATAAAGAAAGAACTTTCTATCAAAAGTCTATCTAAATTTTATATACCCAAAAAGTAATTAAGCATTTAAATACAAAAAGTTCAGAAGTTAACGAAGACAAAACAGCTTCGTAAATATTAACTCTATTTCTTCCTTTTGCTTTCTTTCATATAAGAACGTTTACCATTTGTTGATAAACAGTTTCGTTGTAGAACAATTGCACAAATTACAGCTTTCTTATGACTCGACGGCAGGATTTTTTTAAAGTGCTTTAGGGAGCAATTTGTGCAGTATGAAAGTGGAATTTGGACAGTGCGAAACATGTTTTTATTTTATTAAATATTTTTCAGCGTTGCTGTTGGAGTTTAACTGGTATATTTTTACTACGCAGTATTAAAAATATATTGTTTTCACGAAAATTTTTTCGATTTCGAGATTTTGATGCCAATTTAGGTTTCAGAATCCCTTAAACAGGTTTTGACTATTTTTGGAGTGATGTCCTTCTGTTTATCTGTCGTCTGTCTGTTGTCTGTCGTTTGTCTGTCTGTTGTCCGTCATTTCTCTGGCTGTTGTCTGTCATTTGTCTGTCGTTTGTCTTTGGCCGATTTCTTGTGTATACCATAGCTGCCACAAATATCTATGGATTTTCATAAAACTTTATATCCGGCTTTGTTATCAAAAATCTAAAACTAGATAAAAAGTTTTGACATTCGAACAAAAATTTCGAAATTTTACATTTTATTAACGTGGCAACATAGGATAAAATTTGACATAATCATGTATAAAAGGGTTTTTTATGGCTTATGGTTATTTATGTTTATAATTTACTGTTATTTATAGTTATAATTTATGGTAATTTATGGGGCGAGTTACCCCCAAAAGGTACATTATCAAACTTGGTATCAATCGAATAATATTTTTAAGCCTCTTTAAAGGAAAGGTAGGTAATATGCTAGAATTGTGATCATTTGAAACAACAATACAGATTTTTCAAATATTTTTTCTTGTAAACAAAAAAAGTGATTCATCTAAAGAGAAACATTGGCATGAATACATATAGTTAGCATTTTTCTCATTCTAATTTCGTATGCTTTCTGTAACGCAGTTCACCTTCTATAAAAAAAACAGAGTGATATTTTTACCACCATTTAAAATAATTTTAACAATATTTATGTATCACATTTTGTTACAGTTATGTATTTCATTAAAAATTAATATTTATTCACTTTTTAAATAAATTTTAGTGATTTAGTTAATTTTGAATATATTATCTAAGCATTATCCTTGTTCGAGGGTCTCTTTGTTGGACAATTTTGCACTAGAGCCTAAATTTCGTGGCAAAATGATCTAAGAAAGGGTGGTAATCCTCTCCACCCCCCGAGATACAAAATTTAAGCTATTTTATAAAATTACTAAAAAAAGAACCTGCTCCATAGTTTATACAAGTTGCCAGATTAACAGCATTTCCCAAACTTTGACGACCGTACCAATTTTACTTATAGGAATCTTCCATACACACTTAACAGCATCGTTCGAGTGTAAGTATGATGTCATGCCCAGCAAAATATTCGAATTTCCGCCTTCTTGATTTTGAGACCAGCTTTACTCGCCAAGCTAGCTATCCTAAATGTCATTTTCTTTCGATTTTCTCTTAGAAATTCTTACACTGTTATTATGTTTGGGCGCGGTAGTCCAGTGGTTAGCGCGCGGGAGTTGCACTCGGTAGGCCCGGATTCGACTCCCGCCACTGTCAAAACTGCCGCTGTGTTCACGCGGAGTACGATCACGTTAAACATGTGGGTCCGTAAGTACTTCAGAGAGGTTGGTGGTAGGGGAAGGACGGTACGGTCCCTGTGGATGCCTCCCCCACTGGGTTGCGGTCTAAATTGGGTGGCACTTCCCGGCCGTCCAAACAGTTACCTTACACCTTTCTGGTAGGTCGGACGGTCTGGATCTCAACAACAACAACAACTGTTATTATGTTTGGAATAAATTAGCAATTTGTTTGGAGTAAATTAGCAATTTGTTTGGAATAAATTAGCAATTTGTTTGGAGTAAATTAGCAAATTGCTTACTGCTAAACCTTAAAAAAATAATAATAATTCAATTTTAATATATATATATATATATATAATAAATAAGATAAAATTAAAAATAAAATTAAAATAGTTATACTAATTTAAAACATGATCAGTGTCATACCCTAGTTCAAAAACAATACGGAGGAAAAATATATATATATATATATATATATATATATATATATATATATATATATATATATATATATATATATATATATATATATATATATATATATATATATATATATATGGAAATATAAACTTTGCTAAATATTTTAAAACAATTTGTATGAAAAAAATAATTATAGACTAAAATTTCTCAAGTCAAATATGAGAAAATTGATTAAGACATAACTTTAAAGTCGTTTTTCTCATAATTTGATTTTTTGACATTGTGCGCAAGATAACTATCAAATTTCTCAATATTTTTCATTTAATGTTCAGAATATATAATGCCTATAACGCAATGTCTCTCTAAAATGAACCAAATTACTTTCCCTACAATACGTGACGTCTCTTTGGGTGTGTTTTCAATGCAAATGGTTTCAAAATGTTTAGAAATGTTTATATTTTCATATATAAATTTTTGAAAAAATTGAATTTTTTTAAAGATGTAACAGTATTATGACCTCTTAACATTATTTTTATTTTAATGTTTTTCTTTTTTGTTTTTGTTTTCAATTTTCTGATGTGTGCCTGTGCAATTTATGTGCTCACTCCAGCTGAAATCTAAGGATCCAAATTTCACAAAATTCAGTAGATAAGTCACTTGTGGATGGGTACTGATTAAATTTTGATACTATTCGGAATAGAAAAAAAAATGCCTGCCATTTTCTGCAAAATGGTCCATAAAAATTGTATCGATCCACTCTAGCTAAAAAACGAATTGACCAAATTTTACAAAACTCCAGAGATAAGTCACGTGTGGGTGATCCTGATGCTGATTATATTTTGGTATAATTAAAAAAAAAAAATGTCCCCCCCCCTCCTTTTTTTTTATAAAATAGCCCTCAAAAATTGTCAAAATCTAAAATAAAACTACGTATGCTTAAATGCATCAAGTAAATGCCTGTTTTATACGTAATTTTTGACTGCGACAAGATTAAGACCAACGCCATAACTCCAGGGCTAACCGTTCTCGAGATATTTTAATTTTTCCAATATTTAACACTTCGCCTTTGAAAATACTTCCATTTACCAAATGAAAAGGTAAATTGAATTAAAACTACGAATTCAGTGTAATTTGAAATAATTATTCATGTTATTTTGTGCAACTGAACTTAATTTAAGGAATTATAAAAAAAAAAAGAAAAAAAACCGAATTTGTGTCTGTAGGGAAATTCATATGCTGCTCACATCAGATTTCCCCCCCCCCCCCCCCCACTAAATTTTCTTGATGAAAAAATATTGTTTTAAGAGATTACATTGTTTTGTTGAAATTTCGAAAATTCTGTGGAATCTAAGTGCAACATTGCATTAAGTAGAAATGCACTTTAAATACTAATTCATTTAGGTTCAAAATAAGCCACTGTTTCTATGCAATATAATTAGATGCCAAAAATATTGTTTTGGATACAAAGTTTTCGAGTAATGTTGCTTGCAAACTATCGTGCCAATATTTTGCTCTATTATTTTGCTCATTGCTTTCAAATATCTTTAAAAAATATTTTTTATATTAAAAAAATTGTACATTAAAAGATAATAGATATTATTAAAAAATAAATGTGTTTTTGTATACTTTATGAAATATAAAATGTTAAATATGATGATTTTTTTCCCTTTTTAATATTTTAAGAATCTTATGGCTCCTTAAATATTCATAGTATTCAAATATCTTTAAAAAATATCTCTTTATATTTAAAAAAAATGTACATTGAAAGGTAATATATATTTATCTCTGCCATTTATATATATTTATCTCTGTCATTTATATATATTTATCTCTATCACTTTATAAGTATTTGAAAAATTATTGAAATTATTTATAGGCCGTTAATATGCGCTGGTTTCGATATATATTGCACGACTGTGATCTAAAATGAAAAATATGATAAACAGTAAATATGATCATTAGTATCAAATGAGTGGATAAGATCCTGATATTTTTTAAAAGATTTAAGATATTTCTATAGAATTGGGTATGCTTATTTTAATTGGTAATAACAACAAACTTATCGAATATCAGCAAAATCGAATATAATATATTAATGAAGTTTTGTTGTCCCTCGAAATTTCTATATTTGTAAGGAAAAGTCATGTATTAGACCAGAATCACCCATATAAATTGTGAGCCAGCCCCCTACAAACATTTATTCCGCCCCTTCCTTCATATTTGATTCCCCCCCCCCCTTTGAATATTTCATATCCAAAGTATGACGAGCGGACCTTTTATGATAATAAATATGATAACAATATGGTAAAAATATGATAAACAATAAATATGATCATTAGTATCAAATGAGTGGATAAGAGCCTGATATCTTTTAAAAGATTTAAGATATTTCTATAGAATTGGGTATGCTTATTTTAATTGGTAATAATAACAAGCTTATTGAATATCAGCAAAATCGAATATAATATATTAATGAAGTTCTGTTGTCCCTCGAAATTTCTATATTTGTAGGGAAAAGTCATGTATTAGACCAGAATCATGCATACAAATCGTGAGCCAGCCCCCTACAAACATTTATCCCGCCTCTTCCTTCATATTTGATTCCCCCCCCCCTTTGAATATTTCATATCAAAAGTATGTCTAGCGGACCTTTTCTTGCTGCCAGCTCCCTATCACCCTTCCTATGGGAAGCCCTGGTTTGACATATCAGATATTTTCTCCTTGAAACAAATTTATCTAATAGAGCTCGAGGAAACATCTCAGAGATTTATTACAAATTCAGATATAAAGAAAAATGTCTTGGAAAGACTGTGCAAGGGCTATTTGGGGAAGTGATAATACGAAGATAAATGACGTTAGACGTCGAAAGAAAAATTAACCAAATAGTAATAAACTGTGGGAAATGGGTAACAATATCCTGATAAGACTGGCGCCATTTCCAATTTTGCGACTAAAAGACACCACTATAAATTTAGTAACTTTCCTTTGGTATCGTGAAATGAGATTTTGTCCAACTGTATTCTGATTCCGAAAATAGACTGGTTAGATAAAATTAATTCTTATTAGTTCATTTAAATGGAACGGAATACTGATTGCATTCATTCGATTTGATTTTTAGTCAGAAAGCGTTTTAAAACATAATATTTAAATCATTTTATACATTCTGCCATGCGCATAATACTGCGTCGTTTAAAAGCAAGATTCATAATTATTTAGTGTTTTTCTTATGTTTCATCATTGTATAATCATTGTATAATTTAATTTTATAGCTTTCCATTGTATAGTGTGAAACCTAAAAGGGATTTACAGAAATATACATGCTCAGAGAGATCCGTTGAAGGGTTTTTAGTATTTAATAACAACATAATTATCATAATACCAGTATTCCAGTCTGCCAAAGACGTGGAAACTAACACTCTTAAAAATAAAATTGCAACTTTTTATATATTATATTTTATTTAACAATGTATGGCGTTTAAGGTCGAAAATGGTCGTCTTAATCAAAATTGGTTCAATTTAATTTTGTCCCATGGTTAATACTATGTGTGCAAAGTAGTAAAAAGCCTTGTTTCCCCAACCGGGAATCCAACCACGGATCTTTGTGTCGGCCAGCTGACGCTCTGCAGTTGAGCTACTGGGACGGAATTGCAAGCTCTTATCGTCAAAGTGAACTTTGCATTCTCCACCCTCTAATGTCAGATTGGCTTTCAATTGACAATCTAACTGGCCACCCCCTGCTATTTTTGTCTCAGGTTGGCCTCCTGGTGCTATTTTTTTTATTAGCTTAGTGATCTTTGTCCTCCCGATTTGAAATCGACAATCAATATCCCGCAATCCGCTGAGTCCGTGCTAGTCGCATAAGGTCACTTTTAGATCTCCGGCATCCCAATTTTTTTTTCCTTTTCATATATTTTCTTTTTATATATTTTCTAAATTTTACTTTTAAAATTTTATTATTTTCTTTAATTTTAATCTATTTTTATTATGTTAATATACCTCACTCTAAATTTTATTTTTCAATGATCCTTTTATCTATATTCGCAATAACCCTTTTGCCATTTTTGAAAAATGGACGTACTTGTCAAGTTCAAATATAATGCAAAAATGTCCGCTTAATCACTATATTTTTCATCAACTGTGATCGTTTTAGATCTAAATAAATGTTCGTTTGGCGGGATGGGAGACCTTGGGTGCCTCCTGAGTGCAGGAGGTATCCTTTCACGGCCGTGCAGCTAGCTACTCTAAACCCACTATGTGAGTCCCACGGTCTGGGGTCTTCAGATCTTCGGCACCGTTGAATTAACCTACAGAGTTGATTTATTCGAGCGCCATTGTAATGAACCTTGCTGTCCCAATCGAGAATCGAACTCCGGATCTTCGTACTAGTCAACCGATACTCTCTACAAGGACATAATTGCAAAGTTTCAGGCTTCTATGTTACCGGGAGGCTTCTAGAGGGTATGAAAAGACTTTTCGGGGGAAAAAACCCATTTTCTACAGCCCCGGGGAGGAATCGAAAATCCGGTTGCTTTAAGTTCTGCCCTGTGGTCGATAGGGGTAATTTGATTATATAAGAGACAATTTGAAAATAGTACAAATAATGATAGAATTTTTTTTTCCATATTAGCTAACCAAGGCATTGCTAGTGAACCTATTTGAAATGGACATGAAGTACCAAGAACTGTCCAGAATACAAAGGGATGAGACTGTGAAAAGTATATTGAAATAGAAAATTATCGCTGCTTATTATGAACTCACCACTGCCGATTCTTGTGACTTTATACTTACTTATTACTTACAGGTCTATCATTCTAATTTCTTGTGTCTTGCATCATGAGTAATCTTTCATATAATTTACACCTTCCTACTTCATGTCTACGAACTGATTTTTGTATATTCCCAGTTATTTATTACCTTACATGTCTATGATTCTAATTACTCATGTCTTGTATTGTAAGTAATCATCCTTAATTTGTACAACCATAGTTCATGTGTCTACATACTGAGTATTGTGTCTTCCTAATGACTTATTACTAGGGTAGTAATTATTTCGCGGCGAGAATTTCCGCAAAATTTCGCGAATTTTGGGAGGATTTCTGAAATTTATCGAATATAAAATATATTTGCGAATTTTAGCTATTATTGCCTAATTTCTATTATAATTTTTAAATTATTGTTTCGCGGCGTGAGTTAGGACGGTTTCTGAAATTTCTCGAATATAAAATGTATTTGCGAATTTCAGAAACTATTGGCTAATTTCTATTTAAATTTTTAAATTATTGTTTCGCGACGAGAATTTCCGCGTATTTTGGGACGGTTTCTGAAATTTCTCGAATAAAAAATATATTCGCCAATTTCAGCTATTATTGTCTAATTTCTATTATAATTCTTAGATTATAATAAAAGTGAGTTTCAGTGATTTTTTCGGCGAATTTTTGTAGGTTTTCTAAAATTTCACGTGAATTAAATGTAAGTCCTTAGCCCTTTTAGACTAAGATGTATTTACTTTTCGGTCATATATAAAGCGAGTGTAAAAGAATTTCGTGTCAGCGAAAGTTTGATAGAGTTCTGGAATACGAAAACGTTAATTTTCCCAACTGCATATTTTTGCCATCCGTTGTCTTGCAGAACCCACAAACAGTGTCAATGCCGAACGATCCTTTTCTAAATTTAAAAACGTGTTGCAGGACAAAAATTGTTTGTTATTTCTCTATTTTACTCAATTATCACAGTCGACTAATTTAATAAAAATACATTTACATATATTTTAATTTCAAATATTGGCTCAACGTCAGACCAGTGGCATGGATAGGGGGTTAGAGAACATACTCCCCCCTCCCTGTAGACTGAACAATAACATTAGTTCCTGAAGGGTTCATGCTGGAAAACTAAATCCAGCAGGATAATGCCTCCCTTCATTCAATCTTTGATCCCCCGCTCTTTCAGAGATCTTGTCTATGACTATTAGTCAGATCGACAGCGATTTAGAAGTGCGGATTAAGGATGTTACAATTTAATAACAATTAAGTTATTGAATTGTGACATCCTTAATCCTTATCTTTAATCCGTACATCGTCCGGATTTAAATCTATTTATATATACTAATTGCCAAGTGTCCGTCTGTCTGTCTGTCACGCTTTTTTTAGGCACTTCCCGAATAGATAGACTTGCAATTTGGTACACGGCTCAGTCGTTCGATAAAAACCCCTGGAAAAATCGAATTTTTCGAAAACGTTCTCTAGAGGGGGCGCTCCACGCCAAAACGTTCGAAAAGTTAAATGATGGGAAAGCATGCTTTGCGATGAGATAGAAACTTCAAATTTGGGGTATAGGTAAATCGTTCGAAGGGAAGAAAGTGTGCAATTTTAGATTTCCGATACTTTCTATTTAAGGGGGTGCCGCACACTAAAACGTTCGAAAAGTGAAATGATAAGAAAGCATGCTTTGCGATGAGATAGAGACTTCAAATTTGGTGTATGGGTAAACTGTTCGAAATGAAGAAAGTGTGCAATTTCAGATTTCCAATATTTTGTACTTAAGGGAGTGCCGTACACCAAAATGTTCGATTTGCCAAATAAATGAGAAAAGGCCCCTTTAAAATTTGATAGCGGCTTGAAATTTGGTATATGGGCTAATTATTTGACGAAAACACCCAAGACGAATATAGTTTTTAAAACATGTTCGTTTAAGGGGGTGCTCTAGAGTAAGACGTTCGAAAAGTGAATTGATAAAAAACCATACTTCGGAATGAGATAGAGATATCAAATTTGGTGTAAAGGTAGATAGTTTGGAAGGAAAAAAGTGTATAATTTCAGTTTACCAAAATTTTCTACTTTAGGGGGTGCCGCACACTAAAATGTTCGATTTTCGGAATAAAGGAGAAACGCCCCTTTTGAAACGTGATAGAGGCTTAATATTTGGTATATGGGCGAATCATCTCATAGAAATCACAAAAAGAATTGTACATTTGGCATTTTTCCAGGTGACAACATATGTGAAACTTTTTCGAAGTGCCAAGTAGCTTATGTTTCGCGCAACTCTAAATGGACATTTATCAATATTGATAGTATCTGCAATAAGCAATATAGTCCATATATTAAAATATTTTAATAATTAATTCATCAATTTGAAGTTATTTCCATTAATTTAGCGTCATTTCTGCAATTTTGACTATATTTTCGTCAATCTGGAGCAACATATCGCCAAGTTGGCGGTATTTCGCCAAATTAGCACCCAATTTCGCCAGATTTATTGCCAGGCGTTACACACAGATAAAGAGAAGAATTTTTTTTATACAGTGGCTGCCGAATTAAGAATCGGTGGATATAGGCAAAATGAGCCGTCTATTGGAATTAAAACAACAGAAACAAACATAAACTCTATTTTACACATTAAAGTTTCCGCTTTAAGGAATCACGATTGCCGCTTTTAAGAATCAGTGTTATACCTAAAATTTGTTCATTTCGTAGGGGAGAGAGAAAACAAAACAAAACTTTGTTCTGTATAAGCTTATCTAATTATATTGTCTCTGGTCTCCGGACATACAACGGGGATAGTTGCTATGCGACAAAGTGGGTCTGCATGAATATCAGAGAAATTCTCGGAAGAGGGGACTGAAAAACCTATAATTAAGTTTTAGTTTTCGCTTAATAACAACCCGACTAATAGGTAAAAACATCTTTGGCTATGCGCTCAGGAAATATTCATAGAACTTAAGTTACTTATTTCTTTTGCTAGTGAAAGCATCTTGAAGTAATTTTGAGAAACCCTAGTGTTCTTCAAAAAAAAATTCACTCAAAAATATGATTATCTTCCTACGCTTAGCTTTTGCATTGAAAATGACGTTACCAACCTAATGTAACATTCAGAAAAGCAAAAATGAAATTTCAACAGACAAATGTAACCTTTCAAGAAAAAGGAAAAAAAGAGCAGCTGATGTCGAGAAAGCACTTTTACAGGGGTTTTCTAATACTATACTAAAGAACGCTCCTATTGGTAGAACTACTTATCGAAAAAAGCTGACAACTTGTCCGAAAAATTAGGCGAAAAGGATTTTTGTGCAACTGATGGTTGGTTAAGTGAACTTAGTTTGAAAAGAAATATTTTAGAATGCAAAAGTAGATTTAGAAATTTATTAATAGTACTTGACTTACATACATTTAAATCCAGTAAAATTGTGTATAACAGTTAGTGTTTAATTCAGAAGGACAACAATTAATAATTTTTCCGTATTTAAAAATCAACTTCTTATAAGAAACAATATGACACAAACGAACGCGATTCTTATAAATGTATACACTGTATACAAAATGCCAACGGCCGTACCGTGCTGAAAACACCGGTTCTCATTAGATCACCGAAGTCAAGCAGCATTGGGCGCGCTTAGTACTTGGGTGGGTGACCACCTGGGAACACCGCGTGCTGTTGGCACATTTCGGGCGTGGTAGCCCGGTGGTTTGCACGCTGGATTTGCACGCTGCCACAACTGCCGCCGTGTTCATGCGTAGTACGATCACGTTAAACATGTGGGTCCGTAAGTCCTTCCAAGAGGCTGGTGGTAGGGGAAGGAGGGTACGGTCCCAGTGGATGCCTCGCCCACTGGATTCCGGTCTAAATTGGGTGGCACTTCCCGGCCGTCCAAACAGTTACCTTACACCTTTCTGGTAGGTCGGACGGTTTGGATCTCAACAACAACAACACTGTATATAAATATAAATGACTATTGACGAATTATTGGTGGTAAAAATACAAAACTATTACACAAGTATCTTCTCTTATGAATGGAAAGAACTAGATCCTCAAGAATATTTTAACAGATTTGCCACATAATATTGCATGAAAAGTAAACATATTTCACAGTAATTATTACTTTTTTAATTTTATGTAATATTTTTGATAAATTTATTAGAAAAACGTGCAATATCTTGAGAACAATTCATGCTAGCATTCTAAAGTTTGTGCCATTTGTTTTTTAATAAAAATTATATAAGAAATTATCATTTACGTAACACTATTAAAAGTTATGATTTTTTAATGATGTTTTCAAAATTTTATTCGAAAATTTGGTTTTTTTTTCCAAATTTTTGATTTCGTTTAAAATTAAAAGGCTTCCATTTTTAACCGCTTGTAATATTTGTGCCAAATTTCGTTCGAAAAGCTCCATTCGTTCTCGAGATATCGCTTCCACAGACTCAAGGACACACACACAGACATCACCTCAAAAACGTTCAATTCGAGTTCAGAGATGCTTTAAACGTGTTATTCCGTGAAAAAATCGAATTCGAGTATTCTACCCCGTCACAATACTTTCCCTATACATTGTACTATGTATACAGGGAAAGTAAAAACTTGTCCTTCTGCGCGCATGCGTATTTGGCTGCACCGAATGAAGTTTCACCATAGTAAAGACATCAGAACGAGCCTTGTGATGGCAAAACACCGTAACTTGAGAAATATGATTATGAAATAAAAAAGTGTAAAATTGTGATGTGAATAACATCTGTGCTTGGGGTATCTGTGGCGAAATCGTAGCGTTACGAAAAATGCTGAACGCTTATACCTCCTAGCCTAAAAGATAAAATTATAAATATTTATTTTTATTTGGTAAAAAATAGGGTCCAGATTATGAATATATGAAAATGATTTGAATCTTTTAATATTTTGATTTTCTTTTTTGAGAAAACATACAAAAGTATTTGTCCTCGCGTGTGTTATTTTCATTTTTCTTACTTTCACTTGAAATATCATCGAAACGATAAAATATTGATACAAATAGTAAGCGACAAAAATATGTGTTAGGAAATTTAGTTTTCTTAATCTATATATTTTTTTCTAAAAAGCTCTTATAGTTTTTATGTAATCGTCTTGTAAAGTTGAAGACGATTCAAAATTAAGACTAGTGTCGATCATGTATCGTAAAATAAGAAAAATGTAAATATGTGGTGGCGTCAAACAAAAATTAATAACAGTGATTTTTTACTTTCTCTAGATACATAGTATAATGTATATGGAAAATATTGTGCCGGAGCCGAAAATTCGAATTTACGTTTCGGCGGAAGAACACTTTTCAAACATCCCCCTGAACTCAAATTAATAATTGTTGAGGTGATATCTGTGTGTGTGTCTGAAACTGTGGACGCGATATCTCACGAACAAAGGAAGCGTTTCAAAAATAATTTGACACGATTATTACAATCAGTGAATACTGGAACGATATTGATTTATTTTACCTCCCCCCCCCCCTTCCCTCTTCTCCCCCACAGACCTAAATTTTTGAATAAATTTTTGAAAAACTTAAAAAAACAGGACCTTCAATAATTATAAAAAAAAATAATAACTTTTCATTAGAAAACGAGTGACACTAATTTTAGAACATTAGCAAGAACCGTTCTCGAGATATTGCGCAATTTTCAAATGAATTTATAATAAAAAAAAAATCATTAATCTTTCAACACTATTAAGTAAATAATCAATTCATGTGTGTAGGTTTTCATTAGAAAATAAGCGACATAACTTTTGAAGGCCAGTATTATCTGTGCAAAATTATGCAACAAATATGTTAATAGCATTCTTGTGGATCTAATTTTATCAATTCTTTTCTGCCAATTCTTTTCGTATTTAGACTCCAAACAATTCGTCACTGGTTATTTGTTTCACTGGATATTTATTAATTGTCAATAACATTTTGGTGAAAATTTTGCCCTTGAGTATAAATAAGTTATTCTGTTTGAACTGACAAGTTACCAAAAGCGCCAAATTTCAATTTACATGGTATAATTAATGTAATACCATAAAACACTGTAATGTGAATCTTGTACTGTACACTATTATTTCACTGGGAAATAAGTAAAATCACGGTATTATGTAGTGAAAATCATGTGCTGTCCACATCAGATTTTTTTTGGATACTCTAAAATTTATAGGTAAGCGTTAACTCGCATATGTATATGATTATATTATGTGTTATTTTAATAAGGTATATTGTGTGTTATTTTAATAAGGTATATTGTGTGTTATTTCAATAATATTATTATATCATTTTCAATAATAATATTATTTTTTCAATGCGGAAAATTCTCAGTTAATTTTCTTTTTATCGATCGAGTAAAAAAATCTGTGTTCAACACATAATTATATAAATAAATCTCGTTGAAAATACATAAAGTTTTTGCTGTTACTTAATAAAGTATGCATCTTACTTTCTTATTAGATTGATTATTTAAAATATCGCGGGAAAATAAAATTTTTATTATCCCGAGAACGGTTCACGATAACAGTGCTCTCCATTTATTTCTGAGTAAATGTAGTTACAAGGCATTCACGAATGTGATAATAGTGACCATATTCATTTTTCAGAATATAAGATAATTCAGAATAAGATTTTATTTTTTATTTTAGATCAAAAACGTGCAATATATCAAAAACGGCAAATGTTGTCGTCTTGTAAATGATCTCATATTGCTTCTAAATAAAAAATTTACATACAAAATGTAAATCTTTACAACACATTTTAACATAATTATTTTTACTTTCCCTACTATACATAGTACAATGTATAGTGAATTTATTGTGACGGGGTCAAAAATCAGATTTTGAGTTCACAACGGAAGAGTACGTTTCAAGCATACCTGAACTCCTATCGAACGTTTTCGAGGTGATGTATGTATGTGTAAGTATGGGTAAGTGTGTAAGTGCGAGTGTGTGTGCGCGTGTGTGTATATCCGTGAGTCTGTGGAAGCGATATCTCACGAACGAATGGATTACAATCGGTGAATACTGGAAGCCTATTGATATTATCGGATGTCTGGAAGATACCCAAATTTTCGAATGAAATTTTGAAAAAATCATTAAAAAATCAGAACCATCAATAATGTAAAGCAAATAATCATTTCCTATGTAATTTTTTATATGAAAACGATTGACATACACTTTAAACCTCTAGCATGAACCGTCCTCTAGATATTGCATGTTTTTCTATTTATCAAAAATATTACATAAAATTAAAAAAATTATTAACTATCGTGAAATATGCCCGCTTACAATATTATGCGGCAAATTTATTAACATTATTGTCGTAGATCTAGTTCGTTCCCTTCAAGAGAGAAGATACTTCTGTAATAGTTTTGTATTTTTACAACCAACAATTCGACAGTAGTCATTTATATATATATATATACATACATATGTTTTTTTCCCCAATGGCCAGGCATTTGATATTTCATCATTCGCCTATACGCAGGCCAGAACCGTGAACCTGTTAGCCGTCACATGACGTTGCCCCAGCACACCAGTGGGGGTCGGAACACATCGTGCCCAACGACACAACATCCATGCCTGAAGGTGGGACTTGAACCCACAACCCGGCAGCCGAACGATCGCTAGGAAACGCTTGCCTTGACCGTTCGGCCACCGCGTCGGCGTCATTTATATATAAGAAAATTTATTCTCTCTGTCTATGTGTAACGCTTGGCAACAAATTTGACTAACTTGGCGACTAATGTAGCGAAATATCGCCAACTTGGCGATATGTCACCCCAGATTGATGAAAATATAGGCAAAACTGCAAAATTGACATTAAATTAACAAACTGACTCCAAATTAATGAATTAATTATTTTAATGTATGAACTATATTGGTTATTGCAGATGCTATCAGTATTGGTAATTGTCAATTTCGAGTTGCGCGAAATGTAGATTAATTGGCACTTCGAAATAATTTTACATGTTGTCATCCGGAAAAACGCCAAGTGTACAATTCAATGTTAAAAACATTGGGCCATGGATATTATGCACCATTTTTTCACTGTAGAAAAATAAATTCATTACATTATACATGGAAAATCATGTATTGCCCACATCAGATTTTTTATATTTATTTTTCGATTTTCGAAAAATAAATGTTCAAAAATTGAGTCTCCCCAAAATTAATAAGCCTCTTATGTTAATTATGTTTATAATAATCATACCAAATATAATTCGATTAGCTCGATTTATTCTGGAGCTCTATGCATGGAAAAGTATAAATTTTCCAGTATCTCAAGAATAGCATGTGATAACTCTTAAGCAATTATATTCATTTATTTCTTTTTAAAAAGCCTTTAAATACACTTATTTGATAGTAGTGGGTATGCTTAATTTTTTATGTTTTTTTTTTCCACTTTAGTTCAAACCCGTGAAATATTTCCAGAACTGTGTATATTAGCGTCCTATAAATAATAACATTCGTTTTCGATGAAAAGTCTCGCACGAAATACCTATTTTAGTAGCATTTTAAAACATAATTATGCTTCTATAGTGTTTTTCAATTTTTTAAAAAAATGTTCGAAAAATTGAGCACCGCTCAAAATCAATAGACCTCTGACATTCATTGATTAAAATAATCCTACCAAAATTCATTTGATTTGCTTAGTTTACTCGAGAGATATCATTCACAGGCTCGCAGATGGGCAAACGCACAGACATCATTGAAACAAATGGTTGTTTTATGTTTATAGATGCACAAAGCATATAAATCCGTCAAAATCTGTGAGTCGGATTTTTCACCCTATCACAAAACTTTTCTTTTCATACACTATGTATTGTGGGGAAAGTAAAAATACATTACATCCACTTTTCGCCATTTTGGATTTAACGATTGTCATAAGATACTTGCGAAAGTATTTGATATCTTATAACGCTGAAAAAAAAAAAAACCAGTAAGAGCACTATTTTTTGCAAGAACATCTGAAAATTTTGTAGTATGCCTATAAAGACTTACGAGGACGATATTTCTTAACGCTGAGAGTTTTGAAGATATTATTTTTTTAGCTTGGACGGCAGTGCAAGACTTAATATCCTTCTCTCGTATTTTAATAATGCGAATTTATACCCTTCGTATTATCAATGTTACGAAAATGCCACTTCAAATCAGGGGGTTGCAATCCCTGCTACAACGATGAATGAAATTTATTAAGTTGGCGCAAATGTAAAATTAATTAATCACTGAAAGTAAATTTATTCCCGTGAGAGCAACACAAAAGACTTTAAATTCATTAATTCTACGCACATGTTAATTTATTTAATTATATGTGTTACTCGTATAATTAAGGAAGCCAACCACTGTATTTTAGGGTGTGTTTTTTTCATTATATTGAAAGATTTTATTTTAATTAAGTACAAAAAATTGCAATGAACATTTTTAATTTTTACTTTTTAAATTAAAATATTAATTTAAGATTAATATAACTCACTATTTTGAAGTACTTGCAGTCATATGTATGACTTGCAATCATGTAGTACTTGCAGTATTTTGTAGTACTTTTGTGTGTGTGTGTGTGTGTGTAGACTTGCTCAATATATTATTTTAAAGCTAATTAAGGTTTTACAACTTTATTTTGGATTCAATTTCAATTCGAATACTTTTTTTATTTAATTAATAGCGTCTTTATTGCATGTGTGATATTTCAATATTTTGTAAAAAAAAATTTAACAATTTAATAAACAATAAGCAGTTCTGTTCTTGTTACTTTCCTTATATACAAAGTATAATGCATGAAGAAATTATTGTGACGGGGTCGAAAATTCGAATTCGAGTTTTCGACGGGAGCACGTTTCAAGCATCCCTGAACACGAATCAAACGGTAAGTGTGTGTGTGTGTGTGTGTATGGAGAGACGATATCTCACGAACAAATAGAGCGAATCGAACGAAATTTGGTAAGTGCAATCGAATGTTCAAAACCCCCCTAAATTTTCGAGTGAAATTTTGAAAAAATCATCAAAAAATCAAAACTTAATTAATTTACGTAAATAGTCATATTCTTATGTAATTTTTCATTAGAAAATGATTGCCATAAACTTTAGAACGCTAGCATGAACTGTTCTCGAGATATTGCACATTTTTCAAATAAATGTATCAAAAAATCACATAAAATGAAAAAAATATTAACTATTGTGAAATAAGCTCACTTTTCATATGTAATATCATGCGATGAATTTGGTGACATCATTCTCGTAGATCTAGCTCGTTCCATTCATGAGAAAATATACTTTGGGTAATGCTTTTGTATTTGGACGCCATTAGTCATTTATCTGCCATAAAAATAACTTATTTCTCCGTCCATAACGCTTGGCGAGATTTTGCCGACGAATTTGGCGGAATGTCGACAACTTGGCGACTTTTTAAATGTTGCTAAATTAACGAAATTATCGCCAAATTGATTCTAAAATGCAGCTAAATCAATGAAAATGACGACTAATTAATGAAAGTTCAATATCTTGTAAAGGATATAAGAGTAGACTATAAAAATAACCCATTTCTCCGTCCGTCCGCCCATCCGTATGGCTTGGAGAGAAATTTAGCAGGACTTCGCCAACTTCGCGACTATTTTAAATGTTGCCAAAGTGAAAAAAATGTTGCCAAATTCATAAAATGACACCATATGGGAAGTAATGTTTCGCAAATTCTGATTTCCGTCATATGACGGGCGTACTTTCTAGTTTATATGAAATGCTCTTCTCTCCGTTTGTCTGTAACACTTGGTGAAGTATTTGGCGAACTTGCATTGTCAACTTGGCGATATTTCGCGTCAGATTGACAAAAAAGATGCTAAATTAATTAAAATGACGCTTAATTGATGAATTAATTATTAAAATATTTTAATATATGGACTATATCGCTTATTGAGGATACTATCAATATCTATAATTGTTTATTTAGAGTTGCGCGAAATATAATATAATGGGTATAGTTTTACATGTTGTTATACGGAAAATCGCCAAATGTACAATTCTACGATAAAAACTCAGTACCATGGATCTTATACATTATTTTTAACTGTAAAAGTAGTTAATTCATTGCATTATATAAGGAAAGTCATGTGCTGCCCACATCAGATTTTTACTAGTGTTATCGATTATAAACAAGTTTATAATAGATATCACTAGCAACAAACACAGAAAATTTCAAAGCATTTGATCAATTATTTCCTGAGTTGTAAAACTATAAATAGTTTAAAAGGAATTAAAAATGCAAACTGAGAAAACTACATTTAAAGTTTTCAATTTCAGCTGGCAAAATCTTTTCTAATTACTATACCGATATGAAATTTACAGGATAGATCTATTAATAGATAAATAAAGTTTTGGCCCAAAATTTAGAAAATCGATATATTGCTATTATTTTATCAAAAGCTTAGTCGTCGTCTGCCCCATTGAATTAACATTTAATTATATAATTATTCAACTTTTCACTAATTAATAGTGAAAAAATTATAAAAACAAAAGTATATGAGTTCACTAGATTGAGAAGCTTTAGGACATAATAATCCGCAAAGAGCCAGTCATGGACGAATTACAATGTTCTGGTCTTGTTTGACATGGTTTGAATTTTGCATTGAAAGGGACACTGCAATCTATGTGCCCTGTGTTACATGGTAAATATGTATCATCGTAAGTTTGGGATGGATCACAACCTATAAAGATGGTCCCTGTATTACTTTTACAATAAATATATGTTTACCCAGAAGGACACCAGCAAAGGAAGTGAGAACAACTCTTGTTCGACTTGGTTAACGGAGACATCTCAATTACAGAGGGACTCGCAATGGAGGCCTTGGAAAGAGTCGACCTCTTGACCGCCACTGGTCACACGTGCGCCCGAGATCGTGAGAACTTTCGGCCAGCTGACACATAATAATTCTTGGGGTGCTAACCAAACCTCCGAGGTGACAGCGCCCAATAACAGATATGTAACCCTATGCCGTCCAATGGAAATACCAGGGGCTACAGTGTCAGGCCAATTACAACCAGGGGCGTAGTTTTGTAGGAGGCAACAATTTTCAAATGTTCGAGAGAGAGTCAGATTTTGAGAAAAGTGACTTCACTTGATTTTGTGAATTTGGAGAGAGACATGTCCTAAAACAATTGCAGAGATGATGGGCACCCGACGCCTTCTGACCCGATGACGGGCCACACATCGAAGTATCGAGGTACGCCATGCATGTCTTTAACAGACATTTTGGTAGCCAGATTCTATTTCTCTCTCGACATTTGATTAGCCTTCGTATTTGAGATAATTGCTCCTTATGTAAATTATTTTATCTGTATTTTTAAGGCAGATAAAATAATTGATGAGTTAATTATTTTATCTGCCTTAAAAATGTTATTATATGTTTGGGTACAAATTAACTTTAATCTTACTGAAATTTAATCGTGATGGAATTTAATTATATGTTTTAAATATGTGTAATTATGAGAGACGTTCTTGTGGAACGGAACAAATATTATTGTAATGAGAGTAGATGTAATACTCGGGAGAGTAAATACCAATAAGGTTGTGTTAATTAGAGTAACTTTGCGGAGATGGTATTGAGAATAATCATGTTTAAGTTAGAATGTCAATTGAATATTTTCTTATTATTTTAATCATTTGTAAATAAATTTGTTATTGTTTTATATTATATTCGATGTTCATTGTCCACTTATATTTTAGAATTGATTTATATGTGTTTATGTCCGACACGGCCAATGTCAAAGTTGACTTTAATGGGGGAAATTAATAATACTTGCGTTCTGATCGGACGTGTGGTGAAAACCCACGCATCACCCTGTATAATATGTATTGGTGTAAAATCCTCTTTAAACAGTATGTCGTGGCCTATTTGGGCTTCGTATGAAATAATGTGAAATTCGAAACCAACATTTAATTGCAAACTACTGATAAAGCAAGTTTTCATAAATTCCAAAATGTAAAAGAAAATTTTCACATAAGCACTTATAATCGATTTAGGGTCATACGAACATGATAAAGATCAAGTAAACCTGCCTTTTCTCTAAAAATAAAAACTAGAAATGAAACAGATATTGTGAGGCTTCCAAGCTTAGGTATCTCAGTTAGTAAAGTGTTGATTTCGAAATATAAAGCTGAGAAATTTTCGATTTCAGCTCTTTAAATGCTGATAGACACCCGCAAAACATTTCTTACATATTTTAAAATTATTATATGGATATAAAATTTACAGGATAGATCTATTAATATGTAAGCAAAATTTGGAAAGTCGATAGGTTTATTTTTTATAATTTTATCAAAAACTCAATAGTCTGCCCCAAAAATTAACATTTAATTGTATAATCATTCAACTTTTAATAATTAGTAATAATAACATTATACCAACATAAGTACAGATTGAGGCCCTTTGGTTTACTTACAGACATAACAATTCGTAAAGAGCTAGTCATCGACGAATTACAATGTGCTGCCCTTGGTTGACATGGTTTAAATCTTGCACTGCAAGGGGCACTGCAATCTATGTGCTCTGTAATATGTATCGGTGTAAAATCCTCTTTAAACTGTAGGCAGTGGTCCTTTAAACGGTAGGCAGTGGTAAATTCATTGCATTATATGGAGAAACTCATGTGCTGCCTACATCAGATTTTCTCATTAATGAAGTAACATTTCTAATTTCCTAAATTCTGTTCTATCGCTGCATTTAACGTTATGATCGATCAGTCAGTTTGATGAAAAGAAAAGGTTAAAGGAACAGAAAGAAAGAAAGCACGTGTGAAATAAAGTGTGCTAACAATGTTAAATTATTTAGAAGCATTACTAATTTTAACTAAAAATAAAATTATTAAGGATGAAAATTATTGCGTAATAAAAAATACCCTTAAAACATATATAATGTGTTGTGACATTAGTACTATAAATTAAAGATTCAAAAAATATTAAAAGAAATTTAAAAAGTAGGTGTTTTGAAACATTTTAACCCTTCACATATTGGTTTATATATCGTAAGAAAATATCTAGATGAACTATAAATCTATATAAATAAAATTGAAAATCTGCCTGTCTGTCTGTCTGTTTGTCCCGTCATCACGGGAGAAAGCTGAACCGAATTTGATGAAATTTTGTGGGTAGCCTGGAAATAGTCCCATTTAAAATTTAGTCCATGTTTGGAGTTTTTACGATCAGTGGTTCTCGAGATATTAGTAAAAAACGAAATTTTCGTTTGTCTCATCATCACGGGAGAATGGTTCAACCGAATTTGATGAAATTTTGTGAACAGCCTTAAAATAGTCCCTCATAAATTTAGCCCAAGTTTCAAGTATCTAAGACCAGGGGTTGTCGAGATATTAATGAAAAACTAAACTTTTCCTAGGAGTTCTACTCTCTAACTCAGTGGTTTATCCAAACGAAAAGCTTGAAAATCGTTTGAAAGTGAATCAAAACTTTATCTCTGAGTTTGATGGGAGATGTTTTGCTCTAATTAGTGACTTTCTGAAAACATGAATTGTTTGAAACATGATTTAAATGGGAAATTTATCTCCATGGTTTATTTTTCACAAGCTTTTACTGAACAATGAAAAGTATAAAGAAATCAAAATGGTTATTTAATTTCGCAGTTTATGAGGAAGATTCTATCTTATATCATGTTGCTCCGAAACGCAATTAAATTAAATCTGTCTGTTAATTTTAATCATTATTTTTTCGATTTGAATAATAAATAACTGGATATAAAAATATACTTTAGAAAAGAACGATTTGATTTTTCTTATAGCATTTTTGACTGGATAATATCAATTACGGTCTTCAGGTTTAAACGTTATTATTATTAATATTTTCGGGGATTATTGATTCAGGGATTATTGATATTTTCAAATTATTATGCAATTGTTTTATTATGAAAAAAATTGTTTAAACTCATATATTGTACGTTGTAGGAGTAATGTTCTACAAATGCACAGGTATATCTTCTAATCTACGAGAATATATGTAGTACAGGTATATTGGCATATCTTTTGATATATATTGGCATATGTTGGAATCAATTACGACCTTCTGGTATAAAGAGTACGGGGATTATTGATATTTTCAATTTATTACGTCACCTCTTTTATTTTGGGAAAGATTTTTGAGACTCATATTGTAATACGGGTAATCTTCTACTAACACACTGGCATATTTTCTAATCTGCGACAATATAAGTAGTACGGGGTTGCATATATGGATTCATTTTTTTTTTTTTTTTTTTTTTGTAAATTTGCTTACAAAAGGGGCCAGGATGTTTTATTCTTCAGATCTGCCCGTGAAGATAATTTTGCATAGTAAAAACAGATATTCTTAAACTTCTCTTTAGGAGCAATAAATATAATATTTTAACAGAATTTGCACATGATTGCGAATTATAAGTTTTTTTATATTATATACTCCGTACGAAGAACGGGTATGCTGTTAGTATATCTATATAAATAAAATTGAAAACCTGTCTGTCTGCCTGCCTGTTTGTCCCATCATCACGGAAGAACGGCTGAACCGAATTTGATGAAATTTGGTGAGTAACCTGGAAATAGTCCCACTTAAAATTTAGTTCATGTTTTGAGTTTCTACAACCAGTGGTTCTCGAGATATTAGTAAAAAACGAAACTTTCGTTTGTCTCATCATCACGAGAGAAAGGCTGAACCGAATTTAATGAAATTTTGTGGAGAGCCTTGAAATAGCCCCACCCCCCTCCCCATAAATTTTGTCCAAGTTTCGGGTTTCTAAGACCAAGGGTTGTCGAGATATTAATGAAAAACAGAACTTTTTCCTAGGAGTTCTACTCTCTTAACTCCGTGGTTTATCCAAACGGAATGGATGAAAATCGTTTGCTTAAAACGTCAAACTGAATTAAAATTTTATTTCTGAGTTTGATGGAGGATTTTTGCGCTAATTAATCACTAACTGAAAGCATGAATTGTTTGAAACATGAATGTAAATGGAAAATCTATCTCCATGGTTTATTTTTCACAAACTTTTACTCAACAATGAAAAGTATAAAGAAATCAAAATGGTTATTTAATTTCGCATTTTATGAGGAAAGTTCTATCTTATATGATTTTGCTCAGCAACGCAATTAAATTAAATATGCTTGTTAATATTTATTACAAACTATTATATAGAGAGATACTTGGACCTTGTCTCTGCTGTTAATAAGAAATCTTCTCTTGACTCTGAATTGAAATTTACTGCCTTGACTACTATACATAAACGTTTCCCGGATGACTCTTGGCTCCATGTCTATACTGATGGTTCGGCTGAGGGGACCATTAAAAATGCTGGAGCTGGAGCTTACTCTATAGACCTTACATTGTCTTGCGCCGTTGGAAAACACTTTGACAACTTTGATGGCGAAATAGCCGCCATTTCTTTAGCCTTCGACAAAATGGAGCAGTGTGAAAAGGAAAATATCGTCTTTTTTGTTGATTCCAGGGCGGCAATTATGACCTTAACATCTTTCAATCTCTGGGAATGTGAGGTTTCCAAAAATTGTATGGAAAAAATAGATGAGCTGCTGAACATCAAGAACCGCATTGCCCGGCAGTGGATTCCAAGCCACTGCGGGATATATGGAAATGAGCGGGCAGATTTATTGGCTAAGAATGGATCTCAAATGATGCAACTGGATCCTCCTTTGCCTGTGCGGCATATAAAGCGATATATATCCCATTCTATTGTGAAAAAGTGGAACTCCCTGTTAAAGAGTCGGCAAGAATACCCAGTTCCTTGCATAGAGCAGTTGGCGTGGCTTGCTTTAGAGTTGCCACGGATCATGATTATTTACGGAGTCACCTGTATCGAATGGGACTGACAGATACAGATGTCTGCTCTCTTTGCGAGCATGGCGTTCCCATGACTGGACGGCACCTCAACATTTGCTTTGCTGTTCTTGACTGTTTTCCTTTATGTGTTACTGAAAAGGCTTTTAGTGACTATTTTTATCGTTCTTCTTTGTATTCGGCTGCTCGTCGACTTATGACCGAGAGGTCGGAGACGGGCATAGGTTAAAAAAAATATATTTATTATTATTTTTTCTATTTGAATAATAAATAAATGGATGTAAAAATAGATTTTGTAAATGAACGGTTTGATTTTGCGTTTAATTATATTAATTGAGGACTGTGTACATCACTTTGATTTATTTTGACAAAGAGCTTTCAAGCTTATATATTGTGTTTAGCTAATAAACTCATATATTATGTTTACCCAATAAATTCATTTAGCCGATAGTTGAAACAGAAAAGAGTAGAACGGGTATATCTTCTAATACAATTTTAGTGTTTTCATTTAGTATATACAAACGGAATCAGGATGTTTTATTCTTCAGATCTGCAAATTCAGAGCTACGAATTTTGTGGAATATCGCTAACTTGGCAACTTTTCTTAAACGTTGCCAAATTGAACGAAATGTTGCCAAACTGATAAAAACGACGCAAATCAATGAAATTGAATTTGTTTTTTTTAGAAGAGAGTACTGAAACAATGTTTAGGTAGCATTTGTCTGTCAGTCCGTCCGTCCTACTTAGTTAGTAACACATTTAGCGAATTTGTAAAATGTCAACAAACTAATAAAAATGTTTGTAAATCCTTAAAAATATCATGAAATTGATAAAATTGTGCTTGATAAATGGAATTAATTGTGTTTTTTTAGGGGATAGTATTGTGATGATGTTTCGTCAATTTGTCGCCAGATGGAACTGTCAGTTCTATAGCCCCACTTGGCGATAAATTTGGCGATTTTTAAATTGTCGCTAAATTGACGAAAATGTCGCCAAACCTTCCATGGAGATAGAATTATTCAGACGATATGATTTCCATCAATTCATTTGAAGCAAATGATATCATGTCGTTTAGCAACGGATGTAAATCCAATGTGTTTATGCGGCATACGATTTTTATTAAATCTTTTTCGATTTGAATAATAAAGATATGTATATAAAATAAATTTCATTGACATTGCATTTTTGACTGGATAATATCAATTACGGTCTTCAGGTTTAAACATTATTATTATTGATATTTTCGGGGATTGTTGATTCAGGGATTATTGATATATTAAGTTAATATGCCATTGTTTTATTATGACAAAAATTGTTGAAACTCATATATAGCACGTTGTACGAGTAATCTTCTACAAATGCAAGGGTATATCTTCTAATCTACGAGAATATAAGTAGTACAGGTATATTGGCATATATTTTGATATATATTGGCATATATTGGAATCAATTACGACTATCTGGTATAAAGATTAAGGGGCTTATTGATATTTTCAATTTATTACCTCCACTGTTTCACTTTGGCAAAGATTTTTGAGACTCACATTGTAATACGGGTAATCTTCTACTAACACACAGGCATATTTTCTAATCAGCGGCAATATAAGTAGTACGGGGATATATATATATATATATATATATATATATATATATATATATATTCCCATATAATTTTAGTACTTTCATTCTGGCATATATTGGAATCAATTAGGGTTTATTGATATTTTCTATTTATACATGTAATCTACTAATACAGGTTATATCTTCTAATATTCGAGTATATAAGTAGTACGGGTCCCATACAATTTTAGCGCTTTTATTTTGTATATATTGATTCAATTTCATATTTTTTGTATATTTTCTTTCAAGAGGGGCCAGGATTTTATTCTTCAGATCTGCCCGTGAAGATAATTTTGCATAGAGAGAACATATATTCTTAAACTTCTCTTTAAGAGCAATAAATTTAATATTTTAACAGAATTTGCACATGATTGTAAATTATAAGTTTCTTTATATTATATGCTCCTTACGAAGAACGGGTATGCTGCTAGTATATAAATAAAATTGAAAATCTGTCTGTATGTATGTGTATTTTTTTCGCAAAATTATTTGAAGAACTGTACAGAACAGAACCCACGACCACGGAACAGAAACTAACTGAGCGAATTTTCAATATTTATGCCGCTAAGCGCCATGCATTATTAGACAAAATAAGAATTATTGAAAAAGTTGCAATTTAATTTTGAAGACGTTATATTCCATGTCTTTAACAGACCTAAATACTAGTTAACGCGTAATTTCTTACGTGTTAAGAATACTAAAACCAACTACTTACACAGTTTAGCACCATTGGTCACGTTAAACATTCATATCAGGTTTATGACACTTATTTTTTCCCCCAAAATCACCTACCTGGCAAAGATGGTTGCATAAAACATTATCTTATCAGATTTCAAATATTTGCTTCAAATACACCTTTCTCTTTTCGTATCTGAATATGAAATCGAGACAAATATAAATATCTTGTCAAATGCATTCATCTTTAAAGAAAGGGGCACTTATCTCAAAGATGCCTGTTGACAGTGGGGTTTCGTGCTATTTATTCTCATAGAAAATAAAGCAGTTCATTCAAATAGGCAGATGTTATACGTAAATACTGATTTGTCTTGTCACGTGAAATAAATATAGTATTTATTCGCGATGTTTGATTGAATGGTTTGATACACTGCATAATATAGCTGTATCTGTTATAAAAGTTGTATGAGTTCGTTGCTATTTTGTCCAGAGGTGGATTTACCGATAATAGCACTCTGCGGTCGCTTAAGCCCTAAGCCTTGGAACAACGTTTCGCAACCTGGGGTACGCGTACCCCTGGGAGCACGTGAAAGGATAGTTGGAGACATCGAGGTGCAGGTCAAAGGTTGGAAGTACGCAAAAATATTTCAGCAATGGCGAACTTGGCCAAATTAATGGTTTTTAAACCAAAATATTTTCTGTGCTACTTCGGATAAAATAAATGTAAATTATTTTTAAATGAAGCCAAATTCATATAAATATAAAATCAAATAAAAATGTTTCAGGTTTAAAATATCTCACTTCGCGAAATTTTAAAGAATCTGAAAGAATTTAGTGTCCCTTCAACGCCTTTTAAACAGAATAGCTACGAAGATAGATTCAACAAAAAGGTTACAAACAGCAGCATTTGAAAAGTAATTATTGTGGAGGGAATGTTTTTTCCCAGAGTGGAGACAGATGGCGGTAGTTGTCTTACAACTGTTGTGCGGGTAGGTAGTGTAAGTTCCCAGACGCGTCAGAGCGATTGAAATGGCAAAACGTTTAGAAAAGTGGTTTCGCTTGGAGGTCCGAGCCGTGATTCGTTTCTTATCGACATAGAATATGGGCATGTTGAGTGATGTCGTCCTCCTGCATGACAATGCCAGGCCCCATACTGCTCGCCAAACTCAAGAATTGCTGCACAAGTTCAAGTGGGAAGTCTGGAGCCACCCCCCATGGAGTCCATATTTGGCACCCAGTGACTATTTCCTTTTTCCAGAATTGAAGGAACACTTATCTGGAACAAGGTTCTCTTCAGACAGTGATGTGAAAGCAACTGTAGAAAACTGGTTCAATGGACAAGGACGTGATTTCTACCAAGCCGGGTTAAACAAGTTGATCCTGCGTTCAGATAAATGCCTAAATACGTTTGATGATTGTGTGGGAAAATGATCGCCAAGTATGCCTCTTAATTCCATTTTGTATTTTCTGTCTATTGTTAATAAATAATTTTTTATTACCCCTGTAACCTTTTTTTTTATCCATCCTCGTACTACGGCAATGATTGGTCACGTTTTCCCTGTGAAGACTGCTTAATTTACGCTCCAAAAACAGAGTGTTATTTTCAATATTTCTGAGGACCGTCCGTAATAATATATTTTCCTTTTTAGACATATCTGTTAGTTCTTTGTATACATATACTTACTTTATTAATATTTTTTGTTTATTGTTTTTACGTGCTAACTAGTATTTGTTCTAAGAAATTTCAAAGTGAAGATCTGTGGTGTAAAATCTTTGGGTTTTTTAAAACTTGTAAAATATATTTTTATTTATATGAAATTAAATGTATAACAATTAATATATTTATTAAATTGACAAACTCAGGGATTCAATTAAAAAGTAATGCGTTAATGGGTACAATCGAAATATATGGTTAGATCAATTAGGGTATTCACTTGAAAGAAATAGAAACATAAGGGTAAAATGCCGAAATTCGACAATCAGGGGTATATTTGAAAGATATTGACTCTTAGGGGATAATCGAGTGTCAAAAAGTTTAGAACCACTGGTTTAAGACATCAACTACAGCTGGGACACCCAAACTTTTTAATCATTTAATTATTTACAAACTTTTTAATAGTTTAATATTTAATGTAATTTGAAATGATTACAAAATTACAATTAGACAAATAATTACTTTCTGTCTATATTTTCAGAATTAATAAAATGCAAAAATAATGAAACAGTTCAAAATCAATTTAGACTTACAGGGGCTCCCAAGAATTTATTGGTAATGATAGCACCATAAAAAGTTAAAAGAAAATATAAAAAAATAAAGCTTATAGCATATATAGCTAAAAGTTCACTCTAACTTTACATATGTTCATTTTCAACGTAGCCCTTTTTTGTCATACGCAATTAAAAAAAAAATTGTCTACGACTGAAAAGGACTAGTGTGATTATGTGGAGGGTCAGGATGCTTCAGCAGGATATCCTAAACCTGAAAGTACAACTGCGGTCCTGTGGGAGCTTGGCGCAAACCATGTGAAATTTCGTAACATTCTTAGCAAAAGGTTTTTGTTCTTTGTACTTGGCGGGGAGTTTTTATTTATAAGAAGTTTTCGTGAAATTATGCTGACTAGATGTGTTTCTGTGCATAAAGTTCAGAAAATTAGCAGTAAAATTTTCAAAATACAAAAGCATATGAAGATATCCAAAATGTCAATCAAACATTCGCAAAGATTAAATATTATTTATGTTTTCAACCTAGGAAAATAAGAACAATGCAGCTCAAAAAAGTTTCTCTAGAAAGGTTAAATTTATTGGGGCTGTATAAACATATATCGCATAATCATATTCAATTTCTAAAACCTTTTGCTACATTTTCACAATGAAAGATACAAAAACATTTAATTGAATTCAAACATGGACTTGTTGAATAAAGAAGCCCCAATGAAAGCCTATACTGTGCTGAAAGAGTTCTGCGTTGAAAAGATCCCACTCCATTGATAGTAACAAAATTAAAGCTGACTAGAGTTTTCCTTGATAACCTACAATTGCTATTATTATTATCCAAACGGCAAACACGGACAGTCCAACTATCATTGTTATGGTCTTATGGCGTGCCCATGGTTCCAACTGTATACTCTTTTTCTGTATTCCACAATCACATTCTCCGACTTCCACAGTGCACGAGCAGGATCTAGAACGGCTAACTGTATTTACTTTGGCTTCAAAAGAACTTTCGATTCTGCGTGCGCCACTTTCACAATCTTTACCTTTATCTTCTTCACAGCATGGATTAACCTGTAAAAGTAATTAAAGATAATATGATGTGTTCAATACATACGACTTTCACTAGAAATAATAAATTTTGAAAATCGTGGAGAAAGTAATAGCACAAATTAGAGCTTTCTTATATTTCAACAACTTCTTATATCTCAACCCGCCGCTGCTAGTGAATTAAAGTATGTGTATAAATTCCAGTTTTTTTTTTTAATGATATTGTTCTTCAAAAAAATCTGCTAAAGTATTTAATTTATTTTCACTAAAAAGTAAGTACAAGAATCTCTGTTATCGCTATATAAAAGTATCTTCACAGGTAAATCTGAAGAGTAAAACAGTCTGGTCCTGTTTGTAAACAAATTTACAAAAATATTAAGTTTGGTCAACATACTCCGAAATGGAAACGCTAAAATGGTAGCCGAAGGCCCGCACCATGTTAGCAATCGGTTAAACACGTTAGAAAGTGTATGAATAAAAAATAATCTTTCTATAAAAAAAATATATGACTTAAGAAATTGAAAATATCAATAGTTCTCGTAATCTTATATCAAAAGGCTCTAACTGATATAACATAATAAAAATATAATTATTCGTTTATAAAATGTATTTTTATACCAATTTCTTTATTATTTAAATCGGTTAAATTGAATAAAAATCGTCTGCCGTATAAACGCATTTAATTTAATTCCGTTGCTAAACAACACGACATAATTTTCTTCAAATAAAATTTCAAAATAAAAATCGTCTGCATAATTATATTTCTATTGAAATTTTACGTTTCTATTGAGATAACCCCTGATCATAAAAACTCGAAACACGGATGGGGGGGGGGGGGGGGGTTAGCTACAGTGAAGTAAAGATTAATCCAAATTTGAAAAATTATCTATAACAAAACTCTAGATTTGTGTAAAGAATAGATAAACAGACAGATATATAAATAAATATACTTTCAATTTTATATGTAACTAGCAGTATACCCGTCCTTCGTACGGAGTATATAATATAAAAAAACTTATAATTCGCAATCATGTGCAAATTCTGATAAAATATTAAATTTATTGCTCATAAAGAGAAGTTTAAGAATATCTGTTCTCACTATGCAAAATTATCTTCACGGGCAAATCTGAAGAATAAAATATCCTGGCCCCTTTTGTAAACAAATTCACACACAAAAAAAAGAATTGAATCAATATATGCAACCACGTACTACTTATATTGTCGCAAATTAGAAAATATGCCAGTGTGTTAGTAGAAGCTTAAACATATTGTAATATGAGTCTTAAAAATATTTACCAAAATAAAAAAGATGACGTAATAAATTGAAAGTATCAAAAATCCCCGTAATCTTAATACCAGAAGGTCGTAATTGATTCCAATATATGCCAATATATATAAAAATTTTGCCAATATACCTGTACTACTTATATTCTCGTAGATTAGAAGATATACCCGTGCATTTGTAGAAGATTACTTGTACAACGTACTATATATGAGTTTCAACAATTTTCGTCATAATGAAACAATGGCATAATAATTTGAAAATATCAATAATTCCTGAATCAACTGTCCCCGAAATATCAATAATAATGATGTTTAAACCTGAAGACCGTAATTGATATTATCCAGTCAAAAATGCAATGTCAATGAAATTTATTTTATATACATATTTTTATTAGATTTAATAAAAATCGTATGACACATAACACATTGGATCCGTTGCTAAGCGACATGATATCATCTGCTTCAAATAAATTGATGGAAATCATGTCGTCTGAATAATGTGATCTCCATGGAAGGTTTGGCGACATTTTTGTCTCCATGATATTTTTATGGATTTACAAATATTTTTATCAATTTAGTGATATTAAAAAAATTAGTTAAATGCGTTACTAAGTAGGATGGATGGACTGACCGACAAATGCTACAGAAACATCATTTCAGTACTCTATTCTAAAAAAACAAATTTAATTTCATTGATTTGGGTCATTTTTATTAATTTGGAGATATTTCCTCTAATTTGGTAAAGTTTAAGAAAAGTTACCAAGTTATTTAGAGATATTCCGCTAAATTCGTAGCTCTAAATTTGCAGATCTGAAGAATAAAATATCCATATCCCGTCTGTATATATACTAAATGAAAACACTAAAATTGTATTAGAAGATACATACATCCGTTCTACTCTTTTTCTGCTTCAACAATCGGCTAAATGAATTTATTGGGTAAACACAATATATGAGTTTATTAGCTAAACACAATATATGAGCTTGAAACCTCTTTGCTAAAATAAATAAAAGTAATGTACGCAGTCCGCAATATATATAATTAAAAGAACAATCAAACCGTTCATTTATAAAATATATTTTTACATCCATTTATTTATTATACAAATAGAAAAAATAATAGTAATAATTAACAAACACATTTAATTCCATTCCTTTGCCGAGCAACATGATATAAGATAGAATCTTCCTCATAAAATGCGAAATTAAATAACCATTTTAATTTCTTTATACTTCTAATCGTTGAGTAAAAGCTTGTGAAATACATGGAGGTTAATACATGTAAAAACATGGAGGTAGATTTTTCCATTTAAATTCATGTTTCAAACAATTCATGCTTTCAGATAGTGACTATTTAATGCAAAAATCCTGCATCAAACTCAAAAATAAAGTTTTAATTCCCTTTGACGCTTTAAACAAACGATTTTTATCCTTTCCGTTTGGATAAACCACGGAGTTGGAGAGTAGAACTCCTATAAAAAAAGTTCCGTTTTTCATTGATATCTCGACAACCCCTGGTCTTAGAAACTTGAAACTTGGGCAAAATTTATGGGGGGCTATTTCAAGGCCACCCACAAAATTTCATTAAATTCGGTTCAGCCGTTCTCTCGTGATGATGAGACAAACGAAAGTTTCGTTTTTTACTAATATCTCGAGAACCACTGGTCGTAGAAATTCCAACCATAGACTAAATTTTAAGTGGGGCTATTTCTAGGCTACCCACAAAATTTCATCAAATTCGGTTCAGCCGTTCTCCCGTGATGATGGGACAAACAGACAGACAGACAGACAGATTTTCAATTTTATTTATATAGATGAAGGCCGGGACAAGTTGATACACAGGTTAGATGATACAGTAGAGGCCGTACAATAACGTAAATTCGTAATTTCATCTCTTTGGAAAGGACTCTTCATATCGAAGTAAAACTGTTTTTGACAATGTAAAATAGATTTTTATGCTGCTTTTTGTTGTCTTCTGAACAATTTGGATGAACGGTTTAGCATTCTTTTGGATTGGAGGCTTATTTTTGTACTAAATAGTAAGATATCTTGCATTTAGATCTGAATATATAAAACAGTTTATTTTTACAGTATTTACATGAACATAAAATTGAATTAAATTAAATTGAATTAAATGGGATAAAGAATAACTTACTAATATATATATTGCGTTTATTTGACACTAGCAGAAATACCCGACGTTACTCGGAAAAATAATGAAAATATTAAAGCGGTATTAAATTTGAAATACTATTTAAATCTTAATCTGCATAATAAGCTTAACGATCCAATAAAGTAATCAAAATGTTAAGCCATTTTCGAGTTAAAAGCCGTCATTTTAGTCATGCAAAAAGATATTTTAATTCCCTTTGTTATGCGGGCAGGTGTAGGAGGATAAAATTAAAGCTGTCATAGGATTCTTAAAAAATGAAAAACTATTCATCAACATATTTTATCTCATAAAGTATGCATTATAAAAACACAATTTTTTTTCTAGTGATAAATCTGTGTTTTCTTTTAATGCATAACTTTTTAAATATAATATAAAGAAAATTTTATAGAGCTTTCTAAATTATGGGTCATTTGTCGATAGTTTGCGCACAAAATTATTCGGAAATTTTTGCATCCAAAACAGAAATTTTGATATCTAATTATACTTCAGGAAAGTGCTGGTTTTGAGCCTAACTAATTTTTCGTCTAAATTAGTATTTAAATTACATTTCTATTTAATGCAATGTTACACTTAGCTTTCATAAAATTTTCGAAATTTCAACAACATGGCCATTTATAAAAATATTTTCTCAACAGGAAAACATAAAAATATATAGGTTCACTTTATAGACTAACATACATTATACAATTAACAAGAAAGATCAATCATGCTTAAAGCATTGATTATGAAACACTTTCCAACTTCAATGCAATTTTATTTAAAAAAGTCGAAAATGCAATACATTCCTCGGTAATATTTTAAAACTTATCACGATACTACATTGATTTATTATATTTGAAAACTTAAACCTTCATTGAAAAAAATGAACTTCATTCAAAAGACGGCATTGAAATATAAATTGCGTGGTTTAAATATCTCTAAAATGCAATACATTCCACGGTAATATTTTTAAATCTATCATAATACTACGATAATTTATTATATTTGAAAACTTCATCGAAAACAACTGAAATTAATTCAAATGACGTCATAGAAAAAATAACACGCCTGGATCTCTCTATAAAAGCAGCATTTCATTCATAACTTTCTCCATTTCATTCATCACAATACTATAATAATTTATTTTATTTAAAAATTAAGACCATGGAGCTACAATTCATAAACTTTATGCTTAAAACTTCATCGAAAAATATCGTCCTTCTGTTTATAAAATCAATTAATATTTCATTCATATCAGCCATGCAGACTCCATGGACTGAATTATTTTGTGTTAAAGAAATACAGTAATTCTAATACAACTCATTCTACATATTTTGCTGTTTACATTTTACATAGGTGAAAAATAGGCTTAATTGTAGAAATAATCAAATTTGAATGAGAATTTAAACTCAAATATATTGTCATTGTGTTGTTTCAGTATGTAGATGCACAGAATTTAAGCAGAAATAAAGTAGTTTTAGGATGGATACAACACTCAATATGAATTAAAAAGAGCTTTAAAAAATCACGAATTTGAAACAAGATGGATGCCATATCTCATTTTGAAGTGGGTCATGTGATCGTTTCATATCATGGTCACGTGATCGCTTCATATAAGATGTGTAATTATTATTTTAATTTTTATTTAAAAAACTACTGAATATATTTAGCTGAATTTTTTTTTATATATTTTATGGAACAATTTGACTATTACCTAAAATTTTCGAAGCAATTTGTGAATTTTAAATCCGCTTAAAAAATGTTAGAAAAATTAGGTCCCATAGGGCTCAATGTATTTCATTTTTTCAACCCGGGTTCAATCCAAAACTAATTGTGTGATATTATTCATTTATATTCCCATAGGTCCTACAGACCGTCTGAACAACATACTAAAATTTCATTTTGATTAAGTCATTTTTACGGCAGTTATCGTGCTAACGGACAGACAGACAGACAGACAGACAGACAGAATGAACAAAGTCATAAACACTTTTCAACTTTGTTGTAAAGTGTTAAAAACATTCCTTGAAAATATATTGGGAAGTTTCAGAGTTATCTTGCATGTTTAGTCATAGAACCACATTCTGCGTAAAATGACTTTAAAGTTATTTCTTAAACACTTGTTTATTTTTTAAACCTAAGACATTTTGAGCCTTAGTAGTTATAGGAATTTTTCATACGGATTGTTTTAAAATATTGAAGTTTATTTTTTCATATATATATTTTTTTTAATAAGTTAAATTTTTGAAGGTTTTGAAGATTAGCCCTATGACCCTTTATCAAAATCACTTTTTCAGAGTCCACTTCGACAATAAGACCTTGCAATTTCATCCCAGTAGCTCAACGGTAGAGCGGCGTCCGATGGAAAGTTCGAAGATTCAGGGTTCGATTCCCGGATGGGACAGCAAGGTTCTTTACACTCTCTTGACCAAATCTCTCATTTAATGGAAGCAGTTTCATCGAAATCGGTCACGTGCAGGAGACATATATCTTAGAAACATATTTTCGAATTTTCATTTTTAACACTTTACAACAAAGCTGAAAAGTGTTTATGACTTTGTTCATTCTGTCTGTCTGTCTGTCTGTCTGTCTCTCTGTCTGTTAGCACGATAACTGCCGTAAAAATGACTTTATCAAAATGAAATGTTAGTATGTTGTTCAGACGGTCTGTAGGACCAATGGGAATATAAATGAATAATATCACTCAATTAGTTTTGGATTGAACCCGGGTTGAAAAAATGAAATACATTGAGCCCTATGGGACCTAATTTTTCAAACATTTTTTAAGCGGATTTAAAATTCACAAACTGCTTCGAAAATTTTAGGTAATATTCAAATTGTTCCATAAAATATATAAAAAAAAATTCAGCGAAATATATTCAGTAGTTTTTTAAATAAAAATTAAAATAATAATAACACCTCTTATATGAAGCGATCACGTGACCATGATATGAAAAGATCACGTGACCCACCTCAAAATGATATACGGCATCCATCTTATCTCAAAATCGTGATTTTTAAAGTTCTTTTTTATTCATATTGAGTGTTGTATTCGTCCTAAAACCGCTTTATTTTTGCTTAAATTCTGTGCATCTACATACTGAAACAACTCAATTACAATATATTTGAGTTTAAATGCTCATCCAAATTTGATTATTTCTACAACGAAGCCTATTTTTCACCTATGTAAAATGTAAACAGCAAAATATGTAGAATGAGTTGTATTAGAATTGCTGTATTTCTTTAACACAAAATCATTTAGTTCATGGAGTCTGCATAGCTGATATGAATGAAATATTCACTGATTTTACAAAGAGAAGGACGATTTTTTTCAATTTGTAGCTCCATGGTCTTAATTTTTAAATAAAATAAATTATTATAGTATTATGATGAATGACAAGAATGGGAAATTATTTATGAATGAGATGCTGCTTTTATAGAGAGAGCCAGGCGTGTTATTTTTTCTATGACGTCATTTGAAGGAATTTCAGTTGTTTTCGATGAAGTTTTCAAATATAATAAATTATCGTAATATTATGATAATTCTAAAATTATTATCGAGGAATGTATCACATTTTAGATATATTTAAACCAGGCAATTTATATTTCAATGCCATCATTTTAATGAAGTTCATTTTTTTCGATGAAGGTTTAAGTTTTCAAATATAATAAATTAATGTAGTATTGTGATAAGTTTTAAAATATTACCGAGGAATGCATTGGATTTTAGACTTTTTAAAATAAAATTGCATTGAAGTTGGAAAGTGTTTCATAATCAATGCTTTAAGCATGATTGATCTTTCTTGTTATATACTAACGCCATATGAAATTTGAAATATTTTAACCAAAAACTTGCTCTTTTCTGTGCTTAACAAACCAGTGAAAAAAGTATGTAAATCCGTTGAGCTTTGAGTTATAAGTTAGCATGAAAAACAGATAAATACGCAGGTAGACGGGCAGAAAGAAACATACTTTTAATTCTCATTTTTCAGCGCTTCGCTGTATAGGATGATAAAACCAAAATATTTCCTGGGTTCAGCTTCAGCGCCTGAAGAAAAATCATTAAAATCCATCGGGTTGTTTGTGAGATATTTAAATTAGAAGCGTGTATTGAAATATTTCCTTTATACATTAGAATTAAGGAAAGTAAAAATTCACATGGAATGTATATTTTTTTTCCTTACAACAATTCTCGAAAACATTCCGTTAATGTCTAAAAGACAGAAAAACTTTGATGAGAAACCTAAACCCCAAAATAACAATAAGGAGCTAAAATAAATTTTGCCGTAATTGAAATGTTCTTTCAAATTACATAAATAACTTTTAAAAAAAAATTTCCAACACGTTTGGCTACTTTCAGTTATTTATCTTTAATGATATCTGCATTCCCTTTTCATAGTAATTTGTAAACAAATAGACGTAAACAATTAAAAAGTGTAGATTTTTCTTTAGCATTAGCTAAAGTATTCTGGAAAGTATGCCACGCATTTTACATCTGACAAAACTTAAAAAGTATTTGGTTGCAAAATTTTTTTCATGCTATAGTCTTTTCTAAAAACTTTCTATGGAGCATTTACTTTTCAGCATCTGCTATAGATAGAGCTTAGATGATGATAGAGCTTAGACGATAACTGATACAAATAAAGCTTAGACGATGACTGATATAGATAGAGCTTAGACGATGACTGATATAAATAGAGTTTAGACGATGACTGATATGGATAGAGTTTAGACGATGACTGATATAGATAGAGCTTAGACGATGACTGATATAAATAGAGTTTAGACGACGACTGATATAGATAGAGCTTAGACGATGACTGATATAGAGAGCTTAGACGATGACTGATATAAATAGAGTTTAGACGATGACTGATATGGATAGAGTTTAGACGATGACTGATATAGATAGAGCTTAGACGATGACTGATATAAATAGAGTTTAGACGATGACTGATATAGATAGAGCTTAGACGATGACTGATATAGATAGAGCTTAGACGATGACTGATATGGATAGAGTTTAGACGATGACTGATATGGATAGAGCTCAGACGATGACTGATATAGATAGAGCTTAGAAGATGACTGATATGGATAGAGCTGAGACGATGAATGCTATAGATAGAGCTTAGAAGATGACTGATATAGAGAGAGCTTAGACGATGACTGATATAGATAGAGCTTAGACGATGACTGATATGGATAGAGCTTAGACGATGACTGATATAGATAGAGCTTAGACGATGACTGATATAGATAGAGCTCAGACGATAACTGATAAGGATAGAGTTTAGACGATGACTGATATGGATAGAGCTGAGACGATGACTGATATGGATAGAGTTTAGACGATGACGGATATGGATAGAGCTTAGACGATGACTGATATAGATAGAGCTTAGACGATGACTGATATGGATAGAGCTTAGACGATGACTTATATGGATAGAGCTTAGACGATGACTTATATAGATAGAGCTTAGACGATGACTGATATAAATAGAGTTTAGACGATGACTGATATAGATAGAGCATCGACTATGACTGATATAAATAGAGTTTAGACGATGACTGATATAGATAGAGCATCGACGATGACTGATATGGATAGAGTTTAGACGATGACTGATATAGATAGAGCATCGACGATGACTGATATGGATAGAGTTTAGACGATGACTGATATAGATAGAGCTTAGACGATAACTGATATGGATAGAGTTTAGACGATGACTGATATAGATAGAGCTTAGACGATGACTGATATAGATAGAACTTAAACGATGACTGATACGGATAGAGCTTCGACGATGACTGATATGGATAGAGCTTAGACGATGACTGATACGGATAGAGTTTAAACGATTACTGATATGGATAGAGCTTAGACGATGACTGGTATAGATAGAGCTTAGACGATGACTGATATGGATGGAGCTTAGACGATGACTGATATAGATAGAGCTTAGACGATGACTGATATGGATAGAGTTTATACGATGACTGATATTGATAGAGCTTAGACGATGACTGATATAGATAGAGTTTAGACGATGACTGATATGGATAGAGTTTAGACGATGACTGATATCGATAGAGCTTAGACGATGACTGATATAGATAGAGCTTAGACGATGACAGATATGGATAGAGTTTAGACGATGACTGATATGGATAGAGCTTAGACGATGACTGATATAGATAGAGCTTAGACGATGACTGATATAGATAGAGCTTAGACGATGACTGATATGGATAGATCTTAGACGATGACTGATATAGATAGAGCTTAGACGATGACTGATATAGATAGAGCTTAGACGATGACTGATATGGATAGAGCTTAGACGATGACTGATATAGATAGAGCTTAGACGATGACTGATATAGATAGAGCTCAGACGATAACTGATAAGTATAGAGTTTAGACGATGACTGATATGGATAGAGCTGAGATGATGACTGATATGGATAGAGTTTAGACGATGACTGATATGGATAGAGCTTAGACGATGACTGATATAGATAGAGCTTAGACGATGACTGATATGGATAGAGCTTAGACGATGACTTATATGGATAGAGCTTAGACGATGACTTATATAGATAGAGCTTAGACGATGACTGATATAAATAGAGTTTAGACGATGACTGATATAGATAGAGCATCGACGATGACTGATATAAATAGAGTTTAGACGATGACTGATATAGATAGAGCTTAGACGATGACTGATATGGATGGAGCTTAGACGATGACTGATATAGATAGAGCTTAGACGATGACTGATATGGATAGAGTTTATACGAAGACTGATATTGATATAGCTTAGACGATGACTGATATAGATAGAGTTTAGACGATGACTGATATCGATAGAGCTTAGACGATGACTGATATAGATAGAGCTTAGACGATGACAGATATGGATAGAGTTTAGACGATGACTGATATGGATAGAGCTTAGACGATGACTGATATAGATAGAGCTTAGACGATGACTGATATAGATAGAGCTTAGACGATGACTGATATGGATAGATCTTAGACGATGACTGATATAGATAGAGCTTAGACGATGACTGATATAGATAGAGCTTAGACGATGACTGATATGGATAGAGCTTAGACGATGACTGATATAGATAGAGCTTAGACGATGACTGATATAGATAGAGCTCAGACGATAACTGATAAGGATAGAGTTTAGACGATGACTGATATGGATAGAGCTGAGACGATGACTGATATGGATAGAGTTTAGACGATGACTGAAATGGATAGAGCTTAGACGATGACTGATATAGATAGAGCTTAGACGATGACTGATATGGATAGAGCTTAGACGATGACTTATATGGATAGAGCTTAGACGATGACTTATATAGATAGAGCTTAGACGATGACTGATATAAATAGAGTTTAGACGATGACTGATATAGATAGAGCATCGACGATGACTGATATAAATAGAGTTTAGACGATGACTGATATAGATAGAGCTTAGACGATGACTGATATGGATGGAGCTTAGACGATGACTGATATGGATAGAGTTTAGACGATGACTGATATAGATAGAGCTTAGGCGATGACTGATATGGATAGAGCTTAGACGATGACTGATATGGATAGAGCTTAGACGATGACTGATATAGATAGAGCTTAGACGATGACTGATATAGATAGAGCTTAGACGATGACTGATATGGATAGATCTTAGACGATGACTGATATAGATAGAGCTTAGACGATGACTGATATAGATAGAGCTTAGACGATGACTGATATGGATAGAGTTTAGACGATGACTGATATAGATGGAGCTTAGACGATGACTGATATAGATAGAGCTTAGACGATGACTGATATGGATAGAGCTTAGGCGATGACTGATATAGATAGAGCTTAGACTTTGACTAATATGTACAACATCAAATTCCGAAGGAGGTATGGGGTTCATTAAAGATTTCCACTTCCTGCCTGTTTTTTTTTACCCTTTTCGGTTCAAAAATTTTCATTTCACTCGCAACATTCATTTCCCAAAACTGGATATAGATAGAGTTTAAATGACAACTGATATGGATTTAGAATCACATTCTGATGGAGGAAGAGTGGTTTACTAAGGATTTCCATTTTCGGTTTCTTTCCCGCTTTCAGTTAGAAAATTTTCCTTGCAGTGTCTATTTCTCAGGATTGGCTATGGATGGAGCTTAAATGATGACTATTATGCAGCATCAAATTCCAGAGATAGTAGGGAGCTCACTAAAGACTTCCATTTCCGGTTCTGGAGTTACCACTTCCGATTCAAAAATTTACATTTTCTTTGCAACAACTATTTCCCAGGATCTACTATAAACCCAGAGTTGAGCAGAATACATTAAAAATGTATTTTCGATACAAAATACATAATACGTAGGTTTTAGACTTAAAATACAAAATACAAACTACTTTTCAAATTTGAAAAATTACAAATACAAAATACATCTATTTTTAAAATACGAAATACACCTGAAAAAATTAAACATTGCTCTGTATTGGCCTGGATTGAATTTTCAATGCAAAGCAACATTTGGCTATACATTTTATTGGAAATAAACAAACCTTATATTTGTTAAATAGTAACATTGGAACTTTAAAAGATTTTAATGTATTGAAAAAGTATAACTTTAAAAACAAATACCCTTTGAAATTTTAAGTCTCCAAGTTAACAAAGTAAAAATAAATGAAACTATGGGAGAACAGGTTCTGTATAACAGAAAAAAATATAATAGAAAACAAGAAATTTATAAAGAAACCTTCACATGGTAACAAATGGTTTGTATACTTCATTTTTAACGGAACTATTAAGTATTTTAATTTTCTTTTGCATACATATTTATTTCTTAGTCATATAATTTTCAGGAAAACCGGCAGCGACATCTCTAAAACTAAAAATGAAAACTCTTATTGAATCCTCCAACCCCCTCAAAAATTTGACGGCACTGAATCCATATCAGTCATCACATAAGCACAATGGGAGAACACATTTTATATAACAGAAATATATACTAAAAAACATGAAATTTATGAAGAAACCTTCATATGGTGACAAATGGTACACTTCGTATGGTACACTTCATTTTTGATGAAACTATTAAGCATGTTCGTTCTCTTTTACATATATATCTCTTACAGTCATAGAAATTTTCAGGAAAACCGGTAGCGACATCTCCAAAGCTGGAAATGAAAACTCTTAGTGAATCCCCCTCCCCCCTCTAAAATTCAACGCTGAATCCATATCAGTCATCATCTAAGCCCTATCTATAGCCAATTCTTAGAAATAGATGTTTCAAGGAAATTTTTTGAACCAAACGTTAAAAAAAGTGAAGACAAAAACAGATGGAGAAATCTTTAATAAACCCCCAACCATCTCCCCAATTTAATGCTAAATTTATATCAATCATCATCTCTGTTCTATCTATAGCCAATCTTCAGAAATAAAGTTTCAAGAAATTTGTTTTGGGCCGGAAGTGGAAAGAGAACTGGAGATGATATCCTTAGTGAACCCCAGATCCGCTCCGGAATTTGATGCTGAATCCATATCAGTCATTATCTCTATCTATAACCAATTCTGGGAAATAGATGTTTTAAGGAAAATTTTTGAACCAGATGTAGAAAAGAAACCGGAAACACAAACTGTACCGGATGTGGAAAAAGCACTGTAAATGGAAATCCTTAGTGAACCCCAAATCGCTCCGGAATTTCATGCTAAATCCATATCAGTCATTATCTCTATCTATAAACAATTCTGAAAAATATATGGTTCATGGAAGAATTTTGAACCAGATGTGGAAATAAAATCGGAAGTACAAATTCTTAGTGAATCACTCCACATCCTCTAGAATTTGATGCAGAATCCATATCATCCAGTTATCATCTAAGCTCTACCTATAGCCAATTTTAAGATATAGACGTTTTAAGTAAAATATCAATTTTTGAACTGGAAATGAAAAAAGAACCGGAAGTAGAAATCCATAGTAGACCTCCAACCCCTCCGAAATATGATGCTAACTTCAAATCAGTCATCATCTGAGTTCTATCTTTAGCAGATCCCAAGAAATAGAGGTTTCAAGGAAACATTTTCCCGAAAAAATATAGTATGGCAAATTTTTGCCACCAATAAAACTTTATTACATAATATAGCGCTATCTCGATAAAACAAATGCAAAGGGACTAGCATGCATACTCTTTAAATCGAGGTACTCTTGCATAAAACTAAAATTTTACCTTTAGATACGTTTTAAAAGTTGTTGTGGCTTCAAAAGTCCCATTTATAACCGCACATTTTGGTTTGCATAATTGACATTCAGCCTGATTACTCCATTATCATGAATAGATACATATATCACTTTAAAATATTTTCCATTTAATTCTTCTCAAAATACATTTGCATCACGATCGGCAGTATCTTCCATCTTTCCTCATGTCTTTGCATTAACTACTTACTGCATTGCATCCCTTTAATTTACTTAAAATATATACAGGGTGTCCCAAAAAGATTGAAACGCGCTTTAATTCTTTGCCTATTGGAGATAAATGAGCAATGTAAATTCCAAAAATGTTGAAAGTAAGGTAGGAAATAAGACTAAGTTAATGAAATAGTCCTCCCATTAATTTTCAAAAAGTTACACTTTTTAAATTTTTATACGACCCCCGTAGACAAATTTGGTCAATCAGAAAATGTTTATTTTTAATGCAACAAGATCATTAAAAAATAATGCATATTTGTATCTTTAAAATTGAGCTAGTTATATTTAATTGAAAATTGAACATTGTGAATGGGGACCCTATATCAAATTAGAAATGTAAATTTGTGATATATCACAAAAAAGATAAAACTGGATGATAATACATAGGATACCCAACCGCGTAGTGAGTACCACTGTTTATATGGTCTCTGTCTGTGTAATGCTTTATTTAGATGCATTTGTGAGATAAAAATTTTGACACCTATTAACGTATTTTTGATCTAAACAATTTCCATCGTCAATTTGCTCATGATCCCTAGTTTTACTGATGAAACAGCCTTGCACATGGTACGGAAAAGTGGCATAAATCAGATTTTTTCCATTATCATAATTCAGTTGATTTTAAAGATACAGATATGCGGGTTTTTTTAATGATTTTGTTGCATTAAAAATAAAAACTTTCTAATTGACCAAATTTGTCTAAGGGGGTTGTATAAAAATTTAAAAAGTGTAACTGTTTGAAAATTAATGGGAGGACTATTTCATTAACGTAGTTTTATTTCCTACCTTACTTTCAACAGTCTTGCAATTTACATTGCCCACTTATCTCCAGCAGGTAAAGAATTAAAGCGCGTTTCAATCTTTTTGGGACACCCTGTATACAATGCATAGCAGAGCTTAGATTGCTTATGCTTCTATTTTAACAAAGAATGGTATTTCAAACTCTCTTCATGTCCCTCTTCTTTATACATAGACAGGAAGGAGACATCTACTAAACAAGATCATTATATAATTCTTATATGAATGTAAATTTTGTAACAGAAACTATATTTTTCAGAGGCCACCACAGATACTAAACATCCAATTAATTAACATCTTTATTTGCGCCAAGTTGCAAAAGTCTGTTTAGATTGACTCCCAGAAACGAATTCAGTGACTAAGACAAGATACAGATTCGCCGTTTTCTCTTTTGAGAATCTTTCATCTGCGGTTTAAGCACGATAGCTTGAAATCTGAAGAAATGTATTTTGAGTATTTTGAAAATACAAAATACTCTGAAAATGTATTTTCGAAACATTACCAAAATACTTTAGGTTTTTCAGTTTAAAATACAAAATGCAAATGTATTTTGAAAATGTATTTTAAATACATGTATTTTCGATACTGCACAACTCTGTATAGACCGAGCTTATAGATGAAGACTGATTTAGATTCAGCATCAAATGCCGGAAGGGGTTGGGAGTACAATAAGGATACTCATGTGTTTTTCACTTCCATTTCAAAAATTGAAACAGCTACTCCTCAAGATTAGATAACTATAGAGCTTAGATTATGACTGATATGGATACATCATCGAATTTCGGGGAGGAGAGGGAACTTCACTAGAGATTTCCACTTCCGATTCTGGAGATGTTTACTTACGATTTTCCGTAAGTGATATCGTACTTTACGTACTTTACGATACAAATATGCTAAGTATGCTGATACAAGTGTGCAAAGTATGCTGATACAAGTGTGCAAAGTATGCTGATACAAGTGTGCAAAGTATGCTGATACAAGTGTGCAAAAGAATATAAAAATGCTTAAAATCGAGAATGAACTTTTTCAATAACCAGGCACTTGATAATTAAATCATTCGTCTATTTAGTGGTCGAAGCATGAACAATTTTGCCGTCATAACACGTTGCCCCGACGTACCACTAGGGGGCGGATCTCATTATGTCTTTGCGACACCTAATTTAGATCAGAACCCAGTTGGGATGTCAGACACAGGATACGTACCCCCATTCCTCTGATACATAATCTTTCGGACCTACAGATTTATCCTACTCATACTCCGCGTAGACACGCGGACAGCTTTGGACGCGGGGAGGATTGAATTCGAGTTCTCCTCAGGCGATTCTTACTTATATTTCGCACAAATCTAACTTGACAGTTAGAAATATTACTAGCATCTGCTAAGCAATATAGTCCATATGTTAAGAGATTTTAATAATTAATTCATCAATTTGTCGTTATTTTTGTCAGTTTCTAGACATTTTTGCCAATTTGGAGACATTTACTTCAATTTCGAACCATTTTAAAAAACTTGCCAAGTTGACCATATTTTGCCAAATTAGTCACCAAGGATGCCACATTTATCGCCAAGCGTTACAGACAGACATGTCCTGGATGTTTTTATGATTCTTTCAAAAATTCGTTCAAAAATTTTAGTATCGTCCGAGATTTCGATCACGTTTAAATTCAATAGAATTAAAGTATTCTTTAATTGTAATAATTGTACCAAATATTTATCGAAACGTTTCATTCGTTCGTGAGATATCGCCTCCACACACACACACAAACACATGCATGCACACAGGGATAATCTTAAAAACGGATTTAAGTTCAGGGATACTATACATTATACTATGAATGTAAGGAAAGTAAAAAGTATGCGTTAATAAATTATAAAAGTATGCGTTAATAAATATTATAAATATTCGTAATAATATAAATATTCGCATTAATAAATATTCGTAAATAAAAGCGTTTAAAAGCTTTTATTTGCATTTTATGTATTTATTTCATGTGAAAAAAAGAGTATTTTAACAGGCAAGGAGTAATTCCCCTAAAAAGTTTGACATGAAGTAGCTCATTTTGTAGCATATCTGGCCACTGCCTAATAGCACACTGACCTAATAGCATTTATATAAATCTAGTAAAAATTATTTAATTTTCTGAAAAAAATTAAACGCTAAAATTCATTTTAGAACTGAAAGAATACAGAAATAAAAAGCAAAAATTAATTTTGGAACTGAAAGTATACAAAAAATTAAAAGCTAAAATTGATTTTGAAACTGAAAGTATACAAAAGTTAAAAGTTAAAATTAATTTTGGAACTGAAAGCATGCAAAATATGTTTTGGTGATGGTTTACCACAAAATTTTCTCACGGTCTGACATCAAATTTTGCCCCTGAAATAAAAATGACTTACCTCGCCTGTGACTTATATTAATGTATGAAAAGTAAAAACCTGATGTGGGCATTACATGAGTTTCGCTACAGACTCAAATTCACAATCCGTTAAATTGAGTTTAATTGCAGAAATTGACACTTTTTAAGTCGTCGTCATCTCAAAATTTCAAAAAACTTAAATATCTCAAAAACACTTCGTCGTAGAATAATAAAGTCAGTCTTGCGTTTCGTCGTTAAACATTACGTATAAAACAACAAAACAAGGATTTAATAAATATTTTTAAGATACTTAGTCTTTTATTTTAAACTTTGACAGTTTTGCTGGCCATTTCGCAAAATAGACTAATTCTATTTTTTTTAAATCGTATCAAGATTTAATCAGCACCACGGTTGGCAATCCATAAATGACTTATCTACAAAATTTTAAGAAATTTCATAGAACAGTCTTTTAACTAAAGTGAAAATCCTGTCATTTCATCCAAATTTCAAAAACCTCAAGTTTGGGAGAATAGTTCGCCCTAGAGTAAGGAAGTCGGTCTTATTCGTTTTGCCTTTAAAAATTACGTATAAAACAAGCATTTAATTAACACATTTCAACATATTTAGTTTTATATTTCAGATTTTGACGACTCTGCGCGCCATTTAAAAAAAAAATCATGTTCTATTTTTTTCCCGAATCGTACCAAAATCAATTCAGCACCAAGGTAACCCACGAGTGACTTAGCTACCTGACGGCTGGTGACGGCTAGCCCTTGACTATCTAGTGACGGCTGGCTATCTTGTGACAGCTATCTAGTGACGGCTGGCTATCTAGTGATAGCTATTTAATGACGGCTGGCCAGTTTGGAGATCCAGGATTCGATTCCCGGTTGGGGCAGCAAGGTTCGTTATAATGGCGCCCGAACAAATCAGCCCTGTAGGTTAGTGCAAATATGTCGGAGGTCTGAAAATGACCCTAGTACGACTAGTACAGATTCAGTGGACTCTGGAAGATTGGGAGCCGATTTCAAATTGAGAAGATAACGACCACGCAAAATACTAACCTGGGTAAAAATAGTAGTAGCAGGAGGCTAACCTGAGGTACAAATAGCAGGAGGTGGTCAGATAGATTGTCAATGGCCCACCAACCAGACATTAGCGGGTGGAGAATGCAGAGTCTGCTTTGACAATAAGAGCTTGCAATTTCGTCCCAGTAGTTCAGCGGTAGCGGTTCGGTTGGCCAGTTCGGAGATCCAGGGTTCGATTCTCGGTTAGGGCAGCAAGGTTCGTTACAAAACGTCACGCAAAAAGAGGTAGTTCGTGTTCTAGAGTGTCAGAAACGTATAAAATTTGAGTTCCGGATTTTGACACGATTTCAATACTTTCCCTATGCATTATTACCATGTATTGTAGGAAAAGCAAAAATCTATGTTTTATAGATCCTCTTTTAAATCATGTTTCATATTATCCTCTTTCTATGTTTTATAGATCCTCTTTTAAATCCTGTTTCTTATAATCCTCTTTCCATGTTTTATAGATCCTCTTTTAAATCATATTTCTTATAATCCTCTTTCTATGTTTTATAGATCCTCTTTTAAATCCTGTTTCTTATAATCCTCTTTCTATGTTTTATAGATCCTCTTTTAAATTCTGTTTCTTATAATCCTCTTTCTATGTTTTATAGATCCTCTTAAATCATATTTCTTATAATCTTCTTTCTATGTTTTATAGATCCTTTTTTAAGTCATGTTTCTTATAATCCTCTTTCTATGTTTTATAGATCCTCTTTTAAATCATGTTTCTTATAATCCTCTTTCTATGTTTTATTAATCCTCTTTTTCGCTCTTATAATAAATCCAAATAACTTGACAAATAACTTAAACAAATAATTTAATAATGCGTATTATATTCTGAACTAAACTGCAAAACAGGCGAAATAAATTTATCTAAAAGCTTAAACTTTCTTCTCAATATATCCGGAAGGATTTTTTCCCCATGAAATTTTTTCATGTCGGCATTTATATGCCCCTATAACCTTAAAAGAAATATGACGGTAGTTTGTTGATCATAAAAAGTACTCTAGAATTTTACTTTGCTAGTATACTTGCAAGCTAGATTGAGGGTAATTTAGATAGTGATTTATGCATTTCCGCAATTTTCTTACGATTCTGGAGTTCTAAAGAATATTTTTTCTGTCCATCCATAAATTAGGAATCATTCTTAAAGGCAAGTCGGATAGTAAAAATAAATTGTTTACTATAGATATGTCCTGAAAATATTGGATGAATTGAAGCACAATTGTTTAAAAATCGCTGTTACAGAAACTTTGTTAAAACTAAAACCGTACAATGATAAAAACTTGCAGTAATGATAAAAAATTTTCAAACTTTTATTTTCTTTATAATCGTGCTTCGTATGTAGCAACCAGCATCGGTGTACTAGTTCGGTGTACCATCAGTGTACCGCTTGTTGGCGTTCTTCAACGTCGAATAGCCGATAACTGCACTGACTTAAAGAAAATTTGCATGTGTCGCACATTTAAAAACCTTTGTAGTTACTGATAAAGTCAGCCAGGGGATGACAGCTCAGTGGTTAGGGCACGCGGAGTACAGGAACGTTAAACATGTGGATCTGTAAGTCCTTCCGAAAGGTTGGTGGTAGAGGAAAGTGCGGTCCCTGTGGATGTGTGTCGCCCTATAGTGTGTCGCCCCACTAGGTTCCGGTATAGATTGGGTGGCACAATCCCGGCCGTCTAAACAGATGCCTTACACTTTCTGGTAGGTCGGACGGTCTGGGTCGAAAGAAAAGAAAGAAGATATATCAAGCATATCGCTCAACCAGTTCTCAAATTTGAAGATTGATATCAGACCCTCAATTTTTCTAGTAGTTTTTCGAAATCAAAAATCACGGTAAAATAATTATGCTTAATGTTATATAAATAGTCACTTATATGCAATGTATCATTTATAACCGAATGCTGTTAAATATTCACTGCCCTCAATATATTGCATGCTTTTTTTTTTATTAAAAATGTAAAAATCATATAAAATATTAATTATGCTCAAAATTATCAAATGAGTAAAAGCTTTGCAAGAAATGTGTAGATACCATTATCCATCGTTTTAGAAATTAGCCGCGCTTGAGACATTGACTGAATGAATGACTAGAGAATCACCGTTCAGCCAAACAGCTTCCGGGGAGAGAACCCTAACAGTGGTAACAAGAAAGATCAATCATGCTTAAAGCATTGATTATGAAACACTTTCCAACTTTAATGCAATTTTATTTAAACAAGTCTAAAATGCAATACATTCCTCGGTAATATTTTAAAACTTATCACAATACTACATTGATTTATTATATTTGAAAACTTAAACCTTCATCGAAAAAAAGGAACTTCATTCAAATGACGGCATTGAAATATAAATTGCCTGGTTTAAACATCTCTAAAATGTGATACATTCCTCGGTAATAATTTTAGAATTATCATAATACTACGATAATTTATTATATTTGAAAACTTCATCGAAAACAACTGAAATTCATTCAAATGACGTCATAGAAAAAATAACACGCCTGGCTCTCTCTAAAAAAGCAGCATTTCATTCATAAATAATTTCCCATTCAGACCCTACAGACCGTCTGAACAACATACTGAAATTTCATTTTGATTAAGTCATTTTTACGGCAGTTATCGTGCTAACGGACAGACAGACAGACAGACAGAATGAACAAAGTCATAAACACTTTTCAACTCTGTTGTAAAGTGTTAAAAACAGCGAGAATATGCTGAAGGAAATTTTATAGTAAAGAAAAGTGTAAAAAAGCAAAGACACAGCGGGATAACACATAAATGTATAAGACGAAAATAAAGTGAAAAGGAAAGACACATATACCTTATAACAAATTTTAAAATCTGGTGTGGGCAACACATGATTTTCCTTATATAATGTAATGAATTTACTACTTTTACACTCAAAAAATAATGTATAAGATCCACTGTACAGTGTTTTTATCGTTGAATTGTACATTTGGCGATTTTCAGGATGACAGCATGTAAAACTACCCAAAGTACCCAATTAACTTATATTTCGCGCAACACTAAATAAACAATTATCAATATTGATAGCATCCTCAATAAGCGATATAATCCATATATTAAAATATTTCAATAATTAATTCATCAATTAGGCTCATTTTCTTTAATTTAGCGTAATTTTTACAATTTTGACGATATCTTTGCCAATCTGGAGCGAAATATCGCCAAGTTGGCGAAAATTTGCTAAATTATTCGCCAAAGTTCGCCAAATACATTACCAACTGTTACAAACAAACGGAGAGAAGAGCATTTCTTATATACTAGAAATTAATGCCCGTCATATGACGGAAATCAGAATTTACGAAACATTACTTCCCATATGGCGTTATTTTTATCAATTTGGCGACATTTCTGTCACTTTAGCACCATTTAAAATAGTTGCCAAGTTGGCGACGTACCGCTAAATTTCTTTCCCAGACATTACCGACGAACTGACGGAGAAATGGGTTATTTTTATAGTCTACTCTTATGTTCTTTCTAAGATATTGAACTTTCATCAATTAGTCGTCATTTTCATTGATTTGGCGTCATTTTTATCAATTTGGCCACAATTTCGTTAATTTGGCAACATTAAAAAATCGCCAAGTTGGCAAAATTCCGTTAAATTCGTCGCCAAAATCTCGCCCAGCATTATGGACGGAGAAATAAGTTATTCTTACAGCAGATAAATGACTATTGGCGTCCAAATACAAAAGTATTATCCAATGTATCTTTTCTCATGAATGGAACGAGCTAGATCTATGACAATGATGTCACCAAATTCATTGCATAACATTACATATGAAAAGTAAACATATACCACAATAGTTAATATTTATTTTTTTATTTTATGTGATTTTTTTTATACATTAATTTGAAAAGTGTGCAATATCTCGAGAAATGTTCATGCTAGCGTTCTAAAGTTTATGTCAATCGTTTTCTAATGAAAAATTGCATAAAAAATGACCCTTTACGTAACTTTATTAAAGGTTTGGTTTTTTGATGATTTTTTTTTTCAAAATTTCACTCAAACATTTAGGCGAGGTTCTGAACATTTGATTGCGTTTAAAAACAATAGGCTTCCAGTGTTCACGGATTGTAATTTTTGTACCAAATTTCGTTCGAATCACTCCATTCGTTCGTGAGATATCGTCTCCACACACACACACACACACACACAAACATCATCTCAGAAACATTTGATTTATGTGTTGAGGGATGCTTGAAACATGCTCTCCCGTCGAAATCGGATTTTCGATCCCGTCCCAATAATTTCCTTATACATTATACTATGTATACTCGTATAAGGAAAGTAAAAACTTAACGAACAGCATACGGTAAGAAAATTAAATTCTTAATTTAAGGGGGAAGACAATAGCATATTAAATACAGTAAATTCACACAACGGAATTAAACTTTCACAATGTTGTAAAATATAGAGCAAGGCAACTGTATTAAACAATCTGATGTGGGCAGTACACGACCTTCGCTACATAATGCAATGCTCAAGATCCATGGCACAATGATTTTAATGTTGAATTGCTTATTAACATTTGGCGTTTTTCTAGATGACAATGTATAAACATATTCGAAGTACCAAATTAATTTATATTCCGTGCAAATCTAACTGGACAATTTAAAATATTGCTGGAATCCGCTAAACAATATAGTCCATATATTAAACGATTTTAATTATTAGAGAATATTGAATTTTCATCAATTTGGGGGTAATGTCGTCATTTTTGTCAATTTGATGACATTTTCGTTAATTTGGCAACATTTAAAAAAAGCCGTCAAGTTTGCGATATTTTTGCAAATGTATCGCCAAGGTCAACGTATTGAGGGTTACTAGCTACTTATTTTAATTTTATGTAACTTTTCGATAAATTTATCTGGAAACGTACTATATTTCAGTAGCGGTTCATATTAGCGCTTTAAAGTTGTTATCATTCGTTTCCGAATGGTAAATTACGTAAGATATGACCATTTATTTAACATTATTGCAGCTCCTGTTTTTTAGGATTTTTTTTAAAATTCATTCGAAACAATTTTCGAATGAATGGGGGGGGGGGGGATTCTTCCTAGCTTTCGATTACGTTTAAAACCAATAAGGTTTCAGCATTCACTGATTGCAATAATCGTACCAAATAATTTTCGAATCGCTCCATTTCTTTATGAACTATCGCTTCTATCCACACACACACACACACACACTAACATTCACACACATACTCATATGCATCGGGCGCGGTTAGTACTTGGGTGGGTGACTACCTGGGAACACCGCGTGCTGTTGGCACATTTCGGGCGCGGTAGCCCGGTGGTTTGCGCTCTGGATTTGCACGCTGCCACAACTGCCACCGTGTTCATGCGGAGTACGATCACGTTAAACATGTGGGTCCGTAAGTCCTTCCGAGAGGTTGGTGGTAGGGGAAGGAGGGTACGGTCCCTGTGGATGCCTCCCCCACTGGGTTCCGGTCTAAATTAGGTGGCACTTCCCGGCCGTCCAAACAGTTACCTTACACCTTTCTGGTAGGTCGGACGGTCTGGGTCTCAACAACAACACATACTCATACATACATGCACACACACTAGCATACGCACGCACACTAACATACTAACATACATACACACACTAACATATATATACACACACTAAGATGCGCACATACTCATAGATACACACACAATAACATACACACGCACACACACATTAACATACACACACACGTTAACAGACACACACTAATATACATACACACGCACTAACATACATACACACTAACATGCACACGCAATAGCCTCAAAACTTTCGATTCGAGTTCATGGGTGTTTAAAACCTACTCTTCCGTCGAAAACTCAACTTCGAATATTCAGCCTGTCGCAATACTTCCTCTATACATTATATTATATACGTAGGTGGTTCAAAAAATAAGGTAACAAGAGCTCTCACGAGTGCACAAATTCGGCCTTGCCAATTAAATTCCATGTCTAGATAAGGTGTCGTGTTGTTGCACGACAACGCCCGACCGCATACGGCCTCGGCTACACGTGATTTGGTACAGTGTTTCCGATGGAATGTACTGGAACACTCACCCTACAGCCCGAATCTCGCACCAAGCGATTTTTATCTCTTCGGACAGTTGAAGAAGCACCTGGCAGGTTGCCATTTCACAACTGATGCCGAAGTTCAGGAAGCCGTCGTTGGGTGGCTCCGCGACCTGGACCCCGATTTCTTCTATGCCGGTTTCGATAGATTGGTTTACCGATGGAACAAATGCTTCGACAACCACGGTGACTATATGGAAAAATAATATGTATCAGTGCCTTGCTAACTTCGCGTATCTCTTTGATTTCGTGAATAAACCTTTTCTTTCACAGGACTTGTTACCTTACTTTTTGAACCACCCTCGTATATAGAGAAAGTAAAAAGGATATCTGAAATTTATGGGACATGCATATAAATAAAATTGAAAATCTACCTGTTAGTCTCAACATCACGGGAAAACGGATAAATCGAATTTCGTGAAATTTTGATGGGTATCTTTGGTAGGGTCTCACTTAAAATTTAGGCACCCGTCTGTCTTGTCTGTCTTCATGTTCTTCTGACTGTTTCCTCATTTTGAGAGTGGCATCGTTATATAAGCCTCCAAACTAACGAGACCGTTATTTGAATTTTCAAACTAATGTGACCTAATCGTTCTTTCAGCCTCTCTACAATAAATACAGTTGAAAATCCGATAACACGACCTAATCGTTGTTTGTTCCTTACTTATTAACATTATGGAAAGTATATATTTTTTCGTTAATATACTTATAAAGCGTCCATGATCTTAATCATTATACCTACATTAACGAAAAAAATATAAACCTTTTAAACTCAAAGACCATAAATGACAGATCTCTCTATATTTTTGTCCCTATTAAGAAGTCCAGAAACGTAGCCTATAACTATGCTGTTGTTTAATTTTAAAATTGTTATTATCTATATAAGTAAAATTGTAAGTTGTGCTTCTATCTGTCTTTTTATCTCAGCACGGAAAATCTTAACTTTCAAACAAAAACTTCAAATATTAAAAGTTCACCGTAAATTGCGAATTTTAAGTTTCTTTATATTTTACAGTCCGTACAATTGACTGGTATATTACTTATTCTCAATAATTAACTTGAACGCACGATTTATTCATCTGCGGATTTAGCAACTCAACTTTCTAAAGTCAATTACGCAATCAGATCATTTAAGATTTAATCAGCACTCATGGAATTACATAGAAGCATTACATGGACCATACATGGAATTACCTATCGCTGTTTAAGTTGATTACATACTAGAAGTAAGACTAAATTAATTGATACGTTAATCTTAAAACCCAAAAGAGTAAAAGATCTAATTACTGCATGCTTAACAATCATCGATTATTGATCTGAGATTGGAGAAACAAGACACAGGAAGGTGGAAGTTAAATAGTAGCGTTTATTATATCTCTATATATTAAAACAAAAGCTAGGTGCAGTGGCCGCTGACCAAATCATTTTAAAATACAGAGATTTTCTGTCAGCGCTGGGCCTATGGCATTAAATGATTCAGTTTTGTATGATTATTTAGAATACATTACTATGTGTTGCCTCCTGTTTTGGTTACAGACGGATAAAATTTTCTATTTTTTTTATACAATTCTGAAGTGAAAATGTTTTTACACTACTTTTATATGATAATTGTATTTCTTGTCATTTATCTTCAAAAGCTACTATTTCATTGTTGTAAACGATGTTGCCACCTCAAAAGAATTAATAACTAAATGAGTTAACTTTCATTGTTGAAAAGGCTGTTTCAATTTTAAAAGAAGTAATGCTTATATTATTGATTTAAACAAATGAAACGCGATTTTTATTACTGTACTAAACCAGCCTGTTCGCCACCCTTGAAAATTCTGACCGTGGCAAATTCTGACCGTGGCAAACTCGCTGGCGCGACATACCAAAAAGGTTTAAGGTAACTGTTTGGACGGCCAGGAAGTGTCACCCAATTTAAATCGGAACCCAGTGGGGGAGGCATCCACAGGGACCGTATCCTCTTTCCCCTACCACCAACCTCTCGGAAGGACTTACGGACCCTCATGTTTAACGTGATCGTACTCCGCGTGAACACGGCGGCAGTTTTGGTAGTGGCAGGAATCGAACCCGGACTTACCGAGTGCAATTTCCGCGCGCTAACCACTGGGCTACTGTGTCCTCCGCGACAATCTCCATAACTTTCTTTTTATTCAACCAATTTAGACCAGAACCCAGTAGGGAGGCATCCACAGGGACCGTATCCTCTTTCCCCTACCACCAACCTCTCGGAAGGACTTACGGACCCTCATGTTTAACGTGATCGTACTCCGCGTGAACACGGCGGCAGTTTTGGTAGTGGCAGGAATCGAACCCGGACTTACCGAGTGCAATTTCCGCGCGCTAACCACTGGGCTACTGTGTCCTCCGCGACAATCTCCATAACTTTCTTTTTATTCAACCAATTTAGACCAGAACCCAGTAGGGAGGCATCCACAGGGACCGTATCCTCTTTCCCCTACCACCAACCTCTCGGAAGGACTTACGGACCCTCATGTTTAACGTGATCGTACTCCGCGTGAACACGGCGGCAGTTTTGGTAGTGGCAGGAATCGAACCCGGACTTACCGAGTGCAATTTCCGCGCGCTAACCACTGGGCTACTGTGTCCTCCGCGACAATCTCCATAACTTTCTTTTTATTCAACCAATTTAGACCAGAACCCAGTAGGGAGGCATCCACAGGGACCGTATCCTCTTTCCCCTACCACCAACCTCTCGGAAGGACTTACGGACCCTCATGTTTAACGTGATCGTACTCCGCGTGAACACGGCGGCAGTTTTGGTAGTGGCAGGAATCGAACCCGGACTTACCGAGTGCAATTTCCGCGCGCTAACCACTGGGCTACTGTGTCCTCCGCGACAATCTCCATAACTTTCTTTTTATTCAACCAATTTAGACCAGAACCCAGTAGGGAGGCATCCACAGGGACCGTATCCTCTTTCCCCTACCACCAACCTCTCGGAAGGACTTACGGACCCTCATGTTTAACGTGATCGTACTCCGCGTGAACACGGCGGCAGTTTTGGTAGTGGCAGGAATCGAACCCGGACTTACCGAGTGCAATTTCCGCGCGCTAACCACTGGGCTACTGTGTCCTCCGCGACAATCTCCATAACTTTCTTTTTATTCAACCAATTTAGACCAGAACCCAGTAGGGAGGCATCCACAGGGACCGTATCCTCTTTCCCCTACCACCAACATCTCGGAAGGACTTACGGACCCTCATGTTTAACGTGATCGTACTCCGCGTGAACACGGCGGCAGTTTTGGTAGTGGCAGGAATCGAACCCGGACTTACCGAGTGCAATTTCCGCGCGCTAACCACTGGGCTACTGTGTCCTCCGCGACAATCTCCATAACTTTCTTTTTATTCAACCAATTTAGACCAGAACCCAGTAGGGAGGCATCCACAGGGACCGTATCCTCTTTCCCCTACCACCAACCTCTCGGAAGGACTTACGGACCCTCATGTTTAACGTGATCGTACTCCGCGTGAACACGGCGGCAGTTTTGGTAGTGGCAGGAATCGAACCCGGACTTACCGAGTGCAATTTCCGCGCGCTAACCACTGGGCTACTGTGTCCTCCGCGACAATCTCCATAACTTTCTTTTTATTCAACCAATTTAGACCAGAACCCAGTAGGGAGGCATCCACAGGGACCGTATCCTCTTTCCCCTACCACCAACCTCTCGGAAGGACTTACGGACCCTCATGTTTAACGTGATCGTACTCCGCGTGAACACGGCGGCAGTTTTGGTAGTGGCAGGAATCGAACCCGGACTTACCGAGTGCAATTTCCGCGCGCTAACCACTGGGCTACTGTGTCCTCCGCGACAATCTCCATAACTTTCTTTTTATTCAACCAATTTAGACCAGAACCCAGTAGGGAGGCATCCACAGGGACCGTATCCTCTTTCCCCTACCACCAACCTCTCGGAAGGACTTACGGACCCTCATGTTTAACGTGATCGTACTCCGCGTGAACACGGCGGCAGTTTTGGTAGTGGCAGGAATCGAACCCGGACTTACCGAGTGCAATTTCCGCGCGCTAACCACTGGGCTACTGTGTCCTCCGCGACAATCTCCATAACTTTCTTTTTATTCAACCAATTTAGACCAGAACCCAGTAGGGAGGCATCCACAGGGACCGTACCCTTCTTCCCCTACCACCAACCTCTCGGAAGGACTTACAGATCCACATGTTTAACGTGATCGTACTCCGCCTGAACACGGCGGCAGTTTAGGCAGTGGCGGGAATTGACTACCGCTAACTTCTCGCGCGCTAATTTACAATTTAAAATGACAGTTACCTTACACCTTTCTGGTAGGTCGGACGGTCTGGGTCTCAACAACAACAACAACAATTTAAAATGACCATATGCTAAGCTCTTAATTCCATCATCCTCATTCCATCGTTCCCACATTTAAAACATTTAAAATATCCATCGTTCCATCATTTAAAATATCCATAAAATTGAAATATCCATTTAAAATATCCACAAATTAAAATATCCATTTAAAATATCCATTTAAAAAATCCATATCTTTCCATCATTTAAAATATAAATATAATAATTTCTACAATACATATGCTAAGCTCTAATTCATTTAAAACCGGAAGCGCGGGAAAAGGAACGCAAACACTAATTCGATTTTTATTGTCCCACCCATCGCTATGCATATTCAGACCCGTGACGTCACCTCCACCTAGACATAAACCGGCGCCTTTTGAAACGCATGCTTGGGGGAAACGGGCGATGGGAAATGGGAACTTCTTTCGCCCGCCGCGATGAATTTTAATTAAAATCATGACTTCCTTAAAATTCTGATCCAGCGGCCAATTTCAATTATTTCTTGACCAGATTGGGCTTGTAAGAAAGCCAGATGTTTGAGCTTTCTAAAAATGTAAATTATTAGTCGAAATTATGAGTACTTTTTACTATGCGAGAATTTAAACACCAAAAATCATTTTTTTGAGCCAAAAGTGACTTTTGTTTTAAAATCTTTAAAAAATATTAGAAATTGAAATTGAGATTTGAAATTGGTATAATTTTACTCGCAATTGTCTTCTCTTTCCGGTGGTGTGATTTGTTTTTTTCTACGACGTCTGGATCGTGAAGAAAAAAGGGCAAAAAACGGTCGAAATCGCATTAAAAAACGAAAAAAAAAAAAAAAAAAAAAAAAAAAAACATCAGTTTTCACGTGTCACCTCCCCCCCCCCCCCCAGGTCACCGATTGCCAAAATTCGTAGCTCTCCGACGCGCGGTCGCGAAACGTATAGTGTATAAGACACACAGACATTGCCTTTTATTATTTACTGGCCGCCTTTGGCGACCAGCCTGTTCGCAACCCTTGAAAATGCTGATCGTGGCAAATTCCAACCGTGGCAAACTCGTTGGCGCGACCTACCAGAAAGGTGTAAGGTAACTGGTTGGACGGCCAGGATGTGCCACCCAATTTAGACCGGAACCCAGTGGGGGCGGCATCCACAGGGAACGTACCCTCCTTCCCCTACCACCAACCTCTCGGAAAAACATACGGACCCATATGTTTAACGTGATCGTACTCCGTGTCAGTGGCGGAAATCGAACCCGGACCTACCGCGTGCAATTCCCGCGCGCTAACCACTGGGCTACTTCGCCCTCCGCGACAATCTCCATAACTTTCTTTTTATTCACCCAATTTAGACCGTACCCTCCTTCCCCTACCATCAACCTCTCGGAAGGACTCACGAACCCACATGTTTAACGTGATCGTACTTTGCGTGAACGTGGCGTAAGTTTTGGCAGTGGCGGGAATCGAACCCGGGCCTACTGAGTGCAATTCCCGCGCGCTAACCACTGGGCTGCCGCGCCCTCCGCGACAATCTCCATAACTTTCTATATATTCACCCAATTTGGACGGGAACCCAGTGGGGGAGGCATCCACAGGGGCCGTATCCTCCTTCCCCTACCACCAACCTCTCGGAAGGACTTACGGACCCACATATTTAACGTGATCGTATTCCACATAAACACGGCGGCAGTTTTGGCAGTGGCGGGAATCGAACCCGGGCCTACCGCTAACTTCCCGCGCGCTAATTTGCAATTTAAAATGACCATATGCTTAATTCCATCATCCTCATTCCATTGTTTTATTGTTCCATCATTTAAAATATCCAAAAGTTAAAATATACATTTAAAAAATCCATATCGTTCCATCATTTAAAATATAAATATAATAATTTATATGGAGTAAAGGAGCTCTATTCAGAACCGTGACGTCACCTCCACCTTGACGTCCCCACCCACCACCTTCCCTCCTTCTGCGGGGGAGAAACGCCGGTTAAGAAGCGGCACGCCGAGCGGAACGCCGAGAAATTGAAATTCGGAAACTTTTAAAATCCCGATCCTGTGGGCAATACGGAATATTTCCTGACCAGATTGGTCTTGTAAGAATGCCAGATGTTTGACCTTTCTAAAAATGTAAATTATTAGTCGAAATTATGAGTACTTTTTACTATGCGAGAATTTAAAAACCAAAAATACTTTTCTTGAGCAAAAAGTGACTTTTGTTTTAAAATCTTTAAAAAATATTAGAAATCGAAATTTAGATTTGAAATTGATATATTTTTACTCGCAATTGTCAGCTCTTTCCGATGGTGTGATTTGTTTTTTCCTACGATGTCCGGATCGTGGGAAAAAAAGGGCAAAAATGGCAAAAAACGGTCGAAATCGCATAAAACATTAAATAACAAAAAAAATAATTAAAATTTTAAAAATCGGTTTTCACGTGTCCCCTTCCCTCCCCCCCGGGTCTCCGATTGCCAAATTTCGTAGCTCTCCGACGCGCGGTCGCGAAACGTATAGCGTATAAGACACACAGACACACAGACATTGCCTTTTATTATTTAAGATGATTAAGAACAAGCGGCAAAACATATAGCTCGCAAAGTCACCTCGGCGAGCGCTAGCGAGTAGGACGTGAAGCCTCGGGGTCAGAGAGCAGGGAGCGGAGCCCCCCTAGTCTAAATACAGTTTATCATTTTTCTAACTTAAAAATTGGTAAATTTAGATTTTTTTAATGCAGTCTAAAATAACCGAGATAGAAGTTAGCACTTCTGTCTCGGACACTATGAGCAGAGCCTAACTAACGCAAGAGCATGCGGGGCAGCAGCCATGTTCCCGGCATCAGAGGGGCCTCAAATTAAACAAATACAACATTGAATAATTAACGACTGATTCTTGAAAAACAAAATTATGTCATCGGAATAGGTTTGCCCAGTGAAAAGATTCGTTTTGGGGATATATAGGGATTATCGTACTAATTGAACATCTTGACTTCTTAGCTATAATGATAAAGGGCCCTGACTATAAGAGATACAGTCAATTAGAAAAAGTCAATTAGAAAATTGTAGAGCATCACCAAATTAATAGAAAACGTTATTTCAATTAATATAAACGCGTTATTCACACAACATGCAGTTTAACGCAAATTACGTTCAATATGCCCACCATCTGCCACAATGCATGTTTTTTATGCAGAAATGTACTTTCTGTTGCACGTTCACCATCATTCCGGGTGAACACCCATCAATTCAAGCAAGAAATTTGGAATTCAAAGAAAAGACACGAGCGGATAAAAGTGCAAATTCCCACTTAACGCGCATATTCAGAAAGGATTGTGAATGAACGATTGTAGGTAGAACTTATAAAATTCGCAGCGTATGGAACTCGGTGATGTGCTAATGAAAATATAAAAATTATCTGGGTTTGGGGAAGAGTATATGATAATGTCAATCTATAAATTATAATTGCGAGTGAATATGTGTGTGTCGAGAAATTGCTAAACCCTGCAAAATATCTAAAGTTTTTTTATAAGTCTGAAAATTGATTATTTAAAATAGATCTGCAAAATATCTAAAGTTTTTTTATAAGTCTGAAAATTGATTATTTAAAATAGATTTTAAAATTATTATAGTACAAGCGTGAATCTCTATAGTTTTTATTTTTAAAAATAAGCAAAAATTATAATATTATAAAAATTAAACAGAAAACAAGTAATTTTAAAATATTTTTCTTAATTGAATAAAACTTTGAATACTCATATAGAATGTGCGCACTTGCATAAAATGCTTTCTACATTTTGAAATTGTAACACATCTGAATTGCTTTTACTCCTATACAATACACAAGTTTTAATAATGTTTTGAATTTCAGGCTTTGGGGAAAAGGTAAAAACTCTATATAATCTAAATTAATCCATAAACACGACAGATTGTAACCGAGAAGTTGAAAGGTTCAACTCTCAATTGTCTTGCTATTAATGAATCGGATCTGTTGTATTTCCAATATGCTGTGTTATTAACAAAATAGGTATTGTTTCAACAATACACTATTTATTGTTTCCTAACTAGACCACCCGACCTACCCGAAACTGTAAGGTAACTGTTTGGGCAGCTAGTAAGTGCAACCCAATTTGAACCGAAATCCAATCTTATGGATTTCGGTCTGGATTGGGGACCACCCTTCCCCTAATTCATCACCTCTCTGATGAACTTTCGAACTTTAAGGGTGAACGTCAGTAAATCTTCTGCCCTATCCGCGCTTTCTTAACTTTCGCGGCACACATTTTCCGCCGAAATTCTGCTCAAACAGTTGGGAAATATTTTCTGAAAGACAAAATGCAATACTTAGATTATATTAAAACTAAATTTAATACCCAATACAACAAGTATATATTTTTCATTTTAATTCAAAATATTTTTGGTGCTGCCATTTGTTGTCGTAATTTAATTCATACCGATTATTTTTATTTTTTAATGAACATTTTTGAATATCTATTCCTTCTAATACAGTGTTAAATACAACAACAGATCATATATAATAATGCCACAATCACGGAAAGGTAATTTATCATTCTATAAATTTGATAAGGGATCTGAATGTACATCACTGAGGACTGCAGTTTTGTCTTCAAAATCCTTTGCCTTCAAGTCCAATTACGTTTCCGTGATTATGGTATTATATATGATCTGTTGTTGTATTTAATACTGTATTAGAAGGAATAGATATTTAAAAGTGTTCATTAAAAAATAAAAATAATCGGTATGAATTAAATAACGACAACAGATGGCAGCACCAAAAATATTTTGGATTAAAATAAAAAATATATTCTATGTTTTATTGGGTATTAAATTTAGTTTTAATATAATCTAAGTATTGTATTTTATCTTTCAGAAAATATTTCGCAACTGTTTAAGCAGAATTTCGGCGAAATATGTGTGCCGCGAAAGTTAACAAAGCGCGGATAGTGCAGAAGATTTACTGACGCTCACCCTTAACGACTATATGTAAAGTGCCCATACTCTTCATAGACATAGTTTAGTTGTCGTCGAGAATAAAACACAGATTTACCTTGAGCGATCCTCTCATTTTATCTACTGTTCTATCCTGGAACCCCATACTGTATTGTATGTGTCATTTATTTTGTTTATAAATTATTTGGGTAGTTTAAAGCAGTGGCGTCGATGGTGAGGTTTTGAGTGCCATAACACACCCACCCACTAGTTGAACAATTACATCACTTTTCCACGGAATTCACATTGGAAAATGAAATGCAGTACTATAACCCTACATTCGTTCACTGGCCGCCCCCTCCCCCCTTTTCCAAGCTCCCCTCTATACGCATTGTTGTTATCACATGTATTAAGGTTTATATTACAAAGTGAAGAAGTAGTTAAATCGTTGAGATTTATTTTTATTTAATTAATCATATGCATAACTAAACACGAAAATAATTATTGCACAATTTGAATTAATCTTCTTTTTAATCAGAAGTTTAATTGATTCAAAATGTAAAAGCAATCTTTTGTTATTATCACACAATTTGAATTAATCTTCTTTTTAATCAGAAGTTTAATTGATTCAAAATGTAAAAGCAATCTTTTGTTATTATTACACAATTTGAATTAATCTTCTTTTTAATCAGAAGTTTAATTGATTCAAAATGTAAAAGCAATCTTTTGGCTATCAATCGATGATTCATTTAATATTTTTCTAGACTAAACGTCATAAACGGTTAAGCAGCTGAGCAATTTTAATTTATTCCAGTATTGAGGGGAAAATATATTACTGCTACGCTATACCCTTTGGAATTATGATTGTACTCTCAGGATACAAGAATGAGTCCAAATTCCTGGATAACTTGCACGTTTATTGACAAGCAAAGCGTAAACAGGAGCAATATACAGAAAATAGCTCGGTAACTATCTCACCGAATCACTAAACAACTGTCAGGTACAGTAAAACGGCAATTATGATCGGCTAATTTCACAAAACAGCCAATATTATTATCAAAACATAGATATAAATCACAATTCAATGTAGCTGGTATCACGTCAATTGCCCTCCAACTGAGTGATGCCTCCTTTTAAGGAACTTTTATGCATAATATGTACATTTGAGTTCTCTACAGAGAATAGTAAAAAATAACATCTTTAGAAGAAAATTTCATATTTAGTAATGTTATAATAATGTTTCATATTTAGTAATATACTCTCTGTAGAAACTTCCAGAAGGGACTCGTATCTCGTAGAATATTCGTTATATCGAGAAGGTTCTCGAACATTTGAAATGTGGCCAAAAGTCACCAAATTGGCAATAAATCGCCAAATCTGGCAACTTTGAACCGAAAATTATGAAATTGCAACCCTAGATTCACGTTAAAGGAAAGGTTGCCAGTACGGTGTTTCTCCTTTATGGCTCTCAAAAGAGCTTTCACTGAAGGAATGTTTTCTATTCGTAACATTACTAAATATGAAATTTTCTTCTAAAGATGTTATTTTTTACTATTCTCTGTAGAGAACTCAAATGTACATATTATGCATAAAAGTTCCTTAATCATAAAACCCAACCTCGCAGATGACGTCGACTGCCTGGGTTTAGACTTATATTTAACTAGCAGCATACCCGTTCTTCGTACGGAATATATAATATAAAGAAACTCATAATTCGAAATCTTGTGCAAATTCCGTTAAAATATTAAATTTATTGCTCCTAAAGAGAAGTTTAAGAATATCTGTTCTCACTATGCAAAATTATATTCACGGGCAGATCTGAAGAAAAAAACATCCTGGCCCCTTTTGCAAGCAAATTTACAAAAAAAAGGAATTGAATCAATACATGTAACCTCGTACTACTTATATTGTCGCAGATTAGAAAATATGCCAGTGTGTTGGTAGAAGATTACCCGTATTACAATATGAGTCTCAAAAATATTTGCCAAAATAAAAGAGATGACATAATAAATTGAAAATATCACTAATCCCCGTAATCTTCATACCAGAAGGTCATAATTGATTCCAATATATGCCAATATATATCAAAATATATGCCAATATACCTGTACTACTTATATTTTCGTAGATTAGAAGATATATCCGTGCATTTGTAGATTACTCGTACAACGTACTATATATGAGTTTCATCAATTTTCGTCATAAATAAACAATGCATAATAACTTGACAATATCAATAATCCCTGAATCAACAGTCCCTGAAAATATCAATGATAATAATGTTTAAACCTGAAGACCGTAATTGATATTATCCAGTCAAAAGTGCAATGTCAATGAAATTTATCTTATATACATATCTTTATTATTCAAATCGGTAAAGATTTAATAAAAATCGTATAGCACATAACGCATTGGATCCGTCGCTAAGCGACATGATATCAGTTGCTTAAAATAAATTGATGGAAATCATATCGTCTGAATAATGCTATCTCCATGGAAGGTTTGGCGACATTTTTGTCAATTTAGCGATAACTTAAAAAATCGCCAAATTTATCGCCAAGTGGGACTGTGGAACTGATAATTCCATTTTGCGACAAATTGACAGAACATCATCACAATACTATCCCCGGGCCAACGGCCGTACCGTGCTGAAAACACCGGTTCTCGTTAGATCACCGAAGTGAAGCAGCATCGGGCGCGGTTAGTACTTGGTGGGTGACCACCTCGGAACGCCGCGTGCTGTTGGCCATCTCGGGTGCGGTATCCCCGTGGTTTGCGCGTTAGATTTGCACGCTGCCACAAATGCCGCCGTGTTCATGCGGAGTACGATCACGTTAAACATGTGGGTCCGTAAGTCCTTCCGAGAGGTTGGTGGTAGGGGAAGGAGGGTACGGTCCCTGTGGATGCCTCCCCCACTGGGTTCCGGTCTAAATTGGGTGGCACTTCCCGACCGTCCATACAGTTACCTTACACCTTTCTGGTAGGTCGGACGGTCTGGGTCTCAACAACAACAATACTATCCCCTAACAAAACACAATCAATTTCATTTATTAAGCGCGATTTTATCAATTCCATGATATTTTTATGGATTTACAAATATTTTTATCAATTTGGTGATATTAAAAAAATTCGTTAAATGTGTTACTAAGTAGGATGGATGAACTGACCGACAAATGCTACCGAAACACCATTTCAATACTCTATTCTAAAAAAACAAATCATTGATTTGCGTCATTTTTATAAATTTGGAAACATTTCCGCTAATTTGGTAAAGTTTAAGAAAAGTTACCAAGTTATTTAGAGATATTCCGCTAAACTCGAAGCTCTAAATTTGCAGATCTGAAGAATAAAATATCCTAATCCCTTTTGTATATACTAAATGAAAACACTAAAATTGTATTATAAGATACAGCCGTTCTACTCTTTTTCTGCTTCAACAATCGGCTAAATGAATTTATTGGGTAAACACAATATATGAGTTTATTACCTGAACACAATATATGAGTTTATTAGCTAAACACAATATATGAGCTGGAAACCTCTTTGCTAAAATAAATGAAAGTGATGTACGCAGTCCGCAATTTATATAATTAAAAGAACAACCAAACCTTTCATTTAAAAAATATATTTTTTCATCCATTTATTTATTATTCAAATAGAAAAAATAATAATAAATATTAACAACACATTTAATTTCATTCCGTTGCCGAGCAACATGATATAAGATAGAATCTTCCTCATAAAATGCGAAATTAAATAGCCATTTTGATTTCTTTATACTTTTCATCGTTGAGTAATAGCTTGTGAAAGATTACCATGGAGGTAGATTTTTCCATTTAAATTCATGTTTCAAACAATTCGTGTTTTCCGATAGTGACTATTTAATGCAAAAATCCTGCACCAAACTCGGAAATAAAGTTTTATTTCCTTTCGACGTTTTAAACAAACGATTTTGATCCTTTCCATTTGAATAAACCACGGAGTTGGAGAGTATAACTCATAGGAAAAAGTTCTGTTTTTCATTAATATCTCGACAACCCCTGGTCTTAGAAACTCGAAACTTGGACAAAATTTATGGGGGGCTATTTCAAGGCTATCCACAATATTTCATTAAATTCAGTTCAGCCGTTTTTCTGTGATGATGAGACAAACGAAAATTTCGTTTTTTACTAATATCTCGAGAACCACTGGATGTAGAATCTCCAAACATGGACTAAATTTTAAGTGGGGCTATTTCTAGGTTACCCACCAAATTTCATCAAATTCGGTTCAGCCGTTCTCCCGTGATGATGGGACAAACAGACAGACAGACAGACAGACAGACAGACAGACAGATTTTCAATTTTATTTATATAGACTAGCAGCATACCCGTTCTTCGTACGGAGTATATAATATAAAGAAACTTGAAATTCATAATCATGCCCAAATTCTTATAGTATACTAGCAGCATACCCGTTCTTCGTACGGAGTATATAATATAAAGAAACTTGAAATTCACAATCGTGCGCAAATCCTTATAGTATACTAAATGACATTTTTAATCAAAATATTCTGTTAAAATATTTAATACATTGCTCCTAAAAAGAAGTTTAAGAATATCTGTACTCGCTATATAAAATTATCTTTATGGACATATCTGAAGAATAAAACATCCTGGATCCTTATGTAAGCAAATATAAAAAAAAATATTGAATTGAATCAATATATGCAAAATAAAAGCGTTAAAATTGTATGGGACCCGTACTAATTATATACGCGTATATTAGAAAATATAACCTCTATTAGTAGATTACATGTATAAATTGAAGATACCAATAAACCCGTAATCTTTTAATCTGAAGACATTCATTTATTCCAATATATGTCAAAATGAAAGTGCTAAAATTATATGGGAATATATAAACGTACTACTTATAATGTCCGATTATTAGTAGAAGATTACCCGTATTGCAATATGAGTCTCAAATGCTTTTGGCAAAATACAACAGACGACGTAATAAATTGAAAATATCATTAATCCCCTTAATCTTCATACCAGAAGACTGTAATTGATTCCAATATATACGCCAATATATGTCAAAATATATGCCAATATACATGTACTACTTATATTCTCGTAGGTTAGAAGATATACCCGTGCATTCCTAGAAGATTACCCGTACAACGTACAATATGCGAGTGTCAGCAATTTTTGCCGCAATAAAACAATGGCGTAATAACTTAAAAATATCAATAATCACTGAATCAATAATTCCGGAATATATCAATAATAATAATGTTTAAACCTGAAGAGTGTAATTGATATTATTCAGTCCAAATTGAAATGGCAATGAAATTTATTTTATATACATATTCATCATTATTCAAATCGGAAAGGATTTAATAAAAATCGTCTGAGGCATAAACACATTGGATTTAAATCCGTTGCTAAGCGACGTATCATTTGCTTCAAATAAATTGTTAGAAAAAATATCGTCTAAATAATTATATTTCTATGGAACTTTTGGCGACATTTTCGTCAAATTAGCGACATTTTAAAAAATCGCCAAATTTATCGCCAAGTGGAACTGTAGAACTGACAGTCCCACTTGGCGACAAATTGACGAAATATCATCACAATACTATCCCCTAACAAAACACAATTAATTTCATTTATTTAGCTCATTTTTATCAATTTCAAGATATTTTTATAGATTTGAAAATATTTTTATCAATTTAGTGACCTTTTAAAAATTCGCTAAATATATTACTAAGTAGGATGGTTGGTCTGACAGATAAATGCTAGCCAAACATCGTTTCAGTACTCTCTTCTAACAAAACAAAATAAATTTCATTGATATGCGTCGTTTTTATCAATTTGGCGACATTTGCGTCAATTTGGCAAAGTTTAAGAAAAGTTGTCAAATTAGCGATATCCTGCCAAATTCGTTGCTCTGAATTTGCAGATCTGAATGAAACATCCTTATCCCGTTTCAATATACTAAATGAAAACACTACAATTGTATTAGAAGATATACCCGCTCTACTCTTTTTCTGTTTCAACAATCGGCTAAATGAATTTATTGGCTAAACACAATATATGAGTTTAGTAGCTAAATACGATATAAGCTTGAAAACTCTTTGCCAAAATAAATGAAATTGATGTACGCAGTCAGCAATTAATATAATTAAAAGAAAAATCAAACCGTTCATACATAAGATATACTTTTATATCCATTTATCCATTTATTTATTATTCAAATCGAAAAAAAATAATAAAAACATTAACAAACTCATTTAATTTAATTGCGATGCCGAACAACATGATTTGTCCTCATAAAATGTTATAATTTATTAACCACTAACAGCACACCAGTTCGTCGTACGGAGTATATAATATAAAGAAACTTATAGTTCGCAATCATGTCCAAATTCTGTTAAAATATTAAATTTATTGCTCCTAAAGAGAAGTTTAAGAATATATGTTCTCACTATGCAAAATTATCTTCACGGGCAGATCAAAACATCCTGGCCCATTTTGTAAGCAAATTTTCAGAAGAAAAAAAAGGAATTGAATCAATATATGCAACCCAGTACTAATCATATTGTCGCAGATTAGAAAATATGCCAATGTGTTAGTAGAAGATTACCCGTATTACAATATGCGTCTCAAAAATATTTGCCAAAATAAAAGAGATGACGTAATAAATTGAAAATATCAATAATATCCGTACTCTTTATACCAGAAGGTCGTAATTGATTCCAATATATGCCAATATATATCAAAACATATGTCAATATACCTGTACTACTTATATTCTCGTAGATTAAAGGATATACACGTGTGTTTGTAGAAGATTATTCGTACAACATACAATATGTGAGTTTAAACAATTTTTGTCATAATAAAATAATTGCATAATAACTTGAAAATATCAATAATCCCTGAATCAATAATCCCCGAAAATATCAATAATAATAATTTCTAAACCTGAAGACCGTAATTGATATTATCCAGTCAAAAATGCTATAAGAAAAATCAAATCGTTCTTTTCTAAAATATATTTTTATATCCATTTATTTATTATTCAAATCGAAAAAATAATTATTAAAATTAACAGACAGATTTAATTTAATTGCATTTCTGAGTAACATGATATAAGATAGAATCTTATAACATGTTAAATATGTCATGTCTTATAACATAAACTGCGAAATTAAATAACGATTTTGATTTCTCTATACTTCTCATTGTTCCGTAAAAGCTTGTTTTAAATAAACCATGAACCATGGAGATAGATTTCCCCTTTAAATCATGTTTCAAACAATTCATGTTTTCAGAAAGTGACTAATTAACGCAAAAAATCTCCCATCAAACTCAGAGATTAAATTTTAATTCACTTTCAAACGATTTTCAAGCTTTTCGTTTGGATAAACCACGGAGTTAGGGAGTAGAACTCCTAGGAAAAAGTTCCGTTTTTCATTAATATCTCGACAACCCCAGGTCTTAAAAACTCGAAACTCGGACAAAATTTATGGGGGGATATTTCAAGGCTATTCACCAAATTTCATTAAATTCGGTTCAGCCGTTTTTCCGTGATGATGAGAAAAACGAAAATTTCGTTTTTTACTAATATCTCGAGAACCACTGGTCGTAGAAACTCAAAACACGGATATAATTTTAAGTGGGGCTATTTCTGGGCTACCCACAAAATTTCATCAAATTCGGTTCAGCCGTTCTCCCGTGATGGTGTGACAAACAGACAGACAGACAGACAGATTTTCAATTTTATATATATAGACTAAATGACATGTTTAATCAAAATATTATGTTAAAATATTTAATATAATGCTCCTAAAAAGAAGTTTAAGAATCTCTGTTCTCGCTATATAAAATTATCTTCATGGACATATCTGAAGAATGAAACATCTTGGACCCCTTATGTAAGCAAATATAAAAAAAAATATGGAATTGAATCAATATATGCAAAATAAAAGCGTTAAAATTGTATGGGACCCGTACTAATTATATATGCGAATATTAGAAAATATAACCTGTATTAGTAGATTACATGTATAAATTGAAAATACCAATAAACCCGTAATCTTTAAATCCGAAGACAGTCATTTATTCCAATATATGTCAAAATTAAAGTGCTAAAATTATATGGGAAGATATACACGTACTACTTATAATGTCCGATTATTAGTAGAAGATTACCCGTTTTGCAATATGAGTCACAAATGTTTTTTGGTAAAATACAACAGACGACGTAATAAATTGAATATATAATTAATCCCCGTAATCTTCATACCAGAAGACTGTACTTGATTCCAATATATATGCCAATATATGTCAAAATATATGCCAATATACCTGTACTACTTATATTCTCGTAGGTTAGAAGATATACCCGTGCATTCCTAGAAGATTACTCGTACAACGTACAATATGCGTGTGTCAGCAATTTTTGCCGCAATAAAACAATGGCGTAATAACTTAAAAATATCAATAATCACTGAATCAATAATTCCGGAAAATATCAATAATAATAATGTTTAAACCTGAAGAGTATAATTGGTATTATCCAGTCCAAAATGAAATGGCAATGAAATTTATTTTATATACATATCTTCATTATTCAAATCGGAAAGGATTTAATAAAAATCGTCTGCCGCATAAACACATTGGATTTAAATCCGTTGCTAAGCGACATGATATCATTTGCTTCAAATAAATTGGTAGAAAAAATATCGTCTAAATAGTTATATTTCTATGGAACATTTGGCGACAGTTTCGTCAAATTAGCGACATTTTAAAAAATCGCCAAATTTATCGCCAAGTGGGACTGTAGAACTGACAGTTCCACTTTGCGACAAATTGACGAAATATCATCACAATACTATCCCCTAACAAAAAACAATTAATATCATTTATGTAGCGCAATTTTATCAATTTCAAGATATTTTAATAGATTTGAAAACATTTTTATCAATTTGGTGACATTTTAAAAATTCGCTAAATGTATTACTAAGTAGGATGGTTGGTCTGACAGATAAATGCTAACCAAACATCATTTCAATACTCTCTTCTAACAAAACAAAAAAAAATTTCATTGATATGTAGAAGACCCAAGCCACACGACCAACCCGAAGGTTTATGGCAGCTGTTTGTGTGTCGTTTATATCAATTTGGCGACATTTCCGTCAATTTGGCAAAGTTTACGAAAAGTTGTCAAATTAGCGATATCCCTCCAAATTCGTAACTTTGAATTTGCAGATCTGAATGAAACATTCTTATACCGTTTCAATATACTAAATGAAAACACTACAATTGTATTAGAAGATATACCCGCTCTACTCTTTTTCTGTTTCAACAATCGGCTATATGAATTTATTGGCTAAACACAATATATGAGTTTAGTAGCTAAATGCGATATAAGCTTGAAAACTCTTTGCCAAAATAAATGAAATTAATGTACGCAGTCAGCAATTAATATAATTAAAAGAAAAATCAAACCGTCCATTCATAAGATATACTTTTATATCCCTTTATCCATTTATTTATTATTTAAATCGAAAAAAAATAATAAAAACATTAACAAACACATTTAATTTAATTGCGATGCCGAGCAACATGATATATCCTCCTAAAATGTTAAAATTTATTAACCACTAACCCGTTATTCGTACGGAGTGTATAATTTAAAGAAACTTATAGTTCGCAATCATGTGCAAATTCTGTTAAAGTATTAAATTTATTGCTCCTAAAGAGAAGTTTAAGAATATATGTTCTCTCTATGCAAAATTATCTTCACGATCAGATCTGAAGAATAAAACATCCTGCCCCCTTTTGTAAGCAAATTTACAGAAGAAAAAATAGGAATTGAATGAATATATGCAACCCCGTACTAATTGTATTGTCGCAGATCAGAAAATATGCCAATGTGTTAGTAGAAGATTACCCGTATTACAATATGCGTCTCAAAAATATTTGCCAAAATAAAAGAGATGACGTAATAAATTTAAAACATCAATAATATCCGTACTCTTTATACCAGAAGGTCGTAATTGATTCCAATATATGCCAATATATATCAAAACATATGTCAATATACCTGTACTACTTATATTCTCGTAGATTAAAAGATATACACGTGTATTTGTAGAAGATTCGTACAACATACAATATATGAGTTTAAACAATTTTTGTCATAATAAAATAATTGCATAATAACTTGAAAATATCAATAATCCTTGAATCAATAATCCCCGAAAATATAAATAATAATAATTTTTAAACCTGAAGACCGTAATTGATATTATCCAGTCAAAAATGCTATAAGAAAAATCAAATCGTTCTTTTCTAAAATATATTTTTATATCCATTTATTTATTATTCAAATCGAAAAAATAATTATTAAAATTAACAGACAGATTTAATTTAATTGCGTTTCTGAGTAACATGATATAAGATAGAATCTTATAACATGTTAAATATGTCATGTCTTATAACATAAACTGCGAAATTAAATAGCGATTTTGATTTCTCTATACTTCTCATTGTTCCGCAAAAGCTTGTTTTAAATAAACCATGAACCATGGAGATAGATTTCCCCTTTAAATCATGTTTCAAACAATTCATTTTTTCAGAAAGTGACTAATTAACGCAAAAAATCTCATCAAACTCAGAGATTAAATTTTAATTCACTTTCAAACGATTTTCAAGCTTTTCGTTTGGATAAACCACGGAGTTAGGGAGTAGAACTCTTAGGAAAAAGTTCCGTTTTTCATTAATATCTCGACAACCCCAGGTCTTAGAAACTCGAAACTTGGACAAAATTTATGGGGGGATATTTCAAGGCTATTCACCAAATTTCATTAAGTTCGGTTCAGCCGTTTTTCCGTGATGATGAGACAAACGAAAATTTCGTTTTTTACTAATATCTCGAGAACCACTGGTTGTAGAAACTCAAAACACAGATATAATTTTAAGTGGGGCTATTTCTGGGCTACCCACAAAATTTCATCAAATTCGGTTCAGCCGTTCTCCCGTGATGGTGTGACAAACAGACAGACAGACAGACAGACAGACAGATTTTCATTTTTATTTATATAGACTAGCAGCATACCCGTTCTTCGTACGGAGTATATAATATAAAGAAACTTGAAATTCATAATCATGCCCAAATTCTTATAGTATACTAAATGACATGTTTAATCAAAATATTCTGTTAAAATATTTAATATAATGCTCCTGAAAAGAAGTTTAAGAATCTCTGTTCTCGCTATATAAAATTATCTTCATGGACATATCTGAAGAATAAAACATCTTGGACCCCTTATGTAAGCAAATATAAAAAAAAATATGGAATTGAATCAATATATGCAAAATAAAAGCGTTAAAATTGTATGGGACCCGTACTAATTATATACGCGAATATTAGAAAATATAACCTGTATTAGTAGATTACATGTATAAATTGAAAATACCAATAAACCCGTAATCTTTAAATCTGAAGACAGTCATTTATTCCAATATATGTCAAAATTAAAGTGCTAAAATTATATGGGAAGATATACACGTACTACTTATAATGTCCGATTATTAGTAGAATATTACCCGTTTTGCAATATGAGTCTCAAATGTTTTTTGGTAAAATACAACAGACGACGTAATAAATTGAATATATAATTAATCCCCGTAATCTTCATACCAGAAGACTGTACTTGATTCCAATATATATGCCAATATATGTCAAAATATATGCCAATATACCTGTACTACTTATATTCTCGTAGGTTAGAAGATATACCCGTGCATTCCTAGAAGATTACTCGTACAACGTACAATATGCGTGTGTCAGCAATTTTTGCCGCAATAAAACAATGGCGTAATAACTTAAAAATATCAATAATCACTGAATCAATAATTCCGGAAAATATCAATAATAATAATGTTTAAACCTGAAGAGTATAATTGATATTATCCAGTCCAAAATGAAATGGCAATGAAATTTATTTTATATACATATCTTCATTATTCAAATCGGAAAGGATTTAATAAAAATCGTCTGCCGCATAAACACATTGGATTTAAATCCGTTGCTAAGCGACATGATATCATTTGCTTCAAATAAATTGGTAGAAAAAATATCGTCTAAATAGTTATATTTCTATGGAACATTTGGCGACAGTTTCGTCAAATTAGCGACATTTTAAAAAATCGCCAAATTTATCGCCAAGTGGGACTGTAGAACTGATAGTTCCACTTTGCGACAAATTGACGAAATATCATCACAATACTATCCCCTAACAAAAAACAATTAATATCATTTACGTAGCGCAATTTTATCAATTTCAAGATATTTTTATAGATTTGAAAACATTTTTATCAATTTGGTGACATTTTAAGAATTCGCTAAATGTATTACTAAGTAGGATGGTTGGTCTGACAGCTAAATGCTAACGAAACATCATTTCAGTACTCTCTTCTAACAAAACAAAAAAAAATTTCATTGATATGTAGAAGACCCAAGCCACACGACCAACCCGAAGGTTTATGGCAGCTGTTTGTGTGTCGTTTATATCAATTTGGCGACATTTCCGTCAATTTGGCAAAGTTTAAGAAAAGTTGTCAAATCAGCGATATCCCTCCAAATTCGTAGCTTTGAATTTGCAGATCTGAATGAAACATTCTTATCCCGTTTCAATATACTAAATGAAAACACTACAATTGTATTAGAAGACATACCCGCTCTACTCTTTTTCTGTTTCAACAATCGGCTATATGAATTTATTGGCTAAACACAATATATGAGTTTAGTAGCTAAATACGATATAAGCTTGAAAACTCTTTGCCAAAATAAATGCACTTGATGTACGCAGTCAGCAATTAATATAATTAAAAGAAAAATCAAACCGTCCATTCATAAGATATATTTTATATCCATTTATCCATTTATTTATTATTTAAATCGAAAAAAAATAATAAAAACATTAACAAACACATTTAATTTAATTGCGATGCCGAGCAACATGATATATCCTCCTAAAATGTTAAAATTTATTAACCACTAACAGCACACCCGTTATTCGTACGGAGTGTATAATTTAAAGAAACTTAAAGTTCGCAGTCATGTGCAAATTCTGTTAAAATATTAAATTTATTGCTCCTAAAGAAAAGTTTAAGGCTATATGTTCTCACTATGCAAAATTATCTTCACGATCAGATCTGAAGAATAAAACATCCTACCCCCTTTTTGTAAGCAAATTTACAGAAGAAAAAATAGGAATTGAATGAATATATGCAACCCCGTACTAATTATATTGTCGCAGATCAGAAAATATGCCAATGTGTTAGTAGAAGATTACCCGTATTACAATATGCGTCTCAAAAATATTTGCCAAAATAAAAGAGATGACGTAATAAATTGAAAACATCAATAATATCCGTACTCTTTATACCAGAAGGTCGTAATTGATTCCAATATATGCCAATATATATCAAAACATATGTCAATATACCTGTACTACTTATATTCTCGTAGATTAAAAGATATACACGTGTATTTGTAGAAGATTCGTACAACATACAATATATGAGTTTAAACAATTTTTGTCATAATAAAATAATTGCATAATAACTTGAAAATATCAATAATCCTTGAATCAATAATCCCCGAAAATATAAATAATAATAATTTTTAAACCTGAAGACCGTAATTGATATTATCCAGTCAAAAATGCTATAAGAAAAATCAAATCGTTCTTTTCTAAAATATATTTTTATATCCATTTATTTATTATTCAAATCGAAAAAATAATTATTAAAATTAACAGACAGATTTAATTTAATTGCGTTTCTGAATAACATGATATAAGATAGAATCTTATAACATGTTAAATATGTCATGTCTTATAACATAAACTGCGAAATTAAATAACGATTTTGATTTCTCTATACTTCTCATTGTTCCGTAAAATCGTGTTTTAAATAAACCATGAACCATGTAGATAGATTTCCCCTTTAAATCATGTTTCAAACAATTCATGTTTTCAGAAAGTGACTAATTAACGCAAACAATCTCCCATCAAACTCAGAGATTAAATTTTAATTCACTTTCAAACGATTTTCAAGCTTTTCGTTTGGATAAACCACGGAGTTAGGGAGTAGAACTCCTAGGAAAAAGTTCCGTTTTTCATTAATATCTCGACAACCCCAGGTCTTAGAAACTCGAAACTTGGACAAAATTTATGGGGGGATATTTCAAGGCTATTCACCAAATTTCATTAAATTCGGTTCAGCCGTTTTTCCGTGATGATGAGACAAACGAAAATTTCGTTTTTTACTAATATCTCGAGAACCACTGGTCGTAGAAACTCAAAACACGGATATAATTTTAAGTGGGGCTATTTCTGGGCTACCCACAAAATTTCATCAAATTCGGTTCAGCCGTTCTCCCGTGATGGTGTGACAAACAGACAGACAGACAGACAGACAGACAGACAGATTTTCATTTTCATTTATATAGACTAGCAGCATACCCGTTCTTCGTACGGAGTATATAATATAAAGAAACTTGAAATTCATAATCATGCGCAAATTCTTATAGTATACTAAATGACATGTTTAATCAAAATATTCTGTTAAAATATTTAATATAATGCTCCTAAAAAGAAGTTTAAGAATCTCTGTTCTCGCTATATAAAATTATCTTCATGGACATATCTGAAGAATAAAACATCTTGGACCCCTTATGTAAGCAAATATAAAAAAAAAATATGGAATTGAATCAATATATGTAAAATAAAATTGTATGGGACCCGTATCAATTATATACGCGAATATTAGAAAATATAACCTGTATTAGTAGATTACATGTATAAATTGAAAATACCAATAAACCCGTAATCTTTAAATCTGAAGACAGTCATTTATTCCAATATATGTCAAAATTAAAGGGCTAAAATTATATGGGAAGATATACACGTACTACTTATAATGTCCGATTATTAGTAGAAGATTACCCGTTTTGCAATATGAGTCACAAATGTTTTTTGGTAAAATACAACAGACGACGTAATAAATTGAATATATAATTAATCCCCTTAATCTTCATACCAGAAGACTGTACTTGATTCCAATATATATGCCAATATATGTCAAAATATATGCCAATATACCTGTACTACTTATATTCTCGAAGGTTAGAAGATATACCCGTGCATTCCTAGAAGATTACTCGTACAACGTACAATATGCGTATGTCAGCAATTTTTGCCGCAATAAAACAATGGTGTAATAACTTAAAAATATCAATAATCACTGAATCAATAATTCCGGAAAATATCAATAATAATAATGTTTAAACCTGAAGAGTATAATTGATATTATCCAGTCCAAAATGAAATGGCAATGAAATTTATTTTATATACATATCTTCATTATTCAAATCGGAAAGGATTTAATAAAAATCGTCTGCCGCATAAACACATTGGATTTAAATCCGTTGCTAAGCGACATGATATCATTTGCTTCAAATAAATTGGTAGAAAACATATCGTCTAAATAGTTATATTTCTATGGAACATTTGGCGACAGCTTCGTCAAATTAGCGACATTTTAAAAAATCGCCAAATTTATCGCCAAGTGGGAATGTAGAATTGACAGTTCCACTTTGCGACAAATTGGCGAAATATCATCACAATACTATCCCCTAACAAAAAACAATTAATATCATTTATGTAGCGCCATTTTATCAATTTCAAGATATTTTTATAGATTTGAAAACATTTTTATCAATGTGGTGACATTTTAAAAATTCCCTAAATGTATTACTAAGTAGGATGGTTGGTCTGACAGGTAAATGCTAACCAAACATCATTTCAGTGCTCTCTTCTAACAAAACAAAAAAAAAATTCATTGATATGTAGAAGACACAAGCCACACGACCAACCCGAAGGTTTATGGCAGCTGTTTGTGTGTCGTTTATATCAATTTGGCGACATTTCCGTCAATTTGCCAAAGTTTAAGAAAAGTTGTCAAATTAGCGATATCCCTCCGAATTCGTAGCTTTGAATTTGCAGATCTGAATGAAACATTCTTATCCCGTTTCAATATACTAAATGAAAACACTACAATTGTATTAGAAGATATACCCGCTCTACTCTTTTTCTGTTTCAACAATCGGCTATATGAATTTATTGGCTAAACACAATATATGAGTTTAGTAGCTAAATACGATATAAGCTTGAAAACTCTTTGCCAAAATAAATGAAATTGATGTACGCAGTCAGCAATTAATATAATTAAAAGAAAAATCAAACCGTCCATTCATAAGATATACTTTTATATCCATTTATCCATTTATTTATTATTTAAATCGAAAAAAAATAATAAAAACATTAACAAACACATTTAATTTAATCCGTTATTCGTACGGAGTGTATAATTTAAAAAAACTTATAGTTCGCAATCATGTGCAAATTCTGTTAAAATATTAAATTTATTGCTCCTAAAGAGAAGTTTAAGAATATATGTTCTCACTACGCAAAATTATCTTCACGATCAGATCTGAAGAATAAAACATCCTGCCCCCTTTTGTAAGCAAATTTACAGAAGAAAAAATAGGAATTGAATGAATATATGCAACCCCGTACTAATTATATTGTCGCAGATCAGAAAATATGCCAATGTGTTAGTAGAAGATTACCCGTATTACAATATGCGTCTCAAAAATATTTGCCAAAATAAAAGAGATGACGTAATAAATTGAAAACATCAATAATATCCGTACCAGAAGGTCGTAATTGATTCCAATATATGCCAATATATATCAAAACATATGTCAATATACCTGTACTACTTATATTCTCGTAGATTAAAAGATATACACGTGTATTTGTAGAAGATTCGTACAACATACAATATATGAGTTTAAACAATTTTTGTCATAATAAAATAATTGCATAATAACTTGAAAATATCAGTAATCCTTGAATCAATAATCCCCGAAAATATAAATAATAATAATTCTTAAACCTGAAGATCGTAATTGATATTATCCAGTCAAAAATGCTATAAGAAAAATCAAATCGTTCTTTTCTAAAATATATTTTTATATCCATTTATTTATTATTCAAATCGAAAAAATAACTATTAAAATTAGCAGACAGATTTAATTTAATTGCGTTTCTGAGTAACATGATATAAGATAGAATCTTAGAACATGTTAAATATGTCATGCCTTATAACATAAACTGCGAAATTAAATAACGATTTTGATTTCTCTATACATCTCATTGTTCCGTAAAAGCGTGTTTTAAATAAACCATGAACCATGGAGATAGATTTCCCCTTTAAATCATGTTTCAAACAATGCATGTTTTCAGAAAGTGACTAATTAACGCAAAAAATCTCCCATCAAACTCAGAGATTAAATTTTAATTCACTTTCAAACGATTTTCAAGCTTTTCGTTTGGATAAACCACGGAGTTAGGGAGTAGAACTCCTAGGAAAAAGTTCCGTTTTTCATTAATATCTCGACAACCCCAGGTCTTAGAAACTCGAAACTTGGACAAAATTTATGGGGGGATATTTCAAGGCTATTCACTAAATTTCATTAAATTCGGTTCAGCCGTTTTTCCGTGACGATGAGACAAACGAAAATTTCGTTTTTTACTAATATCTCGAGAACCACTGGTCGTAGAAACTCAAAACGCGGATATAATTTTAAGTGGGGCTATTTCTGGGCTACCCACAAAATTTCATCAAATTCGGTTTAGCCGTTCTCCCGTGATGGTGTGACAAACAGACAGACAGACAGACAGACAGACAGACAGACAGACAGACAGACAGATTTTCATTTTTATATATATAGATTAATCTTATTTAACACTATTTTGTTGTGTAGGAGCAAAATTAATTCTAAAATAATATTTCAAGATGCATAATATTTCTAAGCATAATTGTAAGCTTCTTTTGCACAAGAAATTGTAAACTCATACTATGAGAATTTAAATTTTATTTAAGCTTAATATTAATTTTATTTTCAAAAATATTTTTGTTAACACTTGCTTACTTTCTATTTAAGTTTCTATTTAAATAGTTTTCATCACTAAATAAGAATATTTTTTTAATTTATTTAAAAATACTGTTTACAAACATTTTAAAAACAATTTAAATGTTTCAACGTTTCAACAATTGCAACAGAATTAGACTAATTTATCTTCTACAAATCTATCTTCTTCAACTACATTCCTCAAATAACTTAATTTTTATGCTTCCAATACCCTTCTGAACAAACAGATCGCCGAATTCCACATGAACATTTTTTCCAAGACCCTTAGCGCTACGACTTTAAGTGGGAATTTGGTCATTTATTTATCCGCTCATAGAAAAGACATCCTAGCAAAATACGATGGTATATATATATACAGACGGATCTAAAACGTCATCAGGTACAGCATCAGCATTTTGTACATTTCACAACTGTTGTATATACAAGTGGTCCAGGAATATGAATAATTAAAACAGCGTATTTCAAGCAGAATATTTTGCTATTTATCAAGCTCTCACTTGGTTTGGTTTTCAAGCATTCAGCTCAGTAACAATTTTAACTGGCAGTTAGTCTAGCATTCTCTGCCCCAAAATTTGAGTCTCGACATGAATGAAATGATTTTTGTCATTTCTGGCTGACATAATGATCTAAAAGGGCTGAGCAGAAGATAGAAGAGGTAGAATCCACAAAGGAAGTCCCATGACACCAATGCTTCAGAAATACACGAAGTGCAATTCGAGTAAGATTTATCTGGAGTATATAGTGCATCGAATCCATGCTAGTCAAAAAAACTTGAGCAGCTTCTATGAGCAAGTCAACCCTAACTGAATAGGAAATTTCGAAAGGGCATATGTCCAAAAATTGAAACTTTAACCTTTTGCTTACGGGTGGGACAGCGTCCATCCCAAACGAAGAACCTCCCAAAAAGACAGGTATTTGACATACCCTATCCCAAACAGTTCGATCCCCCTTTGCAGGCATTGGCGTCCTCGCCGACAGAAGCATTGCACCTGTGCAGCAGGTATGTCAAATACCTGTCTTTTTGGGAGGCTCTTCGTTTGGGATGGACGCTGTCCCATCCGTAAGCAAAAGGTTAACGGAATTAAAAAAATAAATAAAAACACTAATTTTTTTTCAGAAATGGCGACTGCAGGAAAACTATAATTTACAGGGGTGTTTAAGACCAAACAGTAATCGAATAATAATGAAATGGTTATATTTAAAACTTATTGGGATCATGAAAATGCCACTGAAATTTTCTGAAATTGAGAGAAAAATTCAAGGCATTTCCGTTAAAAAATAGTGCAGGTAAAATCGTTTTCATTAGCGCAAAGCAAAAAAGGGGTTAATAAAAGATAATACAACTATTGCTAATTTAAGAACAATAAATAAATAACAATAATGAAACACTTCATATATCGAAAATTGGATCAATAACTCATTAAAAATCCTCTTCTGGAGGCTTCAAGTTCGTACAAGTAGGTCACTGGAGAATTTCGTTGAAGAAATCTTTAAATTCTGCTGCTGTCATATGCTGCTTCAGCTTCTCTAGATCCACAATCTTCAAATTGTTCATTGGTAACTTAAGATAAGTGGTGCAATGAATGATGTCTAGTAATTTAGAGGATCTTTTATTTTCGAAAGAGAGAACACTTTCTCTGACATTGTATTGTCTTTATTATCAAGTCAAGTCGTTTTTGAGATTCAAATTCATAAAAAATGAAACTTGAAATGATAATTTCTGTTCTTTGGGGACTTGTTTCCCATAACTTCTGAATCAAAGTTGATTTTTCTTAAAGCTTAATGAAGACCAGTTTTTGGAGATATGTATGTCATCTGTCTCAAATTTAAAATTTAAATTTTCTGGCCTTAGAGGATTTCTCAATGCAATATATGTTGATGAATAAAAGTCTGTCACCTTTTTTAATTTTTCTTAATTACAATCAAAGCTATTCTGTTCTATCGTCATACCTGTTTTGTTAATGAACTCTTCCAACATAGTCTTTGGCGGCTAAACCGACTGAACTACACATCTGAACAGCGGTACTAGACGTAGGATCGAAAGTTGGAGTTCAAAAAGGTCATATCTCTTCGAGAGTACATTGTATTATATTTATAATAACGACCTATCACGTCACCTCGTTATTGAGGTTCATATTCAAATTCATAAAAAATGAAACTTGAAATGATACTGTTCTTTGGGGCATAACTTCTGAAGTTCAATGATGACCAGTTTTTGGAGATATGTATGTCATCTGTCCCAAATTTTAAATTTTAATTTTCCTGTCTTAGAGGATTTCTCAGTGCAATATATGTTGATGAATAAAAGTCTGTCACCTCTTTTAATTTTTCTTAATTACAATCAAAGCTATTCTGTTCTATCGTCATACCTGTTTTGTTAGTGAGCTCTTCCAACATACTCTTTGGCGGCTAAACCGGCTGAAAGACACATCTGAACAGCGGTACTAGACCTAAGATCGAAAGTTGGAGTTCAAAAAGGTCATATCTCCTGAAGATGCACTCTTTTTTAAATTTTTACAAAACAAACAACCCATTTTATGCCTTAAGTCAGGTCCAGAATTGTGCCCTTTTACCCCAGAATGATGAGCAATTGTACGCAAAAAATAAATAAATAAATAAATAAATAAATAAAATAAAATAAATAAAATAATAACTAAATAAAATAATAAATAAATAAATAAATTATTAAAATGAAATATAATAAAAAAATGGTATTGGTCAAAAATTCGAGATGTGACTCTTCCGAAATTTCCTACAGAATTGGGGGTGAAAGCAGATCAATTTGCAATAATCTATTCAATGAACAATACGCTGTCATCCCTCGAGATTTGAATTTACACCATATTCACCTATATTTATCAAGTGTGTAAATTAAAAACATACTAATAATTTACTAAGTGTGTGATAGTAATTAGGATATCGAACTAAGCACCGCTGTGATACTAAATCTGCTAATTATTGAGAAATGATAATGTTAGTAATTCAGTTTTTCTTATTACTGGTATTCGCAGAACAAGAACAAACACCATTTTCTCCCTGACAAGTTTAGCAAGTGCTTGTGTCAAAGTTATTGACATATCCTCAGCCGATAATTAGGAAACATACAAATTTCATGAACTAAGCCCTAATTACCTAAATTCTGAGCCATCAATTTCAACAAAGGACATGTATTTTATTTTGTTGAAATATATCCCGTTCAGCATAAGCATGCAGTTACCATTGACCATTATAAAGATAATAACAGAGTAATGAATGTAATAATGAGAATAGACAAGCAATAATGTGAAGTGAATTTTATTTTGCCCGATTTTTTTTTTTCATAGACATAAAAGGTCAATAGTAGCAACAAATATGTGGACATATCAAAACATTCATTTTATAAACTTTCAGATATATCATGAGAGCTATTTGACTGATAACAAAAGTTGAGAGTTAGCGCATTTTTATTTATTATATCTATATATAATTGTCTAACGTGCTTCTTTCCAGACCCTTTAGAAGCACTCCCCCCCCCCCCCTCCCCTCCTCGGTGACTTAGACGACTGAATCTTTCGACACTTATAGTATCGACTAAGGTACGAAACTAAATAGAGCAGGGTATTTTCGATTTGCTCACTCCCTGGGGGCGGATAAAAGGAAGTACGTGTATGTTTCGAACACTCTTTTCAGATCCTTTGGAAGCACCCCCCCCCCTCCCCAGTAATCTAGAAGGCTGCATCTTTGTATACTTATAGTATGGACTACAGTACAAATGATTCCCGATTTCATTTCCGGAGTTGACAAAATTTGAAGGGGAGAGGTAAAATCTCTCAAAATCCTCTCCAACACCTCCCCCGAGAACATAGAATGCTGAAAATAGACCACGAGGCAAAACCTAACTGGGACAACTTTCGATTGAGACAACTGCTATCGATGCTAAGCACCATACATTGTTAAACAAAATAAAATCTCTTAAAACATGGTGCAGCTTAATTTCTTAAGAGCATTTGTTTCTCTATCTTTGTCAGGCCTTAATACTAAGCAAATAATAGAATATCTACCGGTTTTTAATAAAATATGCAATTTATCGCTGCATAAAACATAAAAATCGGATGCTGCTGATAATTGCATAATTTAAGCAATGTTTTGAACTGCAGTTCCACTAGTATATATACTATTCAATTGATGTAACATAAAAATTCAGACCCGGCAACCCTCACTAAATATCGCAAATTAAAGTTGGATTGGGTCAGTAGTGTAACCAGAAAAAAAATATATAGGGGTAGGGGAGGGAGTAGTAACTGGAAATTCATACTTCAATTCTCCGAATACCATTTTGCCGAACTGCGCAGTTTCTTTATTCTAAATTGAAAAATTTGTTTTAATTTTAAAATTTCTAAACTTATAGTTAGAAAGACAAATTTTTGGATGTCCGTACATGTTACAAAAAGTTGATTACATGTTTCTGTGTAGAAAGCCCAGACCACACGACCAACCCATAGGCTAATGGTAGCTTTCTGTGTGGCCGGACATGTTTCTGTGTGTAAAAATGTGTGGTTTATAATTTTGACTAAAACATACTTTATACGACATTAAAAATGTATAAAAGTTTCTGCTGCATAACTTCATGGCGACTTTCATATTCAGATTTTCAGCCTTCACATATTAGTATATCTCACTCATTTTACAGTAATTTAAAAAAAATCTGATGTGGGCTGAATATGACTTTCCCTGTATAATGCAATCGTATCAAATTGTTAGAATAATCGCTCGAAATTATTTTCGAAATATTTCATTTGTTCGTGAGATATCGCATCCACACACACATACACTCACGCACTGACACACACACACTAACACACGCACTGACAAACACACATACACGCACTGACACACATATACACACGCACTGACACACACACATGCACTGACACACACACACGCACTGACACACACACACTCGCACTGACACACACACACACGCACTGACACACACATTCACGTACTGACACACACACACACACATTCACGCGCTGACACACACGCATACAGAAACAACACCTCAGAAGTGTTGAATGCGAGTCAGGGATACTTTAAACGTGTTCTTCCGTTGAAAACTCTGTAATTCGAATTTTTGACTCTGTCACAATACTTTCCAAAAATAAATATCATTATATTATACTATGTATATCGGGAGTTGTCAAAATTAGAACGAAATGAATATCGCTAGGCATTTTATCCTCTAGTTATCTTGAGTTTATAGCATTCGTCAAATGTTCTTTTAATTTTTCTTTGAAGACTGAAATATGAAACCATAATTCATCAAAAGTCTAAAACTTTCTTAAATGCATTTGCGTGTAACTAATTCGGCATTAAATTTCTTCTACATTTTTATACATTTTCTCTAATATTTGAATAAATCTAATATAGATGGCAGCACCAAAACATCTAAGTCTCTAAATTCTAACTAACATTTTTTCTAATAGTTGAATAAATATAATATAGATGACAGCACCAAATCAGGATATCTAGATTCTAAGAATATTCTCCCAGTTATCAAAACAAATAAGATTTTTTTTATTGACTGCTTAGATTTCTCGTAGTTACAGGTAGCTACCAATGTTATTTTCGGGTAGATATAAACATGATAATTAACAGCTATAAAAAAAATTGCTCGCATCCAGTGGCGAAGCGTGATAAAATTATTTGGGGAGACAGAAAGTCAGGAACCGAAATTTGCAATTAAAGTTTCATTCTATATATTTTAGCGAGGTTACAAATAAAATAAAATATACAGAAAACATTGAATAATCCGACCCATTCGGGACTTCAGCGGTACCGGATTGCAAAATTTGGCGGTTTATCGAATGTGGAACTAAAGGGGTAGGGGGGTGGAGGGAGAGAGAAAAATTAATTTAAAGCAAAATAATGGATAATAAATGTTATATATTGTTTGCCTTAAACATTACACAGACTGAATTAGAGTACGTGAAAAAACATTTATATTAATTTAAAAATTATAAGGCAAACTTCAATGAGCATAAATCTGCATATAAAAACATTTAGTCGACGAAATATACTGTTTATCCGGTAAGTTTACTGCAATAATTGAACTACAATGAAAACAAAATTTTAACAATTTGCAATTTAATTACAGTGGAACCTGGGTTTTGCGTTCCTCTGTGGAACCGATGAAAAACATTATATGAGAGAAAACTCCATTTTAATTAGAATATACAAATCAAGGAAAACACGAAAGAAAAAAATAGACCAGTCACCAAACTTTACTTTTTCACTTATTAAAAATTTGATTTCTGATTCAGATAAAAAAATTCCAACCGCATTAAAACTGTATATTTGCATACTACATTCACGACTGATTAGGTTTCCATAAAACAATTTAAGTTTCTTTGCTGTAAATAGCTATGCCACTTCTAGCTTATAAAAAACAAATAAATAAATGAAGCAATTAATTAATGAAAATTAAAGAATAGAATGTAAGGAACTACTAGTGGGGGCCTCAAAGGACATATTTAGGGAATGTAACCTCAAAATTTGAGAAAATATCAGAAATAATATTAATGTGACTGATTGATTTAACTTTGTTTTAATACAAAATATTGCATCTGGTATCCTATATTATTCCCTTGGAGGCCTCAATCCTCACCTCCGAAAGCAGGTGACGATTGAGACCTCCTATTGAGGCCTCTCGGCCTATTACTCTCAAAGGGGACGCCTCAATAGGCTCAGGGCCTGGTCGGCATTGCCTGCCTTTTCGATCACTACATCCTCCACTGAGTATACGGGTGTCAAAGAAAGTCATGGATCAGGCAAACAACTCGAAAAGTATTAGGGTTCTTTATTTTTATGCAAGTGTGTAGGACACCCTAATGGTGCTACACGATGAGACAATATTCGGGGGGACTGTCCTTTTTCTTTAGCAGGGAAGGGGGGGGGGGCTATCTCGCATTCTGTTAGAGATAGAGGGAAAAGTCAATTATAAAGTTGTAGAGTGTTACAAAATTAGTACAAGTCATCTTTGCCCCTCCCCCTCCCCTCCCGCAAAAGATGAAAAGGAATCCTGAAAAGAAATATTTACAGTTTAACTCCCCCACACCACAAAAAATCGAACATGTAAACAATGCAGCAGAATGAAATTCACTTTATTATGCACAAAATACAAAATTCTCACTACTATCCATGCTTGCACACGTATAATATGTCTTCGTTTGTTCTCCAATGTATCTTAGTTTACACTTCTACATGCAGATCAATAAAATTGTCTCTTTTAAAATAGCTATTTAGAGCGTAATTTTCTATTTCTTGTGTGTGTGGGGGGGGGGGGGGGCAAAGAGACTTTATAATAATTTTGCAACACTTTACAATTGTGTAATTGACTTCTCCCTCTATCTGTAACAGAAAACGAGATACCCCCTCCCCGTGCTAAGGGAAAGGGTCATCCTCCCGAAAATTGTCTCATCATGTAGCGCCATTGGAGTTTCCTATACACCTACATTAAATAAATATACGGTAACAGTATCTTTCTCGAGTTTTTGTCTGAACCGTGACGCCTTTTATAACACGACACTCGAGAAAATTAAATTTTTCGTTTTAAATCCTTCCAGAATCTTCAGACCCCCCCCCCCATTCCAAAGACTTAGAAGGCTGAATCGGTGCACACATAGTATCGAACACAGAATAGAACCTAACGGAGCCGGATTTTTCGATTCCCCTGCGGTATGGAGAAAAATGGGGACGAGGTCGAAAAATATTTTCAAACTTTCCAGAATCCCATTTCCGACGCTAAGCGCCATACATTGTTAAATAAAATAAAACTTATAAAAATAGCGATTCAACTTACTTTTATGTGCTAGCTCCCTGTCTTAAATATTAGTTATAAAGATTAATCATCACAACTAACCCTCAAGCAAACGCTTAATACAGTATTGAGTATTCTTTAGTCATATTGACAATTAATGCCTTTTTATAGCTATTGTATAAATAGCATATGTCTAAGAGCATAAAATGCTACATTTTGTATTTTTTTACTAAAAGATATCACATGCTCCAAATTTGCATATTATAATAGTCTTCCTTAATTAAAGCACTTAAACTGG